>BMAV01016683.1:0-16584 GCA_019973955.1 Trichonephila inaurata madagascariensis | reverse complement strand
TTGGGCTGAAAGGGTGTATATTAAAACCCGGGTGTATAACCCCCCAAAAATTAAGATCAAATTTTACAGGGGCGCATTATACACTAGGTATAAAAATGAGACCATAAAAAATGAAAAAGTATGAGCGATGAAAAAAATATTCACTTTTACATATATCGAAATAGTGTTTATTATTTTTTTTTAAAAAAATTACTTATCTTAAGAACGTAAAGGGTTGTATTTCTAGAAGTATATACTATTTTTTTTTCAAAAGCCTGCAATAATATCTCGGAAGTATGGGTGCGAGTTATACGAAGGGGATTTTTCGGTTCTTCAAATGGGTACATTTCGTTCAGAAAATAGGAATTGGATAAATCATTGTATACTTTAACACTAGAGGTTTATTAAAATTTATATTTTAATGCTTTAGTACGTACGGCTTTTCTTACGTAATTTTCGACTTTACACATATAGCTATGATGTGTTCTTTGTCCAATGGTCGGCTTTTTTCACTCGAACTCGTAATGTTAAAGTTTAACATGATCAGTCTTCCAAAAAGCCAAAAGTTTGCTTTTTCACATTTTTTTCTCTACACTCTCTCCTTTTTTCAACTTCAACTCCCTCTATTAAAACTTCTTAGAAGGATTATTTTATGCCTCTAGAAATCCATTCTATTTCTGATTGACAAGATGGGGTCTTGGAATACAGCACTTGTGGACTTTATCCGAAATACTATTGGTCCTCTCGTGACAGGGCTGTTCGGTCTACTCAATTTTTGGCCTCTCATGTCCAGTCATTCAGCTAAACCATACATAGATATGCCACATCATCACCTAATACATAATCCAATGCACTTCTTTCTCCAAAATGACAGTCCATTTCCATACACATGTGCCGCAGAGCTACGTATTTCATTAAATTTAAATGAATAAACCCATGCACATTTAGTAACAGGCACGGTCTATTTATTGCCAATTTTGACGGAAGAAACCTTTTTTCTGTAGTATTTTCGCATGGAATGCTTAAGCCGACGTGGTGTGGGTGTTTGGTGAAGGGGTACTAGCTAAGAGGTTGTCTTCGTCACACATTTGACCATGAAGCCCGCAGTAGCCTAGTGGTGAAGGTCATTGACGGTGTATCAAGAGTAAGGGACGCTGAAGACACGCAGTATTGTTGGGATGATGCGCGCTATATTTGTCAAGGCCCATACGTCCTCCCCTTTAGTAAGATGTGTAAGGACAGGGTTGTGCCAGCTCGGGTGTCGTTCTGGTCTCTTGACTATGGTGCCAAATTGCGAGGTCCATTGCCAAACGTCTTCAAGAAGCTGAATAATGTGACTTTAATATTCATTACTTCACCCATATTTCAAAATTACCAGGTCCGTCGCCAATAACTCTCGCGTTGGCTCACATTGCGACGTAAATTAAAATCAAATCAAATCTCGAAAATGCCGGAGAACAAAAAGACAGGGGGAGGGATCAGACAGAAGTTGAAAAAAACCTATGTTACACTAGCATCTAGATAAATCTTTTCGCAGCACTAAAATTGTTATCAGGAGTTAAATTAGTAACATCAATAATATCTGTAACATCAGTAACAAAATCACTGCTTTTTCAAAAGTACTAATACTGATTGTAAGATAAGGGATAGGTATACATATTTTTTTTTATTTTTAAGAAATATGAAAGCTTTTACTAGGATGTGTTGCTCAAAACATGCTTCAACTGTTACAAATATTTTGCCACTATTATATACGTACAGTTTATAATTTTCTGCATTGTAAGGTCATTTACCCTTCAGACATGAATAAATCTAATATTGATATGGGTCGCTGGTGGCTCAGTTCCTTACCGTTAGAGTTCAAGTCTAATCATATATTCCAGATCCAGTCGAAAATTGTCATATAGCATGATTACTGTATCTTATTACAGACTTGATCTGTTATTTTTGTCTTAACGAGAGGGAGAATGCGCCCACTAGATACTAACGTCAGTAATCAAGCAAGGTGACAGAGTCACCAATCTTTTTTTTTTTTCATTATTTTTAGTGTACACGATAAAAATCGTTAATTCCAGTGATTAACTTAACAAAGAGAAATTATATTTACCTATTTTAAAGGACATTTTTTAATAATTTAAAAAAATCCAATCGAACTGAACTAAATATTTCAAATGTGCGTGACTTTAATAAAGGACACTAATCACAAAATTTTCGTTAACTATACATGAATGATATTTCCAGGCAAAAAACTGTCATATTTTGTTCATGTTATTGTTGTTGTGTTGTCTTTTGGTGATTTATACAAATAACACACGTTGAATTTTTTCTTTCTTGTGTCTTTTTGACAGGGTTCAATGTGTCTTATGGTACTCTTATGGCTTTATATCTTTCTTGATGGAGTTTTTTAGGTAGCAAATGAAAATTTTCCCTTCAACCCAGATGTTTCAGGTTCACCGTTTTCCTGAAATTTACTTTTGCTATCATGATTAATATCCATTAACTCATGAAGTTCTTCCATTGCTTGGTCAGTTTCAACTTCATCCAATAGAAATCCTACAGATGCCCATTCCTTTCTTTATATTCTATTCATTTATATTTATAAACCATAATGAGTCTTACTACATAGCAATCAAAACCGTACCTCTTTCATAGGAGATAAATGAAGGCTGTTCATAGGAAATGTTTTGTAACAAAAGTGGTCGCCTGAAGAACTGTCATTCCAAGTACCTTAAGATTGTTAAAAACATTTGCCATTCCCAAAAAAGAGGGAGATATGTGACAAATACATTTTAGTTCCCATGAAAAGTGTCGTAAAGGAGGATACTGGCAACGACATTGATAAAAAGTAAGCAGGATTTCTTGAGCCAGGGGTGATTCTGTGTCCCGCGTGACACTCCCGGTTTAATAAGTTAAAAAGGAAAGAGTGAATTTGCAATTGAGACATTATACCTGTCACTTTTTCAGGATGTTTGTTGAGGAATGCTTTTTCACGTACAACACTAATTGATCGAGATGTCTATTTATTTTAAAAAATTTCATATTTTAAAATATCTTGGCCTGGAATATCTTTTAAGTTCAAAATAAATGCTAAAAGTTAAATGACAAATCACCCAACTTAATATTTATTTTAAATCTGTTACTTAAAAATATTCAATCACATAATTACAGATAAAACTTTTCTATATCTTTTTTATAAACTTTTCTACTTATTTTAAAACCAATACTTTCGTTAACCAGTGCCTATCTCATTTGAAGTAATAGAGAAAAATGTAAGTTTTGAGAGACAATTGTCAGAATATTAGAAATAATTTCAGAAATTATCTGGGACAAATTTCCATGGAGACGCTTTTTTTCTGTTTAAATATGCAAATAATTATATTTACTAATTTTTTTAGTTTATCAATTTTTATGCGAATATTACTGTTAAAAATCAAAGCTGCCGTTTAATTTATGTTGCAATCAAAGGAAATGGTTGTTTTGTTGCTTAATTAAAATATCTTTTTATAATCATGTTTTATTTCCGATTTAATGCATTGTGATTTCAAATTTTGATATTTTGTTTTAAATATGGGTATCGACAAAGAGTAATCCTTTATTATAAAACAAAGTATCTTATTAAATTTAATGATGGAGTACAATAAAAAGAGTGAAATATCTTATCAGGATTAAATGAAAATAAATCTTTGTTTCAAATTAGATCTGATTTAAAGTCTGCATGCGGAATCTAGTTAGATACTAGGAAACAGAAAATCATTAAGTTTTAATAATGTAAGACGAAGTATCCTTTCTGATGCAATCCCATTTTTTCAAATACTCGTAAGTCAGTCTAAAAGGTAGCTAGCTCTCTTTCTTTGAATCTTTTGTTCTTTTAGTTTCCAAGTTTGATCGGCTTTCTGTCATTTAACTTTCTAATCATTACAATTAGTCGTATTTCCTCGGAAAAATATTTAAAAAAGATAAAATTGTAAGTTATATTAAATAGCATTTTATTCACCCAACTATTAAGGAGAGGGAAGCAAAAAGAATGTAATTCGTTGTAGGTAAATATTCTTTAATTGTGTAAAAAAGATATATTATTATATATAAATTGCTTAGATACTTTGTAACCAAACGGTTCAAATGCTATTTCAAAAATGAAAAAAAAAAGTTTCCTTTAATTCTAAATATCAAAACTCATTACCTTTTATACTTTTTAATACTTCCTTTCTTGTTTCTTTGTTTTGTTTCGCATGAATTGATTTTATCCTTTTCCAACAAATCCAATGCACACATATTATATTTTGCTTATATTAATTTAAGAAATAATACCAATTAACATCTGTTGGATATTAATACTTATTCATGTGAATTTTTTTTTCAAAAACTTATACTTCTTTGTATTGTTATGTGAGGGAACAAAATTTAAATTGAAAATTACAGCTTTCCCCTTTCAACCTATTGATTTCCCAAAGGGACAAAACAGATTGCTATTCTTTATTTTCAAATGTGAATATTTAAATATATTTATCAAATTAAAAAATAAATCTTGTTGCTGATTTTTGAGAAAGATATTTGGTACCTCGTCTTAAAATTATTTATGAAACTGATTCTTCATAGTACAAAAAAGAAGGTAAAAACATGTGTATAAGAATAATCTTTTTTTTTTTTATTAAAAAAACTTTGTTGAAAGTTGAATTTTTCTATTAGATTGATTCCCTGTAAAAATAAGTTTAATTTTAAAATTTGAAAATTTTATTTTATTAATTGAACGATGGTTGTTGTTTTTCTTTTACATTGTTCTTGTAAAAAATTCAGTTTAAAATTAAAAATCCTTAAACAATATAATCATTTATATAAACAGAAAAATTTTACCTTTTATTATTTACTTTTTATTTGGGGGACCCCAAAACTGAAGACACTAAGATAAAAAGAAAACAATTACAAACAGCATATAAAAATTTTTTTTTCCTCATTCCTTCTGTAAACGCTGCAATATTTCAAATTTTTTATCAGTAGATGGATTTTTTAAAAGCGAAATACGAAAAAAAGGAAAAATTATCTTTTCTTTTAAAAATTTTTTTTTTAATAATGCACACATTTCAAATGGGACCCTTTATAACTGAACAAAAATTATCGATATGCATAATTTGTTATATATTCGTATTTTTTTTGACAAACATGTTTTATACGCTACGAGAAGAAACGGAACAGTGACATAAAAACCCCTCTTCAAAAAATTTTTTTTGATTTTAAGTTTAAAACTGTTAAAAAAAAAGTTTTAGACATTTTGTACTGCCTGTCTCACAAATTCGCAATAGTTTAAAAAATCATAAAAAAGGAAAGAATTGGCATTTAATACAATTTATGAAAACCTATTCACTAAAATTTTTTATTCTTTGGGGAAAAAAAAACAATTTTTTTAGAGTCTGAATGAAAGAAAATTTCAGTCCTTATACATAAAAATTTTTTTGATTGCATGCGGGCAAATATTTACCACAAATCGCAGCGTAAAATGCATGTTGTATGTATTTTTTTAAAAAATTTGCCGTCAACCCGCAACCTGTATAATATCAGATGTATTTGATTTAATTGAACCCCATGTTGTATTAAAAAGATGAAACCTGTGGTACACGCGAGAAACCCCTCAAATTTTGAAAAAATAAAAATGGGGGGTTTTTAACCACTGAACGAGGTGGGCATTCATTTATTAATGGTTGATCACTTAAGTCCCAAAACAGTGAAGTCCCAAAAAATTTCAAAAGTAAAGGGGGGAAGGCCCGTTAAGTATGATTTATGCTCTTGAAAGGACATTACGTTCCAACAAAATTTTTTTTTAAATTTTTGAAGTAAAAAAGAACATTATATTGGGGCCCATTTTTCCATCTTATTTGTACAAACAAAAAGGGGCTTGGTAGTAAAATGTGTTTTGTGTCGATTCAGACATACGATTCCCGGATATAGTAAGGACTTGCAGCATAGATTGGTAGTGCGCCCGTGGTCCATCCATGTTCAAAATCCCCATCTAGATTTAGTGGGGAAGTTTGGAGTAAATGGGGCTAGCCTACTTGATGTCATCATTGTGACTTAACCATTGTTTAAAACTTTTTTGCAATTCCGTTTGGGAGTTTTATATGAGGATAAACAATTAAGCATGCATCCGAGTTTTGTCACGGGGGCTCTAAATGTAAAAAGCCTATGATTGGACTAGTGAACCCTATCAAATAGTAATGCTTAAAGGGGGGGCTCCCAAAATATAGGGGGAGTGGGGGAAGACACCCCCCCCAACCCTGGCATTGGAAGCCCCGTTCTAAGGGTCCAAAAGGGCTGATGTTATACACATCCTTTGTAAGATCAGGTTTTTAGACGATAACCCAAATGGAAGGAAGGGGGAGGGTAATATTTTCCGTTACACTACTGGCATGTTAGCATTCCCTTAACCAGATTCTGCAGTTTGGTTTAGACTGTTCCATGTAGGGCGTGATAGACGAATGGTCAAGGTATCAGATCATGGCTGGCCTTGTCACGAGTTCGAGCTCAGTAAGACTAAAGACCCACCGTGTAGGGGCGCGTTGCATGTTAAATCGGTCGAGAGCTCAAACGTCCTCCCTTTGGTATGGTATGGTACTAAAGAGAGAGGATGGCAGCTCAGGTGTCGTCCTCGTCATTTGACCATGGTTCAAAATCACGAGGTCCGTCGCCAAATGTCCTCGTGTAGAATTACAATGCGACGTTAATACTCACTGACTGCCCCATGCAATAGAAACTAGGCTTCATCTATCATCACATATTTTTCATTTCTTCATCTATCATCACATATATATTCTTATAGTCCCGATTTGTGAATTTTTTTTTAATCGTGTCTTTTGGTAAGATTTGTTACTGTAACTTGTGTAATGTTGCAACTAACCATGAAGGATACGAGGTGAATGTCTACAAATTATTAATTCTTTGTATCGGTTCTTGTATGCTGCCTTCTTCCTTGGTTGACTATTATTCATTTAGAAAATTCATTTTTCAAAAATCTCAAAGTGTCTGCTAAAAAGTGGTCCATGCTAAATTCGGTACTTTCATTGCAACAACTGACAACATTAATAAATACTTGTTCATTCATAAACTAAACTTACAAAAATTAGAATGAACCAACTATAAACAATTTCATTAAAATATGCATATTTTAATCAATGAGTTTATTTAAGAATTCCGGTATGTTTCCAAATTTTTAAGGTATGTTTCTCTGTTGTCTGGCCGCGGTAACTGAGGTATCGGATCGTGGCTGGCTTTGTCACTAGTTCGAGCCCAGTACACTAAAGACCCGCCATGTAGGGGGGGGATGCCCGTTAAATCTGTCGAGAGCTGAAACGTCCCCCCCATTGGCGCGGTGTGGTAGTTAGGAGAGGGGTGTTACTCAGGTGTCGTCCACGTCATTTACCATGGTTCAAAATTACGAGGTCCGTCGCCAAAATCCCTCGTGTAGCTAAACAGTGCGACGTTAATATTCACTCACTCACTGCTCTGTTTGTATAGAAATCATACGTATACATCAAAAAATACGATATTAAAATTGTTGTTTGTAAGGTATAAAATGCAAAGTATAAATTTCCTTTAAGTTTCAATGGTAAATATTTGAAATTTTCCATCTATGGTGTCATCGTAAAAAAATACTATTCTCAAATGAATGAAATACGAAGATATTTTTAACATGAAAACTACAAGTACTGCTATCAAGCTGTCGATTATTTCTAGTTTTTTTTCTGTATCTGCGTTCAAATGTTTTTCCCTGTCTTGGGTGACGAACCACTTCCTGAGCTGGTACAGCAATTCTTGGACCATTAACTTTCTACAACGTCCTTTGATGAGTGGAGGGAAAACTATTTCAAAAATATTTTGTTCTTTTCGGAGGTATTACAAACTTTATTCTGTCGATAGCGGAGTGAAGTTTGAATTTTATTTTCCTCAATACAGGAAAGAAATTTTACTTTACTCTAAAAAACTTTGAATTGTATAAAGTTCTAATATTTCGGTCGTAAGTAAATTTGACGAAAATATTCAACTGGAGAGACTCGAAAACAATCGGTGAGAAAATGAAAGCATCCAATTTCATGAGTGTTTTAGCTGATCCCTGATATTTTATATAAATAAAATTCACAAGGTTAGACTATACAGTGCTCATTTTATATGTTGACGTAATGTGACTAAGAAAATTATTACGATGCAAATTTCTTACGAAAATTAGAATAAAGAATTTTCTTCGGCTTCAAGGTTTTGTTTCAGAAAAGTAACAGGATAAGAATTATAGTTTGTTACTCAGTATATATTGTATAAAATATTTCCATGTTATATACTCTAATTGAGGGCATGGAATGTCGAATAAAAGGACTTTAAGATCTTTTGGAAGTATTATATATTCTTTGACTAATATTACTCGACATTAAGGCAGCTTCACCCTAAACTGGGGACATTAACTTTGTATCGTTTATATATTACTGGGTAAAAGCAGTCAAATCAGATTAATAGCTGGAAAAATTAATATGCAAGCAAAGTTATTCTTTATTAAAAACTTACGTATTATTCTATGAGAAGAATTCTATTCGGCGAAATATAATATATTAATAAATTTAGTATAGCATTTGGTACATAAGAGATAAGTAGAAAATCATAATTTATCCTATCCTTTATATTTTATTCAACTCTAGTTGAATATAATACATGGTCTACAATGTCGTGATGATAAAAATATCCACAACTATTTTTTCTCTGTGCAACTCACTATACAGTACTTTTATGATATTCCTATTAGAGTAACCTTTTGACCTTTTCGCGGAATTTTCCCACCTCTACGATTCGATTTACGAAACTGGGTCGAAAATAAATAGTATTTCGGGCCAGATATCAGACGCTTTTATACTACTATCATACAAGTTTCCACTTGAGAAAGAATATGATCTACACGCTTCTATTTTATTCAGTACTTTTTAGAACAGCTTATTTGGTATAGTTGGCAATCTCTAAATTCGATGGTAGGTTCATTGGATACATGAACTTACGCTGTTAAAGTCACTAGTGCAGTGCTTCTCCAACTTTCAATATTCGCGACCTAATATTCAATCAGAAGTTTCATTGCTCTCCATACCATAACAATGTATTGAATTCAGTAATAATATAGTTTATAACTAAAGCTACAATACGACTTTAGACACCGGCGTATATAAACGTCTCCCTCAGCCAAAGCATCAACTTCCCGACGTATATATACGTCTTTCCGAAGTACGATCCTTTCTGTGCACTACTGTCCATAAAACAATTCCGAACGCTTTGGAATGCAGTAAAAGGACTGACAGTGTTTGTGAAGGATTTACTTATTTCAGATGATTTGCTTATTTAACCCTTTTGTCCGCCCAAGAGTAATGTAACTGTTATTTTCACAAGCTTGTTTTTTATACTTGATACTCGGTGAACTATTTCAATATTTGTGGAAGCAGCCAGACCAATCGGAGGGGCCAAACATCCCCCCAGAAACACCCAATGGGTCACTATGCGTATGACTGCACATTTAAGAAGCTGCTAATTAACTTTTAACAGTAGATTTAATGTGCAGATTTCAAATACATAAAAAAATGCAATTTTTGAACCTACTTTGATAAAATTACTACTCAGCGTGAAGGTTAGTGTAGTATTTCGATGTTTCATTGCAATGTACTAAAACAAGTCGGTCACTGACGAACAAATAATAAAGCCATTTGAATTTTCTATTGAGATATATGTATCTTTATAAAGATAATTCATTCTTGGTGCGACGCTTTTTATGTTGGAGTGTACTTTGAAAGAAAGGTAAAATATTTGCGCGAATTCAATACTAAAAGTTCTATCCTTTGAAGCTTTGACGGACAGAATATCCCCAACGGTTTCATATTTTAATCCCAATCGGTTTTCTTTTTGATCCATGAGGAATTTTTGCGCTACTTATCCGTGTGGTGGGACTGATGAGCAGTAAATCTTTCGAGGATCAAATTCCATTCATTGCCATGATGTGGAAGTTCGGAGTGAGTGTCAACTCAAGTGTTATCCATGTCACCTTACTGTAGTGTAAAATTACGAGTTCCGGTTTCCATTTCCTGCGTTTTGCTTTGAATTGAGACATAATAAAAACAATTGATACGCTAAATGTTAAAAATGACTAGCAGAATGCAAATTGTGTTTCAAAATTGCAAAAGCGTTATCAAATCTAATGGCATTTTCTTTAACAAGCTTTATTTGCATTTTCCAGAACTATTTTGAACCTAATTAAGCCAACTTAAATTATGCTAACATATGATAATAAAACAAATATATCAATACAAATAGTTTATATTCCATATCATAATATGTGAAAGAGGCTTCACATAAACTTTGTTGTACAAACGTGTGGCTGGAGGTATATTAAAAAAAATTTTTTTTTTTTTTAAAAAGGGGCCCCAAAAAAGAACGCATTCATCTTACAAGCCTTACGGGTCAGCGTAGTTTTATCGATATTTTTTTCCCTCACTTTTTTCTTAACCCCCCTAGGAAAAAAAACCCCATTATATTTTTTTCGAAAATAGAAAATTCAGAATATCAAAGATTCTATTTGCATAAAATTCATTTGCTGCTGTTGAGCGATCCTCCCGAGATACAATAGATCTGGAAACTATCAAGATATACGAGTATTCTCGAGGAAAAAGCATCTAAATTGGTTAAGGCTGACAATAGTTTTAATTATACACCAGACATGCACACAATACTTGAGAAAAAGTTTAACCAGTCTTAAGACTATAAAGGAAAAAAAAATTTTCCCGATCAATGACGGCTTAACAGAAAGAGAGAAAAATAATTCAGAACTTTATATCCTTTGAATGTTTGCATCATAATTGCTTAGAAACTAAGTGAAATGGGCTAAATATAGGAATTAAAAAGGCTAAGATGTTAGTTATATGTAAAAATGAATATTAATGGAAACATTTATATAAAGTCATTATAAGCTTTAGTCTTCAACAAAGCTTTATCCAATGTACTGATTAGATGAGCATTAACCTCAGTTTAAGATTTATTTGAACCCTTTTCTGTATTTTTATTTGTGCTGTTTCTGTAATGCAGACAATATCAAACATTAACTGTGCTAATCAGGTAAATCCAAGCAGTTCTGTACGTTATTCTCCACATTTGTTGCAAAACATTTATCTCAGTAAACGTTGTTCAGTATATATATATTGCATTTCTATTTCACTTCGGTAATCTTTTTCGAATGGGGTTATACATATTTAGTATGTGTGCAACGTCTCAGACCTTTAATAAAGCATAATACACGAGTACAATCCACGTATATTTTAATTTTCGCTTAAGGAAATTTGTTTCCTTCGTCATAGTTACTTAAATTACATCGATTTATTTATAACGTATTAATTTTATTAATTACATTACATTTTTTTCTTTTTCTTAGAATTAAAATACAGTTTTGTTGAGTTGCAGATAAATAATCAGCGGAAACACTTATGCTACAATATTTTAAAAGTGCATATTATTTTCAGCACGATTGCGCTATAAGTGGTTATATTTAAAAGAATGTTAATTGAATGTGTCAATACTTTGTCATCTGTACTTAAAATTTTAGTTTTAAATGCATTTCGCACGTTTGGGCATCATTTGGTTTCAATGCCATTTGTTAATCCCCAAACATCACGAACAATGATTTTCATTTAAGACTTTTGTGGAATAGAAAAAGTTCTTTTGCAGTTCCATAAATTTTTGTTGTCTCGTAGATAGTCACATGCGTTTCAAAAAGGGATGGTGTTTTCATTTACTGCCTCTGCATATGGAAGTTTTAAAATAGGAGAGATAGATGAATTATATAAGAATTTAATGATGCATATGTTAGACTTTTATAGTTATCTTATGGATTTTTAACGGTTAATCAAGCGGAGCACTTCAAAATGGAGTTTGTAACATAATGAATTTTTTTACATACAATTAAAACAGTGGCCAAGTTCACCATGGGGGCCCCATCACACACCACGCCCCACAGTGGTGATTCATAAATTGAACGCTAATTAGCAGCAGAGCCATAGTGGTTTATGATATAATGTGTAAGAGATTTTCAATGAATCATGAATAGTAATGATAGAACGGTTACGGCATACGTGTCATCCAAACTTACCATCTCAACGTGAGAGTAAAATATCAACGAAAAACGTTCTTAACGACTTTTAATCCTACTATGAATGCATATTGTCATAATTATTAGGAAGACTTTAAAAGCCCCAAAAGCCCCCCGTGACAGAAATTTTAAAAAGACTTATTTTTTAAATAAGGCTTACCTCATTTTTATTTTTTTTTTTCCCCCAATACACGTCATACTCGCGCCTGTGTGAAAAACGGTGTGGCACTGGAGAGCGAATCGCAAGAAAATTTATCGGCAGTTAATGGAATAAGAGGTGAATCACCAACAGTCTCTGTTAGTAAGTTCGAA
The DNA here is from genome assembly GCA_019973955.1 of Trichonephila inaurata madagascariensis. Lineage (NCBI taxonomy): Eukaryota > Metazoa > Arthropoda > Arachnida > Araneae > Nephilidae > Trichonephila > Trichonephila inaurata. Next base: position 4,148 of record BMAV01016683.1, on the reverse strand, counting down.
ATGAAAATTTTAAAAAATGAAAAACGCAACGGCCCTTTAGGGTTTTAAAAAATTTAAAAAAAGTACGTGTGTGTAAATTTTCCAAATCTGAGATGTCCCAGTTATATTTTTTTTTTCCCCCTCGGGTTTTTGGGTTTTTTTAAATAAACAGAATATAGTGCATTTCTCTATTTTCAAACATCTTCTTACCAGGTACTTTTATCATATTCCGTGTTGTAACTTTGCATGCATGGACATGCAGTTGTATGCATTATTCACTTGATACCCCCATAGTATCGGGTAATGTTGCCACGGTAATCAAGTGATTTTGGTCTCAAACTCGTGCTCAACCTGTCATGATTTTAAGTTCTAGTTTCAATGAAAATCCATCGCTTAGAAGGACTGATGCTTCTTAATTCTGTCGGGGTGCCAAGTCATTGTATTGGCGTGGTGGGTAGGTGGGGTTTAGGTCCACGATGTCATTTTTGCTGTCGTTAAAAAATTATAAGAGATGTATCACCAACAATCTTCGCGGATTTTAAATAATAAAACAATCCCCATGATGACTCTTTTTTACGGGTTATTATTTAAAAAATTATATACGTAATGACATCTCTGAGATGTCATGATATTTCCTTTTTTCGCATGGATTTTTGAAATTTTTTTTGAAGCGTCAAGGTTTTTTTAACTTTTCAAAATTTTTTTTACAATTGGTACTTTCATCGAAGGCCTTGATGGGCTTTTTTCGTTTTACAAATAAACACGGACATACAGTCAAAGGGAAATATTCACATTATGTTAGTATCATAAACCCAACCTAGTGTTTTCCCAATTTCCTACTATTATAGTTCACTCTCCCTATATATATATTCAAATTTTCAGTCGTTAATAAAAAATACTTTTTATTCATGCACTCAAGTCTATAAATCCCGCGAAAATCGAACTCTGTAATAAAATTTTCCCCCGAAAATAACTACACACACCTTAAAAGAATCCTGGGAAAAATTGATTGCCCCAGATGACATCGATAGTACGTCAAAAATGACGAGAGCGTAAGAGGGGAAAAGTAAAATATTTTAAACCCCTAAACATTTCAAAAAACCGCATAAATTATGACACAAAGGATGCATTTGGGTTATTTTCAAGTGGTGGAAAATTTTGGGGGAAGGAGACGTTATCAGCTGGAAGTATTTAAAAAACTTGGGAACGTCCAAAATCACCCCCGGGTTTTGGGAACGATTCCAAGATGAAGGTAAAGGGAGTATAAATTACATCATTTGGGTTTCCCCGAGTTACAACGCCGAATAAACCAGTATTTGGCAAATTACTGCTAAAAGAAACAGACTGGGGAGTAGGGCACGACCCCACCTCAGCCCCCTTTAGCCACTGGTACAACAGTTTCGGAGGAAACCTGCCCAAAGCTTAGGGCAGATTGACCCAAAATGGATGTGTCAGGTTTTTCCCCTTACCGTAATTTACAGTCGCGTACGGTTTGCCCCTGGAGCAAAAGCATGCATTGGGGACATCGCAACAGTGGCATTGTGTGAGGGTTTTCCCGGCAAGGGTTTTGCTTTATAATCCGATTCTCGAAGGATTTTCCTTATATGCAGAGCACTGGTACCAGTTACCACAAAAGAGAAAAATCATTGAAAGACACCGTTTCGTCGGGATGATTGCTTTTTTAGGGGAGGGGACTATTCTGAGTTTTGGAACTGACCAGTTTGTTCAAATTGAAACCAGTATCTATCGGGACGTCGTTCTGGAACAACATGTATGTTTGTTTCGGAGTTTCATAGACGTAGAATTTGTTTAGGGATGACAACGTCCGTCCTCAAAACGCAAACATCGTAAACGAATGCTTTCAATCGGAGGATATCACCCGTATGGACTGGCCAGAATTCTCACAAAACACTTAATACAGTAGACTTAATACAGTGGAGCATGTGTGAGATACGCTTTGCCGACGAATTGCAGCCCTTCAACCACTTCCTACATGCCCACTGAAACTTCAAAGAGCATTGCTTGATGAGAAGTATAATATTTTCCCTAAGATCAGATCGATGATTTGATACTGAGCATGCTTAGGCGTATTAGATCGTCTGGGTAACATACTATGCATTAACCATTATACCTAGCATGTAATATTTTTTTTTTGTAATTTGCTCCAAGAAGCAAAAATTGCAATTTTTATTAATTATACGAAACGGGAGCATCTTTTTTTCCCCCTTTTCCTTTTTGGGTTTAAAAAAAGCCCAAAAAAGTCGCATTTGTTTTTCCGCATTTTTTTTGGCTGAGGGTCTGTGGTAGCCCAGTGGCCAAGGTATCAGATCATGTCAGGCATGACATGTGAAAAGGGAGCCCAGTACCAATAAAAAAATCCGCCAAGTGGGGAGGAGTGGTAGTTAGGAAAGGGGGGGGCCAGCTCAGATGTTTATCCTTTTTCACTTAACCTTTGGGTTTAAAAATTGGAAAAACCATTGCCAAAAGCCCCCCTTGTAGCCGAACAGTGCAAAAGTTTATACACTTACTACCTTTTTTTTTGGCTGAACTTTTATCATTCTTAATTTTATGCATAAGTGTATTTTTAAAAGGAAAAAATTTTATTTACTATATTTTACTATAGCATCTCAAGGAAGAAATTTTTTTACCTATATTTTTTTATTTTTCCTTTTTTCCCCAAAATATTTTAATACTAACTTCTAAAATGAGAATACTTTTTGCTTATTTTTTACAAATAAGAAAACAACTGGGGAAACTCTAAAGTTTGCTGAAATTCGGGAAAATGAAATCGATGCTTAAAAAATTATTTATTTTGAATACCTTAAAAAGGGAAACGTAGTTTCATATCTGGAATGCATTGAACTTGTATTTTCAAAACTTTTATTTTGAAATTATTAGAAAAATTTTAAGAACTTAATGCATTTATTTTTCCCTTTGTAGCTTTGATTAATTTGAATTTGATATTTAAATCCTATAAAAAGGTACTAATACATTAAAGTTATCTAATATTCTTTTTTTAATAAGATTACATGACACTAATTACAATTTTGCTAGAAAATTAATAATTCCAACTTTGGACCTAGAATAAAAATTTTAATGTATTTTACTCAGTTACGTTACATTGTAGTTTCATACGACATTGCAACTTTATCCTTAAAATGTTCTGAACGGTAACAGGAAAGGGAAATGTTCGAAAAAAAGATCTCAATTTCGGTCTTGAAGGATTTCTTCCAAAATTTTTTGCGCTCTTTCCACCCACTTTTGTAAATCACCGGTACTTAAGGTGCTCAGTGCCGTATTAGCAGTCAATGATAGCAAGGCCTCTTCTGGGATAAAGGTCCCAAGTGTCTGTTCCCAGACAGATCCAACATTTCCACATCCACAGCACAGTCAACTGTTTCTTTGGTAAGTCTCGAGATTCTCTTTACTAAGCGCTTGCTTTGTTTTCTGATTTGATTCATTGCTTGATTCTTACAACGCAAAATATACGTGAAGAATTGTTGGGTACCTGTTTCCATATGGAAACTTCACCTCCTATCTTGAGATTTTTGAGTGAGCTTTGCTTTAGCCTTAACTTAGCCCAGTACTGCGTTTAAAATATTAAAAATAATATTTTTAAAAAAATATCGTGCTTTGGATAAAAATGCATCCTTTAAGGATAAATTAAGTAAATTTAGATTAAGGGGACACAGTATGATTCAATTGACCAAAATCGGTCAACAAATCAAATTTAATTTTTTTAGTCTAAATTATTTTATATATATTGTTCTATAACCTCACAAAATTTGAAAGATTAAAACTTAAAAAACGCAGAATTATGATAGCTTTCACGTTCGTTTTTCTTCACATCTCTAAGGCAAATCAAAACTTTAAACTGACTTATCTCAGAAAGATAAAATAACTAGTTTGTCTTCATTTAAAATGCTAAGGCTTTTTGTATTGCGCCTAATGCTTTGAATTTTTTTTTACCTATTGCTAATAGTACATGTAACAAAAGTTGGAATGCATTTTTCAATCAAAGCAATATTTATTTTTTTTAAAATAATGGAACTCAGGGAAATTTTTACATTTTTAAGGAATTTTCAATAAACATTCTTAAAAAAAAGTATTATATCAATACTAAACATGTTAACGCAAAAACCCCTACCAACTTTTTTCTATACATAGTT
>BMAV01016682.1:51359-66562 GCA_019973955.1 Trichonephila inaurata madagascariensis | reverse complement strand
TGAAATTTTCATCCTCTTTAAAAAGTAGTAATTCAAAGAAAAAAAAGTTTTTGATATTTCATATCCCTGGTGGGATTCGAAACCACGACTTTTGGATTAGAAGTCCAACGCTCTATCCACCGCGATACAGGGACGCAACGACAAACTTCACTTATTAGGTAATGTGACATGTATTCATAGTCTTGCTAATAAAGCAATAATGTTAAAAAAAATATATGCACAGATACTTGATCATCCCTGGTGGGTTTCGAACGCACGACCTTTGGATTAGAAGTCCAACACGCTATCCACTGCGCTACAGGGGCTCAATAACAACTTTCACTTATTAGGTAATGTGAAGGGTATTCATCCTTTTCAATAAAGTGTAGTTTAAAAATAAATGCACGAATATTTGATAATCCTGGAGGTTGAACCCACGACCTTTGGATTAAAAGTCCACTGCGCTACAGGGACGCAAAGACAAATTCGACTTATTAGGTAATGTGACAGGTATTCTTCCTCTTGCTAAAAATTAGAAATGTTTAAGAAATAAATGCACAGATATTTGATCATCCCTGGAGGATTCGAACCCACGATCTTTGGATTAGAAGTCCAAAGCGCTATTCACTGTGCTACAGGGACGCAACAACAAAATTCACTCTTTAGGTAATGTGACATGTATTCATCCTCTTGTTAAAAAAATAGTAATATTAAAAAATAAACGCATAGATGTTTGATCATCCCTGGTGGGATTCGAACCAACGATCTTTGGACCAGAAGTCCAACGCGCTATCCACTGCGCTACAAGGACGCAAGGACTCGTTTCACTCATTAGGTAATGTGACAAGCATTCATCCTCTTGTTAATAAAGATTAAAAATGTTAAAAAGAAAATAAATGCACAGAGATATTTGACCAACGCGCTATGCACTGCTCTACAGGGATGAGATGACAAATTTCACTCATTAGGCAATGCGAGAGTATTTATCGTCTTGATAATACAGTAGTTATGTTTAAAAAAATAAATGCACAGAAATTTGATCATCCCTGGTGGGATTCGAACCCACGACCTGGATTAGAAGTCCAACGTGCTATCCACTGCGCTACAGGGGACGCAAAACAAATTTCACTTATTGGTAATGTACGGTATTCACCTCTTGCTAATAAAGTAGTAATGTTTAAAAAAAATAAATGCACAGATATTTGATATTCCATGGAGGGATTCGAACCCACGACCTTTGGATTAGAAGTCCAAAGCGCTATCCACTGCGCTAAAGGGACGCAACGACATATTTCACTTATTAGGTTATGTGACAGGTTTTCATCCTCTTTCTAATAAATTAGAAATGTTTAAAAAATAAATGCACGGATATTTGATCATCCCTGGAGGATTCGAACCAACGATCTTTGGATTAGAAGTCCAACGCGCTATCCACTGCGCTACAAGGACGCAATGACTCGTTTCACTCATTAGGTAATGTGACAAGCATTCATCCTCTTGTTAATAAAGATTAAAAATGTTAAAAAGAAAATAAATGCACAGAGATATTTGACCAACGCGCTATGCACTGCTCTACAGGGATGCAATGACAAATTTCACTCATTAGGCAATGTGAGAGTATTTATCGTCTTGATAATAAAGTAGCAATGTTTAAAAAAATATATACACACATATATTTTATCATCCCTGGATAGATTCGAACCCACGACCTTTGGATTAGAAGTCCAAAACGCGATCCACTGCGCTACAAGGACGCACTGACTAATTGAATTAATTAGGTAATGTGACAGGTATTCATTCTCTTGCTAATAAAGTAGTAATGTTTAAAGAAATTAAATCACAGATATTTAAATCATCCCTGGTCGGTTCGAACCCAAGACCTTTGGATTAGAAGCCCAATTCGCTATCCACTACGCTACAGGGACGCAATGTCTAAATTTACTCATTGGGTTATGTGACATGCATTCATACTCTTGCTAATAAAGTAGTAATGTCTAAAAAAAATAAAAGAACTGATATTTCGTCTTCCCTGGTGGGATTCGAACGCACGACTTGGAGTAGAGCCCAAACGCGCTATCCACTCCCTACGGCCCGCACAAAAATTTCATAGGTAATGTGACAGGTATTCATCTTCTTGCTAAAAGTAGTAATGTTTAAAAAAAATAATTGCACGCACATAGAGAGATATTTGATCATACCTGGTGGAATTCGAACCCACATTGTTTGGATTGGAAGTCCAAAGCGCTATCCACTGTGCTACAGGGATGCAACGACTAATTTCACTAATTAGGCAATGTGAGAGTATTTATCGTCTTGATAATAAAGTAGTAATTTTAAAAAAAAATAAATGCACAGAAATTTGATCATCCCTGACGGGATTCCAACCCCGACCCTTTGGTTAGAAGTCCAACGCGCTATCCACTGCGCTACAAGGATGCAACGACAAATTTCACTTATTAGGTTATGTGACAGGTATTCATCCTCTTGCTAATAAAGTAGTAAAGTTTAAAAAATAAATCACACAGATATTTGATCATCCCCGGTCAGATTCGAACAGACAACCTTTGGATTAGAAGTCCAACGCGCTATCCACTGTGCTACAGGGACGCAAAGATAAATTTCACTTATTAGGTAATGTGAAGGTATTCATCCTCTTGCTAATAAATTAGAAATGTTTAAAAAATAAATGCACAGATATTTGATCATCCCTGGGATTCGAACGCACAACCTTTGGATTAGAAGTCCAACGCGCTATCCACTGCGCTACTGGGACGCTATAACAAATTTCACTTATTAGGTAATGTGACAGGTATTCATCCTCTTGCTAAAAGTAGTAATGTTTACAAAAAAAATCACAGATACTTGATCATCCCTGGTGGGATTCGAACCCACGAACTTTGAATTAGAAGTCCAACGCGCTATCCACTGCGCTACAGGGACGGTACCACAAATTTCACTTAATAAGTTATGTGACAGGTATTCATCCTCTTGCTAATAAATTAGAAATGTTTAAAAAATAAATGCACTGATATTTGATCATCCCTGGGGGATTCGAACGCACGACTTTTGGATTAGAAGTCTACCGCGCTATCCACTGCGCTACAGGGACGCTATAACAAAATTCACTCCTTAGGTAATGTGACATGTATTCATCCTCTTGCTAATAAAGTAGTAAAAAAAAAATAAATGCACAGATATTTGATCATCCCTGGTGGGATTCGAACCCACGACCTTTGGATTAGAAGTCCAATGCGCTATCCACTGCGCTACAGGGACACAAGGACTGATTTCACTCATTAGGTAATGTGACAAGTATTAATTATCTTGCTAAAAGTAGTAATTTTAAAAAAATAAATGCACGGATATTTGATCATCCCTGGTGGTATCCGAACCAACGATCTTTGGAATTAGAAGTCCAACGCGCTATCCACTGCGCCAGCCAAGGACGCAAATGACTTGTTTCTCCTCTATTAGGTATCAGTGGGACAAGCATCTTCATCCCTCTCTTTGTTAATAAAGACAAAATGTTAAAAAAGAAATAAATGCACAGAGATATTTTAATCTAAACGCGCTACATGCAGACCGCTCTACAGGGATGCAAATTTTACAAATTTCAACAATTTATTAGGTAATGCATAGGTGTATTCATCCTCATGCTAATAAATTAGAAATTGCTTATAAAAATATATGCACAGATATTTGATTATCCCTGTTGGGATTTGAACCCACGACCTTTGGATTAAAAATCCAATTCATTATCCACTGGTGTATACAGGGAAACAATGTAATTTTACTCATTGTGTGTAATGTGACATATTCATCCTCTGCTAAATAAAGTAGTAATGCTCCAAAGAAAAGCATTGATATTTCATATCCCTGGTGGGATTCGAACCCACGACCTTGGATTAGAAGTCCAACGCACTATCCACTGCGCTGCTGTGCGACGCTATAACAAATGCAATTTACTAGGCAATGTGAAAGGTATTCATCCCTCTACAAAAGTAGTAATGCTTACAAAAAAAAAAATTCAATGATATTTTACCATTCCTGGTGGGACTAAACCCAATGACTTTGATTAGAAGTCCAACGCGCTATCCACTGCGCTACAGGGACATGCAAACGGACAAATTTCACTATTAGGTAATGTGACATGTATTCATCCTCTTGCTAATAAATTAGAAATGTTTAAAAAATAAATGCACAGATATTTGATCATCCCTGAGGATTCGAACCCACGACCTTGGACAGGAAGTCCAAAAGCGCTATCCGCTACAAAGGCTAAAGTGGGACGCAAACGACACATAATTCAATTCTTCTTAGGTAATGTGACAGGTATTCATCCTCTCTAATAAATTACTAAATGTTAAAAAAAAAATAAATGCACAGATATTTAAACATCCCGATGGGATTCGAACCCACGACCTTTGATTAGAAGTCAAACGCGCTATACACTCCCAGGCTACAGGACGCAAAGACTAATTTCACTCATTAGGTAATGTGACATGTATTTATCCTCTTGCTAATATAGTAGTACTGTTTCAAAACAAAAGCACAGATATTTCATCATCCCTCTGTGGATTCCAACGCACAACATTTGATTAGTGGTAACGCGCCATCCACTGCGGCACACGCACAATGGCAATTTCACCTTTTATGTAATGTGACAAGTATTCATTAGTCTTGCTAATACCCGTAGGTACGGTGCCAAAAAATATGGCACATATATCATGCCCTCAGGGTTTGAACCACGACCTTTGGATTAGAAGTCCAACGCGCTATCCACTGCGCCACAGGGACGTAAATAAACAATTTCAATTATTAGGTAATGTGACAGGTATTCATCCCTCTACAAAAGTGGTAATGTTTAAAAAAAATTCACAGATATTTGATCATCCCTGGTGGGATCTGAAACCCAATGACCTTGATTTAGAAGTCCAGCTTCCCGCAACTACACTGCGCCACAGGACGCAAATAAACCAATTTCACTTATTAGCTATGTGACAGGCATTCATCCCTAATAAAGTAGTAGTGTTTAAAAATATAAATCACACAGATATTTGATCATCCCTTGTCGATTCGAACCCACGACCTGGATTAGAAGTCAACTGCGCTACAGGGATACAAAGAGAAATTGACTTATTAGGTAATGTGACATTGCGTATTCATCCTCTTGCTAATAAATTAGAAAATGTTCAAAAATAAATGCGAAGATATTTGGATCATCCCCAGTGGTATTCGAAACCAGGACCTTGATTGGAAGTTTAAAGCGCTATCCACTGCGCTACAGGGACGCAATGACAAATTTCACTCATTAGGTAATGTGACATGTATTCATCCCTCTCTTGCTAACACAAAGCGGTTGCTTATAAAAATATATACAGATATTTGGATCATCCCTGTTGGGATTTGAACTAATGACCTTTGGATTAAAAATCCACCATTATCCACTGTGCTACAGGACGCAATGTTCTTACCTATTGTGTAATGTGACATGTATTCATCCTCTTGCTAATAAAGTAGTCATGTCTAAAGAAAATAAAACCACTGATATATCATATCCCTGGTTGGATTCGAAACCACGACTTTTGGATTAGAAGTCCAACGCGCTATCCACCGCGATACAGGGACTTAACGACAAACTTCACTTATTAGGTAATGTGACATGTATTCATCCTCTTGCTAATAAAGCAGTAATGTTAAAAAAAAATATATGCACAGATACTTGATGATACCTGGTGGGATTCGAACCCACGACCTTTGGATTAGAAGTCCAGCGCGCAATCCTTTGCGCTACAGGGACGCAACGACTAATTTCACTTATTAGGTTATGTGACAGGTATTCATCCTCTTTTTAATAATCAGTAGTAATGTTAAAAAGAAAATAAATGCACAGAGATATTTGAATAACGCGCTATGCACTGCTCTACAGGGACGCAATGACAAATTTCTCTTATTAGGTTATGTGACAGGTATTCATGCTCTTGGTAATAAATTAGAAATGTTTAAAAAATAAATGCCCAGATATTTGATCATCCCTGGTGGGATTCGAACCCACGACCTTTGATTTAGAAGTCCAACGCGCAATCCACTGCGCTACAGGGACGCAATGACTAATTTCACTTATTAGGTTATGTGACAGGTATTCATCCTCTTTTTAATAATCAGTAGTACTAAAAATAAAAATAAATGCACAGATATCGAATAACGCCATGCACTGCTCTACAGGGACGCAATGACAAATTTCACTAATTAGGCAATGTGAGAGTATTTACACGTCCATAATAAAGTAGTAATTTTGAAAAAATAAAATGCATGTGAAATTGATCATTCCTGGCGGGATTCCAATCCACGACCTTTGGATTAGAAGTCCAACGCGCTACAGGGACGCAATGACAAATTTCACTTATTAGGTAATGTGACAGGTATTCATCCTCTCTCTAATAAATTAGTAATGTTTAAAAAAAATAAATGCACACATACACAGATATTTGACCATCACTGGTGGATTTCGAACCCATGACCTTTGATTTAGAAGTCCAACGCGCTATCCACTGCGCTACAGGTACGCAATAACAAATTTCACTTATTAGGTAATGTGACAGGTATTCATCCTATTGCTTAAAGTAGTAATGTTTAAAAAAAATGCACAGATATTTGATCATCCGTGGTGGGATTCGAACCCACGACCTTTAGATTAGAAGTCCAACGCGCTATCCACTGCGCTACAGGGACGCAACGACTAATTTCACTTATTAGGTTATGTGAAAGGTATTCATCCTCTTGCTAATAGAATAGTAGTGTTTAAAAAAAATAAATCACACAGATATTTGATCATCCACGGTCGGATTCGAACCCACGGTTTTTGATTTGGAAGTCCAACGCGCAATCCACTGCGCTACAGGGACGCAACGACTAATTTCACTTATTAGGTTATGTGACAGATATTCATCCTCTTGCTAATAAAGTAGTAGTGTTTAAAAAAAATAAATCACACAGATATTTGATCATCCCCGGTCGGATTCGAACGCACGACATTTGGATTAGAAGCGCAACGTGCTATCCTCACCTCGCTACAGGGACGCAATGACTAATTTAATTATTTAGGTAATGTGACAAGTATTCATCCTCTTGCTAATAAAAAGTAGCAATGTTTAAAGAAATATATACACACATATATTTTATCATCCCCGGTGAGATTCGAACCCACGACCTTTAGATTAGAAGTCCAACGCGCTATCCACTGCGCTACATGGACGCACTGACTAATTGAATTAATTAGGTAATGTGACAGGTATTCATTCTCTTGCTAATAAAGTAGTAATGTTTAAAAAAAATTAAATCACAGATATTTGATCATCCCTGGTCGGATTCGAACCCACGACCTTTGGATTAGAAGTCCAATTCTCTATCCACTACGCTACAGGGACGCAATGTCTAAATTTACTCATTGGGTTATGTGACATGCATTCATACTCTTGCTAATAAAGTAGTAATGTCTAAAAAAAATAAAAGAACTGATAATTCGTTATCCCTGGTGGGATTCGAACGCACGATCTTTGGATTAGAAGTCCAACGCGCTATCCACTGCGCTACAGGGACGCAATAAAAAATTTCACTTATTAGGTAATGTGAGAATTTTTCATCCTCTTGCAAAAAATAGTAATTTTTAAAAAAAATCACAGATATTTGATCATCCCGGGTTGGGTTTTAAACCCCCAAAACCTTTGAATTAATCCAACCCTATCCCCCTGCGCTCAGGGAGGGCCAAAATTTTTATTTAATTTTAAATGTGACAGTATTCATCCTCTTGCTAATAAATTAGAAATGTTTAAAAAAATAAAGCACTGATATTTATATCCCGGGATTTGAACCACGACTTTTGGATTAAAGGCCCGCGCTATCCCCCGCGTACAGGGACGCTATACAAATTCACTTTAGGTAATGTGACAAGTATTCATCCTCTTGCTAATAAGTAGTAATTTTAAAAAATAAATGCACAGATATTTGATCATCCCCTATGGGATTCGAACCCACGACCTTTGGATTAGAAGTCAACGCTATCCACTGCGCTACAGGGACGCAGACTTATAATTAAGTAATGTGACAGTATTATTGTCTTGCTAATAAAGTAATGTTTAAAAAAATAAATGCACAGATATTTGATCATCCCTGGTGGAATTCGAACCCACGACCTTTGGATTAGAAGTCCAACGCGCTATCCACTGCGCTACAGGGACGCAATGACTAATTTCACTCATTAGGTAATGTGACATGTATTCATCCTCTTGCTAATAAAGTAGTAATGTTAAAAAAAAAAATATAATCATCCTGGGATTCGAACCCACGACTTTTGATAGAAGTCCAACGCGCTATCCACTGCGCTACAGGGACGCAATGACAATTTCACTCATTAGGTAATGTGACAAGTTTTCATCCTCTTGCTAATAAAATTAGTAATGTTTATAAAAGTATATGCACAGATATTTGATCATCCCTGTTGGATTTGAACCACGACCTTTGGATTAAAATCAATTCATTATCCACTGCGCTACAGGGACGCAATGTGTAATTTTACTCATTGTGTAATGTGACATGTATTCATCCTCTTGCTAATAAAGTAGTAATGTCTAAAAAAAAAAGCACTGATATTTCATATCCCGTGGATTGAACCCACGACTTTGATTAGAAGCCAACGCACTATCACTGCGCTACAGGACGCAATGACAAATTTCATTTATTAGGTAATGTAAAGGGTATTCATCCTCTTTGCTAAAAAGTAGTAATGTTTAAAAAAAAATCACATGATATTTTATCATCCTGGAGATTCGAACCCACGACCTTTGGATTAGTAACGCGATCCACTGCGCTACAAGGGACGCAACGACAAATTGAATTATTAGGTAATGTGACAGTATTCATCCTCTTGCTAATAAATTAGAAATGTTTAAAAAATAAATGCACAGATATTTGATCATCCCTGGAGGATTCGAACCCACGATCTTTGGATTAGAAGTCCAAAGCGCTATCCACTGCGCTAAAGGGACGCAACGACAAAATTCACTCCTTAGGTAATGTGACAGGTATTCATCCTCTTGCTAATAAATTACTAATGTTAAAAAAAATAAATGCACAGATATTTAATCATCCTGATGGGATTCGAACCCACGACCTTTGGATTAGAAGTCCAACGCGCTATCCACTGCGCTACAGGGACGCAAAGACTAATTTCACTCATTAGGTAATGTGACAAGTATTCATCCTCTTGCTAATAAAGTAGTAATGTTTAAAAAAAAAAGCACAGATATTTCATCATCCCTGGTGGGATTCCAACGCACGACATTTGGATTAGAAGTGCAACGCGCTATCCACTGCGTTACTGGGACGCACAATGGCAAATTTCACTCTTTATGTAATGTGACAAGTATTCATTGTCTTGCTAATAACGTAGTAATGTTAAAAAAATATATGCACATATATTTGATCATGCCTGGTGGGTTTCGAAACCACGACCTTTGGATTAGAAGTCCAACGCGCTATCCACTGCGCTACAGGGACGCAACAACAAATTTCAATTATTAGGTAATGTGACAGGTATTCATCCTCTTGCTAAAAGTAGTAATGTTTAAAAAATTCACAGATATTTGATCATCCCTGGTGGGATTCGAACCCACGACCTTTGATTTAGAAGTCCAACGCGCAATCCACTGCGCTACAGGGACGCAACAACTAATTTTCACTTATTAGGTTATGTGACAGGTATTCATCCTCTTGCTAATAAAGTAGTAGTGTTTAAAAAAATAAATCACACAGATATTTGATCATCCCCGGTCGGATTCGAACCCACGACCTTTGGATTAGAAGTCAACTGCGCTACAGGGATACAAAGAGAAATTCGACTTATTAGGTAATGTGACAGGTATTCATCCTCTTGCTAATAAATTAGAAATGTTCAAAAAATAAATGCGAAGATATTTGATCATCCCCAGTGGTATTCGAAACCAGGACCTTTGGATTGGAAGTTTAAAGCGCTATCCACTGCGCTACAGGGACGCAATGACAAATTTCACTCATTAGGTAATGTGACATGTATTCATCCTCTTGCTAATAAAGTAGTAATGTTTATAAAAATATATGCACAGATATTTGATCATCCCGGTGGGATTCGAACCCACGACCTTTGGATTAAAAACCCAACGCTTATCCACTGGCTACAGGGAGCTAAAAACTTTCACTTTTGGGGAATGTGAAAGGTATTCATCCCTCTTGCTAAAAGTAGTAATGTTTAAAAAAAATTCACAGATATTTGATCATCCCTGGTGGGATTCGAACCCACGCCCTTTTGGATTAGAAGTCCAACGCGCTATCTCCCGCGCTACAGGGACGCAACGAAAATTTTCACTTATTAGGTAAAAGTATTCATCCTCTTTTTTTAATAAATTAGAAATGTTTAAAAAAAAAATACAGATATTCGATCATCCCGGGAGGATTCCCCCGATCTTTGGATAAAGCCCAAAGCGCTATCCCGCCTACGGGGCCCGGGACTATTTTCACCATTGGAATGTGACAAGTATTAATTGCTTGCTAAAAGTAGTAATTTTAAAAAATAAATGCACGGATATTTGTCACCCCTTTTGGGATTCAACCCAAGGGTTTTTGGTTAGAAGTCCAACCCCTACCCCACTCGCTACAAGGACGCTGACTATTTCACTCATTAGGTAATGTGACAAGCATTCATCCTCTTTTAAAAAAGATTAAAATGTCTAAAAAAAAATTTGCACAGAGATATTTGCCCAAACGCGCTATACACTGCCTACGGGGATGCCGAAAATTTCCTCAATAGGCAATGTGAGTATTTATTCTTTATAAAAAGTAGTTATGTTTAAAAAAATAAATGCAAAATTTGATCGTCCCTGGTGGGATTCGCTGGGACGCAACGAAAAAATTTAAATTATTAGGTAATGTCACAGGCATCCCTTGCTAAAAGTAGTAATTTTAAAAAAAAATGCAGTTTTTTTGATCATCCATGGTGGGATTCAAACGACCTTTGGATTAAAGCCCAACGCGCTATCCACTGCGCCAGGCACGCAATAACAAATTCCACTTATTAGGTAATGTTACAGGTATTATCTTTGCTTAAAGTAGTAATTTTAAAAAAAAATGCACAGATATTTGAACACCCCTGGTGGGATTCAACCCACGACCTTTGGTTTAAAAGGGCCCAAACACGCTATCCACTGTGTTACAGGGACGCAAACAAATTTCATTTTTTGGGGTTATGTGACATGTATTCATCCTTTTGATAATAAAGTGTAATTTTTAAAAAAAAAATAACTACAGATATTTGATCATCCCTGGTCGAATTCGGACCCACTTGGGGTTAGAATCCACCGCGCTACAGGGACGCAAACTAATTTCACTACTAGGAAATGTGAAAAGTTTTCATCCTTTGAGAATAAAGTAGTAATGTTTAAAGAAAATAAAAGCACAGATATTTGATCACCCCCTGGTGGGATTTGAACCCACGCCCTTTTGGATTAAAGTCAATTCCTTCCACTACGCTACCGGGACGAAATTCAAAATTTATCAGGGTTATGTGACTCATTCATACTCTTGTTAATAAAAAGTAGTAATGTCTAAAAAAATAAAAGAACTGATTTTGTCATCCCAGGTGGGTTTCAAGGGAACGACCTTTGGGTTATGCCCAACGCGATACAATGCACTACAGGAAACAATGACTCGTTTCATCCATTAGGAAATGTGAAACATTCATCCTCTTGTTAATAAAAAAAAATAAAAAAAAAAAAATAAATGCACAAAAAACCAACGCGCTATGCACTGCTCTACAGGGATGCAATGACAAATTTTACTCATTAGGCAATGTGAGAGTACTTATCGTCTTGATAATAAAGTAGATATGTTTAAAAAATAAATGCACAGAAATTTGATCATCCCTGGTGGAATTCGAACCCATGACCTTTGGATAGGAAGTCCAACGCGCTATCCACTGCCCTACAGGGACGCAACGACAAATTTCAGTTATTAGGTTATGTGACAGGTTTTCATCCTCTTGCTAAAAAGTAGTAGTGTTTAAAAAATATATGCACACAGATATTTGATCATCCCTGGTGGGATTCGAACCCACGACCTTTGGATTAGAAGTCCAACGCGCTATCCACTGCGCTACAGGGACGCAATAACAAATTTCACTTATTAGGTAATGTGACAGGTATTCATCCTATTGCTAAAAGTAGTAATGTTTAAAAAAAATGCACAGATATTTGATCATCCCTGGTGAGATTCGAACCCACGACCTTTGATTAGAAGTCCAACGCGCTATCCACTGCGCTACAGGGACGCAATGACAAATTCCACTTATTAGGTAATGTGACATGTATTCATCTTCTTGCTAATAAAGTAGTAGTGTTTAAAACAAATAAATCACACAGATATTTGATTATTCCCGGTCGGATTCGAACCCACTACATTTGGATTAGAAGTGCAACGCACTATCCCCACTTCTCTACAGGGACGCAATGACTAATTTCAATCATTAGGTAATGTGACAGGTATTCATTCTCTTGTTAATAAAGAGTAAAAATGTTAAAAAGAAAATAAATTCACAGAGATATTTGACCAACGCGCTATCCACTGCGCTAAAGGGATGCAATGACAAATTTCACTCATTAGGCAATGTGAGAGTATTTATCGTCTTGATAATAAAGTAGTTATGTTTAAAAATATATGCAGAGATATTTGATCATCCCTGGTGGGATTCGAACCCACGACCTTTGGATTGGAAGTCCAAAGCGCTATCCACTGTGCTACAGGGATGCAACGACTAAATTCACTAATTAGGTAATGTGACATGTATTCATCCTCTTGCTAATAAAGTAGTAATGTTTAAAAAACAAAAGCACAGATATTTCTTTATCCCTGGTGGGATTCAAAACGCACGACATTTGTACTAGAAGTGCAACGCGCTATCTACTGCGCTACAGGGATGCAATGACTACTTTAATTAATTAGGTAATGTGACAAGTATTCATTCTCTTGCTAATAAAGTAGTAATGTTTAAAAAAAAATTAAATCACAGATATTTGATCATCCCTGGTGGGATTCGAACCCACGACCTTTGGATTAGAAGTCAAACGCGCTATCCACTGCGCTACAGGGACGCAATGACTAATTTCACTCATTAGGTAATGTGACAAGTATTCATCCTCTTGCTAATAAAGTAGTAATGTTTAAAAAAAAAAGCACAGATATTTGATCATCCCTGGTGGGATTCGAACCCACGACCTTTGGATTAGAAGTGCAACGCGCTATCCACTGCGTTACTGGGACGCACAATGGCAAATTTCACTCTTTATGTAATGTGACAAGTATTCGTTGTCTTGCTAATAATGTAGTAATGTTAAAAAATATATGCACATATATTTGATCATGCCTGGTGGGTTTCGAAACCACGACCTTTGGATTAGAAGTCCTATGCGGTATCCACTGCGCTACAGGGACGCAATGACTAGTTTCACTCTTTAGGTAATGTGAAAAGTATTCATCATCTTGCTAATAAAGTAGTAATGTCTAAGAAAAATAAACTCTCACATATATTTGACCATCCCTGTTGGGAATTGAACCAACGACTTTTGGATTAGACGTCCTTGTGCTATCCACTGCGCTACAGGGACGCAATGGCTGTTTTAACTCATTAGGTTTGGTGACAAGTATTCATACTCTTGCTAATAAAGTACAGTAATGTTTAAAAAAATGAAAAGAACAGATATTTCATCATCCCTGGTGGGATTCCAACGCGCGACATTTGGATTAGAAGTGCAACGCGCTATCCACTGCACTGCTGGGACGCAATGACAAATTTTACTCTTTATGTAATGTGACAAGTATTCATTGTCTTGCTAATAAAGTAGTAATACTAAAAATAAAAGCACAGATATTTGATCATGCCTGGTGGGATTCGAACCCACGACCTTTGGATTAGAAGTCCAACGCGCTATCCCCTTCGCTACAGGGACGCAATGACTCGTTTCACTCATTAGGTAATGTGACAAGCATTCATCCTCTTGTTAATAAAGTTGTAATGTTAAAAGAAAATAAATGCATTGAGATATTTGAATAACGCGCTATGCACTGCTCTACAGGGACGCAATGACAAATTTCACTCATTAGGCAATGTGACATGTATTCATCCTCTTGCTAATATAGTAGTAATATTAAAAAAATAAATGCACAGATATTTGATCATCCCTGGTGGGATTTGAACCCACGACCTTTGGATTAAAAATCCAATTCATTATCCACTGCGCTACAGGGACGCAATGTCTAATTTTACTCATTGTGTAATGTGACATGTATTCATCCTCTTGCTAATAAAGTAGTAATGTCTAAAGAAAATAAAAGCACTGATATTTCATATCCCTGGTGGGATTCGAACCCACGACTTTTGGATTAGAAGTCCAACGCGCTATCCACCGCGATACAGGGACGCAACGACAAACTTCACTTATTAGGTAATGTGACATGAATTCATCCTCTTGCTAATAAAGCAGTAATGTTAAAAAAAAATATATGCACAGATACTTGATCATCCCTGGTGAGATTCGAACCCACGACCTTTGGATTAGAAGTCCAACGCGCTATCCACTGCGCTACAGGGACGCAATAACAAATTTCACTTATTAGGTAATGTGAAAGGTATTCATCCTCTTGCTAATAAATTAGAAATGTTCAAAAAATAAATGCAAAGATATTTGATCATTCCTAGTGGTATTCGAAACCACGACCTTTGGATTGGAAGTTCTAAGCGCTATCCACTGCGCTACAGGGACGCAATGACAAATTACACTCATTAGGTAATGTGACATGTATTCATCCTCTTGCTAATAAAGTAGTAATGTTTATAAAAATACATGCACAGATATTTGATCATCCCTGGTGGGATTCGAACCCACGACATTTGGATTAGAATTCCGACGCGCTTTCCACTGCGCTACAGGGACGCTATAAAAAATTTCACTTATTAATTAATGTGAAAAGTATTCTTCCTCTTGCTAAAAGTAGTAATGTTTACAAAAAAAAATTCACAGATATTTGATCATCTCTGGTGGGATTCGAACCCACGACTTTTGGATTAGAAGTCCAACGCGCTATCCACTTTGCTAAAGGGACGCAACGTCACATTTCACTTATTAGGTTATGAGACAGGTATT
>BMAV01016682.1:27447-46745 GCA_019973955.1 Trichonephila inaurata madagascariensis | reverse complement strand
ATTCGAACCCACGACCTTTGATTTAGAAGTCCAACGCTCTATCCATTGCGCTATAGGGAAGCAATGAGTAGTTTCACTAATTAGGTAATGTGAAAAGTATTCATCCTCTTGCTAATAAAGTAGCAATGTTTAAAAAAAATAAATGCACAGAAATTAGATCATCCCTGGTGGGATTCCAACCCACGACCTTTGGATTAGAAGTGCAACGCGCTATCCACTGCGCTACAGGGACGCAAGGACAAAATTCACTTATTAGGTAATGTGACAGGTATTCATCCTCTTGCTAATAAATTAGAAATTTTTTAAAAAAATAAATGCACAGATATTTGATTATCCCTGAGGGATTTGAACCCACGACCTTTGGATTAGAAGTGCAACACGCTATCCACTGCGTTACAGGGAAGCAATGATAAATTTCACACTTTATGTAATGTGACAGGTATTCATCCTCTTGCTAATAAAGTAGTAATGTTTAAAAAAAACAAAAGCACAGATATTTCATCATTCCTGGTGGAATTCGAACCCCGGACCTTTGGATTAGAAGTCCAATTCACTATCCACTGCGCTACAAGGACGCAATGTCTAATTTTACTCATTTTGTAATGTGACATGTATATAATGTGACACGTACATAAATTAGAAATGCTTTCAAACAATTAAATGCACAGATATTTGATCATCCTTGGGGGGATTCGAACCCACGACTTTTGTCCAACGCGTTATCCAATGCGCTACTGGTACGCAATGATAAGTTTCACTCTTTAGGTAATATGAGAGTATTCATCGTCCTTCTAATAAAGTAAAGTAATGTTTTAAAAAAAATAAATGCACAGATTTTTCATCATCCCTGGTGGGATTTGAGCCCACGACCTCTGCAATAGAAGTCCAACGCGCTATCCACTGCGCTACAGCTACGCAATGAGTAATTTCACTCATTAGGTAATGTGACAAGTATTCATCCTCTTGCTAATAAAAATGTAATATTTAAAAGAACAAATGCACAGTTATTTGATCATCCCTGGGGGTTCGCACCCACGACCTTTGGATTAGAAGTCCAACACACCATCCACTGCGCTACAGGAAGGCAAATTCTAATTTCACTCATTATGTAATGTGACAATTATTCATCCTCTTGCTAATAAAGTAGTAATGTTTAAATAAAATAAATGCACTTATATTTTATTATCCCTGGTGGGATTCGAACCCACGACCTTTGGATTAGAAGTCCAACGCGATATCCTCTTTTCTACAGGGACTCATTGGTTGATTTCACTGATTATGTAATGTGACAAGTATTCATACTCTTTCTAATAAAGTATAGAGATGTTTAAAAGAAAATAAATCCGTTGATATTCTACCATCTCTGGTGGGATTCCAACCCACGACTTTTGGATTTGAAGTTCACCGCCCTATCCACTGCGCTACAGGGACGCATGGACTGCCTTCACTTATTAGGTAATGTGACCAGTGTTGTCAGAAACGTAAGCAGCAAAGTAGCGTGAAGGGAAAAAAGTAGCAAAAAGTAGGGAATCGACTTTCACTTGCAATTCATTAATATAATTTTTTTTTTAATTTTGTAAAATTACGTTAAACTACTTTAAATATTTAATTCATTTAAAATACATTCAAATTTTTCCTGCTAACCATCGTGATCTGCTGTGTCTTTTTTTTTATAAATATCTGAACTATATTGAAGCATTTGTGACGATGGAATGAAATCAACGCTGCAAGTCCCTCATTCTTCCAAAGTCATTTTGATTGTGCGAATTGACTCGAACAGTTTAAGGCACATTCAGTTCCTTAATTTTGTCTCTTTTGACGTCACTCTGGAGCATTCCGTTTCCACAGTGACTTTACTCTCTCTCTCTCATGTGTAGGCTGTAAAGCTTCAAAACAAATATACTTAAATCTCTTCAAAATGGATTTCCAACTGCGTCTTTTATATTAAAAATGCGGCACTAAAATAATTTTCCATCATTTAAATGCTCAGATTTAGATCGAAAAACATCTTTCAACTTATGTTAAAAATTTGTCTTTATTTATTCTCCAGAATAAATTATTTAGATTTTTCTGCTAGTTTTAAGGGCAGATAATAAAAAAAGGACAATATTTGAATTTTAAAAAAAATCAGGTTAAAGATTCTTTATCTTTTTTAATGTTCAGTAATTTGAAGAGATTAGGTTTAAAAGTTATGAAATTTTGCTGGTTAGTTTACTCAAAAATATATCCATAAAATACTTCGATAGGTAAATAAATGCTTGTTAAACTAATGTCAACTTCGAGATTCACATATTGAGAGTAAATTATTCTTCTTAAAGGATCTTCAATAATTTGCAATGATCAACATAATTTGGAAAGTCAAATTAATCCACTCACAAATTCTTCTAAAATTGGTATCTGTAATTTAACAAGACTTAATTCTATCCTTGTAATAACTTAATTAAAGGAATAGTAAGACAAGTAGATGATTTGAAAGAGAGGAATCTAGGCAGTGGCGTAACGGAGTATATTAGGGCCCTGGGAAAGTTAGCTTTTGGATCCCAAGCCGTAATATGTACTTGGAGTCAGTCAGGATTTGAGCCCCCTATAATCACTGGGGCACCCGAAATGCGAGGGTGTACGTTACACCACTGAACAAAACTAAGGTAAAAACCCTTTAAAAGGGATTTAATCAGATTTCTATCACATAATACCTCTAGATGACGGGTGCTTACTTTTGTCATTGCATGCAATTTCTTAGAAGCCCAGTGTTGCATCAAGTTAATTACAAAAATAGCTTTTTATTCTTTAATTCAATGCAGGACCGTTCATGATAATTATACAATTTGTTTAGTTCTCTAAGAATTTATCCTTTCACAATTACTTTTCCAGTTTAATATTTATGTATAAATTCTCTCCCAGCCTATTTTCTATTAATAATTCATGTTTCATTTTCCTGCTTCTATCGGGATTAGAAGGAATTCCACCTTTTTTTTTCTATCACTTACAGCGGAAAAGAGTGTGGCTAGAGAGGAGAGTCCAGCTTAGATAGGCTCCGATTCGTGGTGGTGGTGATGGTGTGTTGGGGAGAGATGTTTAAAATAAATTAAATCCACAGATATTCGACCATCCCTGTTGGAATTCGAATCCATGACCTTTGAATTAGCTGTAAAATGCGCTATCATCTGCGCTGCTGGGACGTATTGACTGCTTTCAATCATTAGGTAATGTGACAAGTATTCATATTCTCTAATAAAGCAGAAATGTTTAAAAGAAAATAAATCCGCAGACATTCGAACAACTCTAGTGGGATTCGAACCCACGACCTTTGGATTAGAACCTCAACGCGCTATCCACTGCTTTACAGAAACGCGTGCATTGTTTTCACTCATTAGGTAATGTGACAAGTATTCATAATCTTGCTAATAAATTAGACATGTGTTTAAGAGAACTTAAATCCGCATATAATCGACCTTTAGATTAGAATTCCAGCTGAAATTTTTAAAAGAAATTAAATCCTCACAGATATTCGATCATCCCTAGTGGGATTCAAACCCTCGACCTTTGGATTAAAAGACCAACGCGTTATCCACTGTTTTACAGAAAGGCGCGGATTGCCTTCGTACATTAGGTAATGTGACAAGTGTTCATAATTTTGCTAATAATGTAGGAATGTTTAACGCCCGTATTCACCGCTAACCTAACCTCCAGTTAGAGGCGGGAAACCTGGGTTTCGCCGAAAACGTTATTCACCATCGCAAGTTAATAACTTAGCGCCGGCTCAGGTTAAAAAATCCTGACCCAGAGCTACAGCCGGGTTAGTTTTCACCGCACACGCGCAGTAAGCGATTTTTCGAGTGTTTACGTTTTCGTTCAAGTTTTGGAAGTAGTTTGAGTTAGGATAGATTTTTAGTTTACGATGAATACCATTCAGAAAGTTTCCACTGTACCTCAGGTAGATTTTTTAGAAAGACTGGAAACCAGAAAAGTCAGAAAAGTAGTTAAAAGAAGTAATTTGTTCGAGGAATTGGACGATTACGAGTTTCAGAGAAGATTCCGACTGACAAAAGAAAGTGTCGAAGAATTGACTCTGCTAATTGAAGATAAATTAGAGAGCAAAACACTACTTTTTTTGCTCATTTTCTTTTTTAAATTTAAATAACACTGACGGATCTGTTGTGATGTCCGCGCGGATTCACCACTCCGTCAGTGTCATTGTATTGCCGCGTTATTTCAATATACGCTTCATTTTTTTTTTATGCTACTAACAGCATTTGTTTCCCGGCATTCTATTATGTGTAAGTGCGGCTTTATCAAAGCCAACACCAATTCTTTTTCATATTGCGTAAAATAAACTCTGTTGGCATTCATATTAAAAAGTTAGCGATACGCGAGGTAAAAAACAAGCTGGCATGAGGCGAATATAGAAAGCCGGAAGTCACGGGGTTTATTTCGACCAATGGGAATCGACCAGTAAGCGCAGGTTAAGAAACGCAGAGTCAAGTAACTGGAGGTTGAAAAACAGTGGTGAATTGAAGTTCTAACCTGGGGATAATTTTAACTTGATTGCCGGTTACTTAACTCCAAGTTTCATCGCTGGGTTAGGTTAGCGGTGAATACGGGCGTAAAAGGAAATAAATCCGCAGTTATTGGACCATCCCTTGGGGCATTTGAACCTACGACCATTGGTCTAGAAGTCCAATGCGCTATCCGCTGCGCTACATTGATACATGGATTGACTTCACTCATTAGGTAAAGTGACAAGTATTCATACTCTTGCTAATAAAGTAGAAATGTTTAAAAATTTAAATCTGCAGATATTTGAACATCCCTGGTGGGATTTGAACGCACGACCTTGGAATTAGAAGTCCAACGCGCAATACACTGCGCTACAGGGACGCAATGATTACGTTTACACATTAGGTAATGTGACAAGTATTCATACTCTTGATAATAAAGTTGAAATGTTTAAAAGAAATTAAA
The DNA here is from genome assembly GCA_019973955.1 of Trichonephila inaurata madagascariensis. Lineage (NCBI taxonomy): Eukaryota > Metazoa > Arthropoda > Arachnida > Araneae > Nephilidae > Trichonephila > Trichonephila inaurata. Next base: position 41,783 of record BMAV01016682.1, on the reverse strand, counting down.
TGCGCATATGTTCGACCATCCTTGGTGGGTTTCGACCCCACGCCCTTTGGATTAGAAGTCCAACGCACTATATCCACTGCTCTACATTGACACATGGATTGCCTTCACTCATTAGGTAATGTGATAAGTATTCATACTTTTGCTAATAAAGTAGATATGTTTAAATGATATTAAATCTGCAGATATTCGACCATTCCTGGTGGGATTCGAACCCACGATGTTTTTATATTAGAAGTCTAACACTATTTGTCTAATTTATGAAAAAAAATAATGATATATTGGCCAATTTTTATAGTTACTGAATATGTATGTATAAAAAAATGTATAGTAAAAACAAATCACAGTCTCAGAAATTATGCCATCCCAGGTGGAATTCGTAGACCAACGCGCTATCCATTGCACAACAGGGACACAACGAACTCGTTTCCTTTCTATATGTGTTGTTGGACTATTATTTTTGTTTTTTTACTATTTATTAATTTTTTAATTTAATAAATGAATTAAAATATTTGAAAAAATGTATTCACACATCAAGTGTCATCCAGCACAAGTATGAAATATGAATTGAACTTGAAAGGATGAATAGAAAGTATTTTATTAACGATTGAAAATTTGAACAATATATATATATATATATATATAGGGAGAGAGTGAACTAATAGAGTTGTGTGTGTGAAATTGAAAGATTACTCCTTAAATTACCAACGCATTCAGTAAAACAGTCCAGGAAAGATTAAAGTTTTTGTAAAATACAAAATATGATCTTGGAATTTTTTATGTATTAAGGTGTGCTCTGATTTCAAAAAAGGCCTCAGGTAACAAAAAATGTAATTCTATCAAAATTTTGAGGATTTTTTTAATGGATACACTTTGTGAATTGATACAATTAACCAGCAAATACGATGCGAGCTGTAAGTATAGAACGGCGAGCATTGGCATTGTTATCTATTATGAAGATCGCATTTGACAACTAGGTTCATGTTTCTGCTTAGTCTACCTAAACAGTCCATACAAACATCCGGGAGTGATCACATGCTGAGATACGAAAAATATTGTTCAGACTGATATCTTTCTTAAAAAATCATTTATACTTCTAGTTCATTCAACTGAATTGAATCTGCCGGTTTAGTCCTAGCAGAGCCCACACCCTTGGCGCGAATTATTTTGGTTGGCGATAATTGCGCAATCTTGGTAACCCTACTTTGATGCACTAGATATGGTAAACCTAAATATTTCTGGAATTTTCGTATTTTGTCGGTGGGCATTTCGAATTTCATTTTGTTGTTGGGCACCGGATTGGAAGCATGGCTGCGTGTGTGAATGATTATATCTTAGAATTTTTTACTTTTTTGAATGCGAAAGGTAAGAAAGAATTTATTGAATGGTGTATGAAGGAAGGAAGGATTGATTGCTTAAAGTTTTGAATGTCCTTAATGTAATGATTGGCATGATGTAACACACATGGTCGGCAATAAAACGTTTTCTTCGAAATCGTACCACCAGCCATGCCGAAGATATGTTCGACCATTACCTCGCAGAAGAATATGGCGGTGCTCACACGATCATTCGCTTAGCGATGAGACCTTCAAATCCTTTTTAAAATCTGTTACGCTGTACCCTCCACTTGGAAAAAATCAACAGTAAGAAAATAAATGCTGTTTTTATATTTTTTGTCTTAAATGTTTAATTTCTGTATTGTTTACATATATTTTCATTACGCATCCACCGTTTCCCGCTGTACTCGCCGCCATTGTCGGTTTCGCTTAGCGCCATCTCGTTCTGGCTTGGCGCGTTTTTCGGGTTGTCGCCAAGGGTGTGGGCTCTCCTAGGATTTTACCGAAGGAAAAGATCTTGAGTTTTTAAATTCCATGAAAGTACAGCAGTGCTTCTCAAACTTTCAATATACGCGACCCACTATTCAATCATCATTTTCATCGCACCCCCCTCCATACAAGAACAATTAATTGAATTCAATAATACTATACTTTGACACTAAAGCTACAACACGACTTTAACCTCTTATGTACCACCGACGTATAAATACGTCTCGCTCAGCCAAAGCTTTAATTTTCTGGACATATATATATACGTCTTTCCGAAGTATGACCTTTTCTGTGCTGTACTATCCATAAAATTATTCCAAGGGCTTTGGAATGCTATAAAAGGACCTTGACAGTATTTGCAAAGGATTTATTTCAGAGGATTTGCTTATATTTATTCCGTTTCTCCTCCCCCTAAAAAAAACATCAAAATACGCTCATCTACGTGGTAAACGGTGGCATTGAGGAGCGAATCACATAACTTTTAATCGGCAGTTAAGGAATTAATTATAAACCGTACAGATTATCAAGATAAATGTTAATACAAGACCATGGGGTCACTGATAATTATCAAACTTATTCTTACCTTAGAATTGTTAAATTAATGATAAAATATACATTGTACAGTACTGTACATTTATAAGTGTATTATATCACTGTAAATGTGTATTCTATATTTTATTATATCATAAAGTATTTTGTTTGTTTACTTTCAGAAAATTAAAATTTTTTAAAATAATCTTTTGTTTTGGACTTTTCAATATGCTTGCGCCCCCCTTGTAGACTTATCACGCCCCCAAGGGGGGCACGCCCCACAGTTTGAGAAACGCTGAAGTACAGTAAAACCAGTTTTTGTGTAGTAGATAGGGACCTCATAAAAAGAAACCGCACAAAAAAATATTCGAAAATACATTTCATAAGTATATATACTTACATATAACAAACAATTTTTTCGACATACCACAGAATTTTTTTTTATGAGGCGGAGAGGGAAATTATGTTCACTTAGAAAATACGTCGATTATTTACGAAATTTATGTGTGAGAGAGTACTTCCAAAGAAAATAATCAAATTACACATGGAAACATTTTAAAAACATTTAATTTCTCCTCATAAGAATGGAAAAGTTTTCATACTGCACATACTTAATTCACTTTTACTCGTCGTAATCCAAAGTGCGCATCTTTCTGTGATGAATTAGTTCAAAATCGCTTTCGTCACTTAAAGATACAATTTCAATTGATTTTATTTTTGGCCTCTTAAGGTATCCGCGACTACGTTCGGAACTGTGATTTTAAAAAAGCGCATACATGGATAAGTTTCATGATATTTAATGCCACTTAGATTAGAATACATGCATAAAATTGTTTTAATGAGATTTTGACAAAAAAAAACAAAAAACCTTTAAATACAATATTTTGGCAAAAAATTAACTTAGAATAATCTTTTTTCAAAATGTTCTCCTTTTGTGAAAAGTGCTTCTATTGTAAAAATATTTTGCCTGTATATAGCTCAGACATCTCTACAGAGGCTCAACTAGCATTTTTGAAAAATTCACATTATTTTCAGAGTTACCACCAATTGAAATAATTATTGGTGTTTTTGTACTTAAAATTGCTTCCCACTGCTGTTGTAAAATATAGATAAACCCACTTCTAATTTATATATTTCAAAAATTCTAGTTGAGCCTCTGTGCAGAAGTCTGAGCTATATACAGGCAAAATATTATTATAATAGAAGAATTTTTCTTAAAAGGAGAACATTTTGAAAAAATATTATTCTAAGTTAATTTTTTACCAAAATATTGTATTTAAATAATTTTGTTTTGTCAAAATGTCTTGAAAACAATTTTATACATGTATTCTAATCTAAGTGACACTAAATATCATGAAAATTATCCATTTAAGCTCTTTTGCAAAATCACGGTTCCGAACGTAGCCGGATACCTTAAGGTAAGTGATAAGTTTTGCCGACTACGGTCGGTTGGTTAGTTGCTTGTAAACGACACAATAACCAGGCATAGACGATCGAAGCAGCTCTTTTTGGAATTTCTAACTCCTTTCGGAATTGGTATCTATTTTAAGAAAATGCTTTTTCCGATTTGTTAGAAAGATGGATCAAAGCATATGTTTCATCCGTAGTCGTAGAATCCGGTACTTTGTGTCCGTCTTCATAATTTATCAAATTATTGATACTGTCACTGTCATTGACAGTTTCTTCTCAATGTCAGTGACAGTGATGCTAGCGCGTTGAGAGAAAGCAACTGAACGTGCATTGTCGGGAGACTGTTTATAACAAATGAACCGAGTATCTTGAAGTGTATATGTTACACGGAAATGATTATAAATTAGGGATTTCATCAAATCCCTAAGGGAAATGATCAATTCAAGCAAGATGTTAAAAAAAGAACTCTGTAAGGGGATTTCCCTGAGGAAAGTAAGTGATTTAATCAAATTCCTAACCTGTTTCAGTGAAATGATGAAATAATATTGTCAAGAGTTTAGAAGTGTTTATTTCGCAAATATTGTGCATTATTAAAAGTTGAGTAATTAAAACAACAATAATAATTGAATTACAAATTATTTATTCAAAATGAATGAACAAAATAACTAGATAAAAAAAGCTGTTATTTTTTTTTTAAAAAATGAAGTTTTTTGTAGTAGAATTTCAAACATATTTTTTAAAAAAGCTATAGAATAATGTAGTACTTTAGAAATATCCTGCTTTTTTTGTAACGTCTTTTTTTTTGATTATTATTTCCTTTTTTTTAAAATAGCTTTTTCTTATTATCAAAAAGCTTTTTTTTTTTATCTATAAAGAGGGCGTGGTCGAATTCCCTAATTTTTTTTGTTTACATTTTTCAATTGAAGTTTTATCCAGTTTCTAATTTTCAGGCATACACAAGTGATATAACAATCGAAAGGTATTAATGCAAAAAATGTAACTAATTAAAACTAAAAAATGATATTTAGGTCATTTTGTTTTTGTGCGTTGCGTCAGAAGCCCAGCGTTGCTTGGCACGGACGCGGAGAAAGGGTGGAGGAGGAAAAAGGGAGTTTGGTAACAAGCGAAAACAGAGCTCTACAAATTCTGACGTTCATTTCACTTAAACAGTTCGGGGATTTGATGAAATCACTCACTTACATCAGGGAAATGACCTCAAAGAGACGTTAACATCTTGAGTGAATTGATCATCTCCTTTAGAGATTTGACGAAAGCCCTAATTTCATCATTTTCCTGCGACATATATATGTATCGTACATCGATAGAAAACATTTAAGTGGCGCCAAAGCCGTTGAAATTCATATACCGCATGAAAAAGATCGCACTAAAAAATCACACAAAAATAAATAGTTCAAAACAAATCGCACAAAAATAAAATCGTACAAAACAAATCACACAAAAATAAAATCGTACAAGACAAATTGCACAGAAATAAAATCGCATAAAAAAGTACTGCTTAAAAACAGGTTCTACTGTAGTCGGACCAAAACTGTTTAGAGCTAACCTATGGAGTTATCTGAGACCACCGTATGTATCCCTGTAGAGCAGTAGATGGCGCGTTAAACTTCTGATCCACAAAGGAACTTTCACTGCTACTTTTTAATTCAAAATTTAATTGCTTCTGGAGAAGAATCTTAAAACATTCTCAAGCTTTAATCCTCAAAAGGCATGGAATTTTTTTGGGGGGGAGGGGGCAACTTACATTATTTCAGCGGTTTTTTTTGTTAGAGTTACACTGGGGGATACAAAATATTCCTTTAAACTCACCTAAATAACTGTTTGCGTAATTTTTGGTGATAAATTCAGCAACAATTTATTGCGAATTTTTCGCAATACTTTTGTACTTGTCTTCTTTTCGATTGATGATTCAAAAATAAAAAAAAAAGAAGATATATATTTGGATAAATACTGAGGAAAAAAATGCTTAAGCTAGGTGAATTGCATGATTAAGTACAAATAGAAATTTAATGAAATACTGTGAGAGAAAAAACTACAATTAATGTTTTGTGACTTTGCTTCACTTTTTAAATATTTACAGAAATTTGGCGAAAAATGCTTGAAATTTATCAAAATGAACGCAATTTATTCTTGCAAATAAATATTTTGTTAAATTGTACACACACATTTCACAGATGTTTCTTCAATTCATTTCTTCGTTTTAAAATGAAGATGATATAATCTTAGACTATTAATATAAATTTTAAAGACGAGTAGCAAAAAATGATTACTTCGTTTCAACTAGCGATCAATTTAGAAAATTAATTATGTACAGGTATCATTGGGTTAAAATGTTACCATTTTAATATTAATTATTGAATATATTTATGCCTAAAAATTAGGAATCATCAATAAGAGTAATAGTTAAAAACATTTTTGCAAAAATGCATCGAAGAAATTAAAATTTATTTAAAATGCTTAAAAATACGTTTTGAAATAAAACTAACATTTTTATCTAATACTTTATAACATGAAATTTACAATTTTATATTTAAATCTGTAATATTAAATTCACAAACTATCTCTCTCTCAATACAGATACAACTAGAACAATTTTAATCAGAATACATAGAACGCATCTGATGATAGAACATTTTATATTCGAAAATAGCAAACGATATTTTGTCGCCAACTTATTACAAACTGAATTTTAACTATTTCTGACAGAGACTTATTAACGAACGTATTATCAGACTAAATCAGAATTATCAATTACATTTTAATAATATGAAAGTGTTCAACAGTATTAGGGGAAAAATGAATAGGTGGTATATTTTCTCTGATAATGGCGACAATATCTCGGTTTGCCGAACAGTTACGCTTGAACGGCAAATTGCGGATTTGAAATTGAATAGATTTGAATTTCAAATGAGTTCCAAAACCCAGATTGTATGTTCTCTTTGTATTAAGCAGAATGCCAGATTAAAATTAGAGTCAAGTGAAATTCTCAGATATTGATGTGTCATTTATCCAAAGATAGTTCATACTTTTTTTATGCCATCAAATGTTCAACTACATCAAATTGTGTAAATATCTAGAACATTGAAATCAATACAGTTACAGTAAATATCTTTATTAGGGATTTAGAGCAACAAAGGCTATTATTCCTGAAATCAATACATTTTGAGTGTAATTATCATATTTTTTATGTTGCATCTCATTTTGTTAACACAAAAGGTAGAGTGTTAGTTATTGAGAAATATTAACAATCTAATTTTAAGATATCCGACTAGGTTGAAAAGTGTTTTTTAGGTGTTTGATGTTAAGGCCATTAGAAAAAAACTTGAGTTTTGAGTAATATCTACCAGAACAACTCAACCCGCCTCCCGCATAAGGACTTTGACTTCGACTCCGGCGAACGTACGGTGGCCGCGGTAGCCGAGTGGTATAGGTATCGGATCGTGCCATGCCTTGTCACGAGTTCGAGCCCAGTACCACTAAAGATCCGCCGTGTAGGGCAGCGATGCACGTTAAATTTATCGAGAGCTGAAACGTCCTCCCGTTGGTGTGGTGTGGTAGTTAGGAGAGGGCGGTACCAGCTCAGGTGTCGTCCACGTCACTTGACCATGGTTCAAAATTACGTGGTCCGTCGCCAAAAACCCTCGTGTATCTGAACAGTGCGACGTTAATATTCAATCAATCAATCAACCGGCGAACTTACGAAGAACCACGTGCACTGGCTCCTGATCGACGCTGAAATAAGACTCGTTTTGTCATGGCTTGGAGTACAGACTGCTTTGCTGAACATTAGACAATATGATAAACGGCTGCACGTTGCATTTCTCCTGTCATTTAAGGAATTACTCCAATACATGATATATATATATATATATATATATATATATATATATGAGAAAAGCGACTCACTCATCACTATATCTCCGGAACTATTAAACCTACACTCTTGAAATTTGGTAAGCATATTACTTTCATTGAGTAGATTTCCGTTAAGAAAACGGATTTCGCGAAAATCGAACCGGGTTTTACGGGGGATTAAAGCATGTTAGAGGTAATTATTCCCATTTTTAAACTACGCACAATCTTTAAATTTGGTAAGCAGATTCGTTTTATGGAGTAGAAATCTGCTACAAAATGGTTTTTACGATCCCCAAGAAGCGTTGCAGTGGCTTAAGGGGAGTTATAGGTAATTATTTCCATTTTCAAACTATTAGACTTACAGTCTTGAAATTTGGTAGGCAGATTCCTTTCATAGAGTAGAGATCCACTACAAATTGGGTTTTGGGAAAATCGACCACCATGTGGCGTTGCGGGGGCTTAAGGGGCGTTACAGATAACGATCTCAATTTTTAAACTATTTGACGTACAGTCTTCAGATTTGATAAGCAGATTCCTTTTATAGCGTAGAGATCCGTTACAAAATAGGGTTCGTGCAAATTGACACCCAAGGAGAGTTTTGTAGGATTAAAGGGCTTAATAAATAAATATTTCCGTTTTTAAACTATTAGACCTACCTGCTTGAAAATTGGTAGGCATGTTCTTTTCATGGAATAGAGTTCCTCTAATAAAAAGTTTTGCAAAAATCGATCCCCAAGGAGGGTTGGGAGGGGCCAAGGGGAATTGCAGAAAAAAATTCCTTTTTTAATAGTTAAACCCACATACTTGAAATTTCTTAAGTATGTTTATTTTATTGAATAAGGGGCCACTAAGGATTTTACGGATATTGACTCTTGGGGGAGCGGGGAGGGGGTTAGAATGGCGTATTGACAAAAAGCGCCCGTTTTAGAACTATTAGAACTATAATAATGAAATTTGGTTTGCATGTTTCTTTTGTTGAATTGAAATCCACTAAGAACGCTTCTTTTAGAAATCGACTCTAAAAAGGGTTACGGAGCGTATTGATAGTAAAAATTCCATTTTTGATCTATAAGATTTGGACTTGAAATCTGGCACGAATATTTATTTTACGGAGTAGAGATCCACTGAAAACTGTTTTTGTAGAATTCCACTTAGTTATTGTGTAACGAGAGTGCATAAAATCGTTTTACTTCAATTTAGAGATTATTAGAAATTATTAATTAGAAGTTCGTTTGTTTTGTTATCATTGAGGAGAAGGTTATAGGTATAAGTATATTGTTCAATACAATCGAATTCTTAATGCTAGGACATACATATTAATGATGTATATAGTATATATAAACAGAATATATTTTTACAGCTTCATGAAATACCCAGTGAAGCGGGTGGGTAAAGGCTTATAGTATATAATTCCGCATATGAATTGATACAGCATATGGAGCAGATATTGCCTTCCAATGTGAATATTAATTATTCTACGTTCATTATATAATAATAATGTACAATATAACTAGAATATCAATAAATAAATCCTAAGACATCTCCCTTATTTTGATATTAATATATATTAATTGTTTATCTAAGATTCTTACACATGAGTTATAAATATCGATGAGGCATAACACTTATATAAGTACATCTGGACGATTTCACTTTGTAACTTTAGTGTAATAACCTATAACACAAATGTTTCATTATTATATTTAATTGTATTATGTATAATATTTTAGTCTTTCATTCGCGGAGTAGTGGTTACCGACGCTCACTGCTGTGCCTTAGAGCCTGGGTTCGAATCCCGGTTAAGACATGGTTGTTTGTAAGTGTATAGTGCCCTTGCAGCATGGGGGTACTCTAAACAGCTGTCGAGCCGTCGTGAGGTATGTGGGAGACCTCTGACCCTCCCCTAGGATGTTCTCCCTCAAAATTGGGGTGGAATCGAGCTAAATCGTACTGTCACTTGTATGGTGCTCAAGGTTACGGCCAACGACAGGCGTACATCTAGCCCCTTGATATGATGAATTTTGTAGGCCTCGATCTGACTATGTCAGACAGGTGGCATTACAACAATAACAACAATAATCTTACAGAAATTAAAAGAAAAATTGGAATTTTTGAGAAAGAAAGTTATTTGCAATATTATGGTAAAAGTAACACAATTAGATTCAATTGTCGTAGAGGCATTTAAATAAATCGTGCTAAAGGTATCAAATAGCAACCTTATAAATGACATCTGTTCACAATAAAAAAGAACACGTTTCCTTCGTCAGAACTGTTCGAACTATAGCGAATATTTTCTTTCATTTATATACGGACGTGATTGAGCGATCGTGGTCCCTGTAGCGCAGTGGATAGCGCGTTGGACTTCTAATCCAAAGGTCGTGGGTTCGAATCCCACCAGGGATGTGGCAGCTCCAGAGGTTGGAAAGGTTTCCATTTTTACTATTCCGAGAATGTATCATACACAATTAAAAAAGATAATAGAGGATGTTGGAATTTACTCTAATACACTCACGGTAATTTAAAGCTACATTTGTATAAGAAGCTGAAAAGAATTGCATTACACACTAGCTGGTTTAGCTATATTTGAATTTTAATTTCTGTATTTAATTTAATATTAAATTATCTCTAAAATAATATGAAAGATTTTGCATTTTGTGCAATGTAACCTTTTCTATAAGCATACAAACTTAAAAAAGATAACAATTTTCAAAAGTGTTCACAATTTAGACACTACCACTGTATATATACATATATATATATATATTTAATTTGATTTTGTTTGGTTTTTTATCTGTACATCCCTCTTTTTTACATGATTTGGAAATAACGCGGTACACGAATTTAACGAAATTTTTTTTTTTACATTTTTTATTTCTATCACGAATCTTAGACAAATTTGGGGATTCATGCCTTTTGGATGAGGGCGATTTGATCGAATTTACGACAGTTTATGATTATAAAGAAGTCGATAAAATGTCGAAGTCGAAGGTGAAGTTCAGCTATTAACATCTGATGTAATTCATTAGGGCTTGAAATTTATTATAGGTATAGAACAACACTTTTTTTTTACTTATGATCCTAACATAAAACGTGCATTAAAATTTCAACGTGATTTTAAGTTTTTGTGCAGCAGGAAATCAAGAATTATATCAGAAATCTGAGAAACAAAAAAAAAAAAAAAAAAAAAAACCGCAGATAGTAGACTTTGTAACAACAACAATAAATAAAATACAGATGCAATGAACTAAAATCTTCATTTTAATCAAAAATGACAGTTGTGCTAAGCATGTAAGTATCTGATACATGCATGACTCCTGCACTCCTGCAAGTGCATACTAATGATAGCCTTTTTGATCCAATTCGTAATAAAAGTGCACTCTTGTTATCAAAGAGCTATGAACAGTTGTTAGTTAGTAGTTTTATTCCCTAATTTCAATTTGAATTTTTATATGTTGTAATAGACTAAATTTTTTCACTGTACAAACATTAAAAAATTTTTTGTTATAAAAATGAATCGTTTATGTTTTATAGATATGTAACGTTATTTTATTATTACTTTTTTTGCATGTTTTTTTGGGGGGTGGGGGATATTTACAGTTTTTTCGTTTTACATGATTTTTTTTAAAATTGTGTGTGGAACCTCTGACGGATCTATCCACGATCCTTTAACTAACCCTCTTGGGAAATCTTTGGGCTATCAGTCCACGTTATTCACAATCAACCCTTCGGAAGAAGAAAATCGTGATATTCGAATTAACTTACTATATATAGTCGAAGTTTTCTAGCTAGAATAGAGAGTAGGAGAGGAAATAAACCCGATTCAGGTGAGATCGTATTTGAATTATTGAGATTAAGAATTTATTAGGAGGAAGTTTTAAAGTGACAATTGATCACTGAGAATAAATTGATATTAGATTAAATCGGATGATAGGTTAGTTCCTTTATAAAGTAAGGGTCGAGTTTGATAGTCTCCTAATCGTTCGTGTATTACCGTCGTTGTTCCACCTTCGCGGTTAGTATCGAGACATTTTCTAACTATTATTAATTGGATTTGTGTTTTCATTGTATGATAAATAAATAGATTGATTGGATCATGTCGAGTGTTTCTTTCCTACTTCCCACACATCTAGGGGCCCAAGAGAGAGGTGTTAACCCCTCACAAACCTATCCCCAAGTTTACCATACGTCGCATGTATTTTCTTTTGCAAGTTTTTTTAAAGAACGTATCTACCATGTAAAAAAAGAAGTTGTGTGTATATATAAATGATTATATTAAACGAAATACTAAGGATCTTCCCTGATCTCTATATCTAATCATCCAAATGGAAAAATAATCTCTCGGGGGGAATATATAGCAGGAAAAAAAAATACTTTTCTACAAAACGCGAAACTTTAAGTAAAGAAATATTTCTAAATAAAATCCAAGTTTGAATTATTTCTGAGAAAAATTCTTTCCCTATTTATTTTGATTTTCAGGGAGACGTTTTTCAATTTATCTTGGTTACGCCTGGGCATCATTCATTCAAAAAACCGGCAGAAGCCTTAAAATGTTTTTAGGAGTACTTTTACGATGGTAGATGTTGTGATTCTATTCAGTTTGAAATGCGTATGAAACTTTTAATTTCAAGTTGAGAAATATATATTGAACTGCTGAATAAGTCTGAAAATGTTTTATATTCATAATATATATTCACATGTATGGTTTTATAGTCATAGTGTAAAACTGAACTTGTAACGGGTCTATCCACGTTCTTTTCACTAATAATGGGTCTTTACTAGGAAAATAATGGGTCTTTAAAAATTTTTCTATTAAAAACTTTCTTCCGAAGAAAATGTAATTATGTAAATTAAGACTTGTATATAAAGATTAAACTTTCGAGTTAGAGAGGAAGAGAGAATGGTTAGACAGCTAACGGATAGCAGTGATTGATTAAACGTGTAACTAGGCGTGTGCATTTCGTGACTTATTTGAGTAATATTAAGATTGACGATTTGGTCAATTAGTGATTACCGTAAAATCCGGCGTATAACGCGCACTTTGAACACAAAAAATAAGATCAAAATTTAAGGGTGCGCACGCCGGGTATAAAAACGAAATGACAAAAGAGATGAACATAAAAAAAATTATTCTACGCAAGCCTAAATACAGTTTATTTAAAAGAAATGACATGCCTTATGATCTAAAAAAAAGAGTTATGGTTCTAAGAGTATACTATTTTTGAAAAAGCTTAGGAAAATACCTCGAATAAATAGCTTTTAAACATAACAGCATTGCATACGTATATTTCAGGTTTCTTCGAAATAAATGGAGTGCGCGTTATACGGCGAATATACCTAAAAATTAAAAATTTCAGCTTGAAAGTATGGGTACGCTTTATACGCCAGATTTTACGGTAAATTGGATTAGGTCGATTGTGGAATTAGAAGGTGTGTTACCTGAACGTAAGTGATCCGATTTTTATTGTTTAAGTCTTTTAATATCTCGTCTACCTCGCTATTGCTCCACATATTTGGTAATTGGTGCATTTCTTGTGTTGTGTTGATAAGTGTGAATAAATAGAAGTTGTTTTGAGTATGGCTAATCTTCCTTCCACCACTTTCACACTAATGGATTGTACGGGACGTCCATTACAAGCTAAATATTAACATTAAATAATTAAATTAAAATATAACTATTTTGCCTTTTTTAAATAGAATTTTTAATACCGTAGAAAATTACATACAAACAAAGATTAAATGATATTTACACAATACACAACATATAGAAAAAAAATATTATATTTAATCTAATTAATACATTAATTAATCATTTTTTAAAATTAATTAAAGATGAATTGAAACTTAATCATTAAACAAAAAAAGAAAAACATTTTGGATATTAATTTTATTAAAATTCTGTGCACTTATGCGCAAAATTTATTTTAAAAATACTTTATTTCAGGGTGTTGATATCAGCTAGTAGAAAGTTTTTGCAATTTAAATACTTTATTCAATACCTTGTGACGGGGCTTTATCGCGCCTTCTCACTAATCCTCTTGGGGGATCTTTGGGGCCAGAATGGCCTTATTTCAATCCAACCCTCTCAAGAAGAAACTGTGATATGCAGTTTAGTGAATAGATATATAAGGGAGCTTTAGTATTCACGAGTTAGTTGGATAGAAGCCGGATAGTAGAATAGAAGTCGGATAGTAATAGAAGGGAAGAATAATAGTAGAAAAACACAGAGTACAAGAAAAGACAGAAAGCCGTGAGATATTGATAAGAGATTAATTATAGAAGTGTAATTATAGAACAGACTTTAGCTTATTAAGGAATCTACAGTAGATAAAGATTCATAAAGATAGTGATTAGGATTTCAGGCGCTATTTATTTAGAATTGATAATCACGTAGTATCACTCCTGATCATATGCCTCTAGTAAGACTTGTGTTGCGTTGATCAATATATATTTAGATAATAATAAATTGGATTTATTATGGAGAATTCGGGTGATCATTCATTTATTCCAACAAATCTTGGTCGCGTGGATGAGGAGATGATACCCCCGGGCCACAGGGTATCACAACCTCTGATGTGGAAAGGAGATCTTTTGATATTTTCATTGAGATTAATTTTTTTGTCCATTTTTCTTTTATCACTTGGTGCAAAAAAATTTTTGATGTTACATTATGTTAGTGAATTATGTATACAAGCATAATAT
>BMAV01016682.1:0-12370 GCA_019973955.1 Trichonephila inaurata madagascariensis | reverse complement strand
AGAAAGGTTTGTGGTACAAAATGTGAAGTGTGTTATCTGGATGGACATCAAAACTTTTAGATTTAATCACACCATAACCTATTGGTATGATAAGAAAATGTACAGTGAAACTAATCCTGAACTTTTAAGATGAGAATTAATTTTAGAATTTTTATAATGGACACAACTTTTAATTTAATTCTGAGATTGTGTATCAATAGGATAAGCAAAATTAAATGTTAATATTTTGAGTCGTGTCCCAAAATAAACAAATCTGCATCTGTAAAGCTATTGATAAGAAATAAAAAAATATGCACTCTAGATCTCACATGTTTATTATTCGCATTTAAGTGTGTGATGGTTGATATTTGTTTTCAATGCTTTAAATTTGTATTTAATCCTTGATATTTGCATTTAATGCTTAGTATTTCGCTTTTGTACTTTTTGATATTTAGTTATAATATTTTATCATATTCTAAATTTAAATCTTTCACATATAATATTTAGGATAAGTTTCAGTGTGTGGGATAGCTTAAGGTACTAATTTCGGATAGAAGTGGTACTTGTTAATTTATTTCTTATTCAAAAACATCGATGAATATTTTTAAACTAATCCGGCATCGATTTTCTTTGTAGACTAGTATTTGCAGACAATAGAAAACTTTTCCATCTACAAGAGTGAAAGGGTTTCACTAGAAGCGGAGTTATAGTTAAGAGGTTTTAAGGAATTATCATACTTATAATTTCTTAAAAATGATAACAATATTAAACACTAATATTGATAGTAATACTAAACGAGAAAAGGCACAACTTTTAACTGAAGGAACTGTTAATATTTTTAAGCGGGAAAAGGATATGGAATGGTGGGAGAATGGAGAGTTGATAAGAAAAGGTGACTGAAAATTGTTTGATGCGATTTCATATTCTAGAAAATACAAATACAAAATAATGACATAAAATATTTAATAAACCTTTCATAAATAAGGTTATTTAACTTTAAAAAATAATTAAATGAACTGAAAAAAAAAGTCAATTGCGGGATTTGAACCCTATCCTCCCGCATAGAAAGCAGGCGTCCTTCCAACTGTGCCACTGCTTACATGGAAATAATTGAAACTTAATTGTATAAAAGCTAATAATGAATTTCGAATGCTATTTTCTCCAAATTGATTGGCCATTCGGCGGAATTACATTGAGGGTTGAACACCCTAAAGGAGTACTATTATTACACCAAGTCTCGACCTCAAATGAATTTCCTTAGTCTTGCCCTCCCATTGTAAGATGTATTTGTGTGCGTATATGATAGGATTCGTGAATTTGTAAAATTGGATTGTATATTAACGAAAAAAAGTGTGTGGGTTTTGACCCCACGATAGAAGTGATAACTTCAAATTTTGTAATGTTATTTCAGGGATTAGTTCGATGAGAATAAAAATCAAAGGGCTAATAGTATTGTCCTTTAAAATTACTTATTCATATGTCTGCACTCATTAAGTAATATTTTTAATCGAAATATACAATCATATTTGGGAATTGTATTCTAAGAAGGAAACAATACGTTTATAGTAGCTGAAATAGGTTATAAATACTTTATTTAAATATCTGTAGAAAAACTCCGTCAAGCGTTGTTTCGTAAATCTTCGTGCTTTCATTTGGATCATTTGACATAATTAAATCGAATTTTGATTTATAAAATCAACTAAAGGCTTTGGTTTGTCTTTTCAAAAATCTATTTCGAAATTCCCACTTAAAATCATAGGTAATTTGTTCAGAAGAGCCTATCCGGCTTTGTGAATTTTGGTTGTAATTTAACAATATTCAATTTTATCCATGAATTAATTTAAGCAAATGGTTAGTAAGACAGGTAGTTGATTGGGAAGAGAGGAATCTAGGTCAAAACCTTTAAAAAGGGATTTAATCAGAAGATTTATATCACATAATCTCTAGCTTATACTAGCTCTTTTGTCACTGTATGGCAGTTTTGTACAAATATATCCGGTGTTGCTGCATGGTAAGTCTTCTTAATTATATTTTGCTTCCTTGTATTTAAATATTTAATGTAATTTTTCTTAATATCTGTATACTTAATTTTGTTCTTTTAAATTTTAAATTGTTTTAATTTTCTTTTTAGACTCAAAGTATACCGTTTGATTCAAAAATATTGTGACCAATTTCAGAGCATCATATATTTTTTTCGAATTAAGTTATTTACATAAAATTTTCAATGTCGCTTCCCTTGACATAGTACATTTTTCGTAAATGTTTTTGCCAAGCCAAAAAGGGTTTTTGAACATTTTTGGGGATATTTTTCCAGCTCTCTTTTTGATCGCTTTTTAAATCCCCTTGAGAGTTCTTACTTTACGTCAGTTTAACTGTTTTTTAAGTATCCTTATAAAAAAATAATCGTAATGAAAACAGTCAGGGGATGGTGGTAGCCATTTCACAGGATGCAGAAAATTTAATTTTTAATCTTTTAGCCACTTTATAGTTGATTTTGAAGTATGACTTGGGACATAATCTTGGTGCAAAACAAAGTTTCGTTGAGAATAAAGAAGTTTACTTTTTTTAATCAAGTGTTTCAAAACTTTATTCTAAAAGTATTTAGCATCAGTTTTAGCCTTTACTTCTACAAAAAATGGTTTTGTTAAGCCTTTAGAGGACATTCTCTTCCATACCATAACACCTGACGGTCAACTTGTATTTTACAAAACAGGTGCGTTTTTTCGACGTTTTTTGTGTTAAATATATTGTATCTTCGTTTTGGCAGTTGTGAATGACGGATGATAACAGTGCTTCATCGGAAGTTACCTTGCTTTATATCTACCTTTGCAAAACATTAAATACATGAAGCAAGAATTTCTACGTTTTTCTACGGCCTCAACAGACATTTGAAGTCCGGCTGGTTTATTCACTTTCTTTTATAGCCAATTTTCTTTATTTGACGACAAATTATCGATTGCGATACCTATAGTTTCTATGCTGAAGTAGTTTGAGGCAGAGGATTTTATACAACGATGAGTCTTTTCAGCTTCTTTTTTCTTTTTCCCTTAGGAATTCTTTTCGTCCACATTTCTTTCCTGGAGCTTTTTATTGCCACCAAAATTTTATTTCTTTTCAAAGTGTAGATAGTAACCCATTAGCAAATAGTCTTTTCTGATTTTTAAATGCTTTATTTATAACAGAATTTGAGCAAACATATCCTTCAAAAGCTTTAAAGTTTCGTTTCGGGTTTGACGATCCAATTTCGGAGCCATAATTTACTCCCACTAATAAAAATAGTTAGATTGATAATTTAAAGGTTTCAAATTTTAAAATATAACTGGAACGAAGCGATAAAAATTTACCATTCTTAGTTATATGCTTTTAAAATTGGTCACACTAACTTTGAATCAACCGATATTTAAGTAATGTGATTCATAGAACTATTTGTTCATTGCTATTCTGTGATTCTCTGGCAAAAATAGATATTTATTCTTAAATTCACTGCAATATTCCTATTGATAATTATACTATTTACTTAGTTCTATAAAAATTTGTCCTTTTCTGCTTTTTGTTTAATTTTAGAGTAGGATTTCTACTATCACGTTTCATGCCGTTTTGGAGTGGCGGGCAGAGTGGGGAAACGTCCCTCCTTTTCTTTTTAGGTGTGTGCATTTCGCGGACGACATCGTACGAACAAGATTTCTGTCTAAAGACGAAAAAAGCCGATTGAGCGCTACAAACCCGAGCGTGACGTTAATTTTTCACTCTCGAGCTAAACGCGTCTATAGAAGTTACCACTTCAATAAAAAAGGTTATTTAGGCGAAAAAAAGATCTTTTTCCAATTTAAGTGATTTAGGATCTTAACAATTCAAATCTGAATCAGTTTGATGTCTATAGATGTACACGGAGAAATGTTTCAAAATAGCCCTGATACATCTTTCCACCATCTATTATAATGAGTGTGCAATGCAGCTGTATGGGTTTTCTCGATGCGTAAAAAATTTCACAGTTCCATGAAAAATAAAGAAAATTGAATTTCATTATTTAGTCCGAATGAGAAAAATGACAGAGAGTTCATATCATGATATACAGACTTCTTATGAACATCGGTAGTTGTTGCTGTTTCTTAATTGACTTCAAGAAGTTCTTCAAGAAGTATTTCATAATGGGGAGCATGAGTTGATTGCTTATCTCAGTGACGAAATGCTGGCTTAATGTAATGCATTTAAATTTAAGTTGATATTTTTAAATAACATAATATTATTTTGAAAACAAATATTTATTGCATTTATCCTGCTATAAACTTTGCAATTTTAATTATTTCATTCCCAAAAGATGAAGCTTTTAAAACACTGTGCATTTTCCTTTGTCGTTAAATTTAGAATTTCGTTTAATTTTGACTATATAATAGTGTTACTGCTTATCATGAAATTTTCAGTATCATAAAGAAGTAAAAGTACAATAAAAAATACCTAATTGAATAAAGTCTACTTTGATTTAATCAAATTTTTAAAATATTTGATGTTATTTTTTATTTTTGCCTACCAATATGCTGTTATAATTAAGTAATTTAAAATTACTGTGTTATTAAATCTGTTACTGCTTTTCCTGAAGAAGTTTTTCAAAAAAAGCGATCGAAATCACCCTAATTAGAATTCCTTCAATTCAAATTTAAAGAAAATAAAATTAGAACTTAAATTTTAATTAATTTGTAAAGTAATATTTATAATTAAATAATACTTAAATATCTTCTTTGATTAATAAATATAAATTGGTAAAGTTATTTTGTATTGAATAAGGATACTTTTGCAGTAAGCACACACATTACGTAATAATCAAGAGCTAAATAATTAAAAACTTTTTTTTAAGCTTCTAATGAGCTGCGGATTGGTGTTTTACCATTGCATAACTAGTGCATCCCCAGGAAGCTGCTATCTGATTTTAGTGTGGCATTATATATAGGCGGATACCACACAATCGCCACAGGTAATTTTGACGCCCACTTTCCTCCCTAGAGGGAGGCATCTGACCTCTTGTAATGCGAACCTGTACTACGATTTAATTTTGTCGAGAGCACCCAAGCCAAAGAGATGCTCTGGGGTTCTTTTACATGCCGTATACGGCATTAACGTTATCACTTTTCTGCATCTTGAAAATCCACCGACTTGGGCCGCGGTCGAACCCGCAACCTTGGATGCAGAAGGCCAGCTACAAACCAACCACACCACCTAGCCTGCACAGTTAAAAACTATGTTTTTAAATAATATATATGCTTAAAGTATGGTGCAGGCATTTTTCTTGTTAGGCATGAAGTTTTCTATTTAAGCATGTTATTCTGTGAAATGAAAAAATGCAAATATAAGTTAATTTATACCAGTTACTTACAAAGATTAACATAAATTGTTCAATTCATTGATTAGTAAATGTAGAATTCTGTTTTAGACCAATAATAATACGAAACATAAAGAAAACTAAGCAATTTGAAAAATAAAATCTGCACGGGTATAATTTTTAAGTTCAGTTAATGTTTTTCTAAGCTTTGAAAACATAAGAAGATATAAACTTGTAAATGTAATTGTTTATGTTAAATAGGACTTCGCGTTTAATTACAGTCTTTGTCTGTGTGTAAATTCCACTTCATTCATATATAATGCATCAATGGAAAGTTTGATTAATCTATTTAGATCTAATGTTTACCAAGTCGAGAAAGATTGCTTGCCTAGTTTCTCTTAACTCAATTGTGTCTGTCGCGAAAGTCATTCTAGTAATGGAAATCAACTCGAAATCGTGCAAAGGAAGCTTGTTAACAGCAGTAGCATTAATCATCGCCTGGCAAAAGTCTCCGCAAATGGCGTGATTCAGAATAAATTTTCTTTAACTTCTCAACAGCTCTCCTTAACTGCGATTCTTGGATAAAATGGTTTTCATAAATCATGCATGATGTACAAGGATATTTGAAATTCCAGCCAGTAGTTCCTGTCTCACCACTTTTAATCATTTGCTTAATTATCGCTGCGCTAAGAATATAGTGCAATCTTAAAATATCATTAATATATCTCTTGGAGAGATAAAGAGAAAGATGGTTTATGTATTCAGTTTTAGAAAGTCACGACTGTTTCCAGCTCACTTTCTAAAGTCTACATACTATTTCATTCTACACATTTGCTTCGAAAAGAACATAAATCATAACGCGTTTATCTTTACTGCCTCGTATTGAATAGTTTGAAGTAATAGAGAAAATGAAATTGATAAAATAAACTGTGTGTGTATACTTCAAATCGAATATAGTACACCAATCATGAATAAAAATGTATAAGTATATTACATAATGATTATTACAATTTGTAGAAGATATCCGAGTAAAGGGAAAATAATTCACTCATAAGGGAATGTCTATTTCATTCAATGAAAAATGATTCTAGTTTGTTAACATTTTAACATACATTGTTAACATGCACAAAGAAAATCATGTTGTTAATGACATGTATGTCATGTTATGCGCAAAAATGCACTTAATAAAAATTTGGCTTTTAAAGAACAATAATAAAATGTCAAAAAAATATGAATATTATTATTTGGTTTTTAGCAGATTTGAAACTAATTATTTAAGTAAAATTAAATTTAAATGCATAACAGAAACAAAAGTGCTATAAAACATCATGAAATGGAGAAAAGATTTCAAACACTAACTGGGTCGTTAAACAGTCTTTAAAATGTAATAAGATTGTGATATTGTATGAGAATTAAGCACATATACGAACCCACACATATATTACATATATACATATATTTAATATCTCCGTATAAATATATACATAAAATAAATATTTATACCAGTATAAATATATACATATATTTATACGGATATAGTTATTTGAACCATAGTTTTAATATTATTTTATTTGGAAAAATACATTTTTTAATTATGTGCTGCATTAGCTTAAATAACGAAATATTATTTAACTTCCTGTTTTCAATAATACATGACTGATTTGGTAATTTTAATAAATAAATACATTTTATTTACATTGTATTTATTATTATAATTTTTATTTAAATAAAGTTGCTTAATCAAGTATACCAAACAAGTAACTGAGACTGATAATTATAAATTCTTTTGATTCATTATAAATGAGAAATCACAAAATAAAATTTCACTTTTCTGTGCATTTAAGTACTACTTTGAAATATTTCTCTTTTTTTATATAAGTAATTAAGTCTGACACAATACATTTATTTACATTAAATAAACTCGCAATCCAGAAAAAGAAATAGTAATAATTAGTTTTCGTGGATATAAAGAATCGTATACATACAATCCTTCATTTAAATAACCAATTTGTAAAACAAAAGGAACATTTTTGATTTCTAATTTGCGAACGTTAATAGGAATAAGATTTTACGAAGTGTTTATTTTGAGGCACATCTCATTTATTAAAAAAATTTTAAAGTAATTTCATGTTGTATAAAGGACACATTAAAACCTTATTTAATAACATCGTCTGCAATTTTTAAAAATAGTTTTTTGTTCTGTACAGGATGAATAATTTTACACAGATGTTGATTTGTTCTTGATAATAAACATGTCTTGCAAATACCACAGTCTGAAAAAGCAAATGTATATTAAATGTATTTTATACTTATAAATAAGAATTTATTCATGGTATAATTTCCATGTAGTTTATTCAACCAGGAAGAAACACAAAGTAAAAATAAATAAAGTGATGTACGGAAAGAATTTCCTCCCCATTTACAGCACACTGTAACACATTATATTGAATATCAATTTCTTTGTGCACTTTTATTCTTTACATATTCTTAGTAGTTTTTTAGCGTTACATTAATGTAATATTCAAGGATATTATTATTAAAGTTCATGTTTAATTTATACAAATGAGGCCGCTATGAAATTCGTAAATACAATAGTCTCAATCAGTTCCTCTTATCACTAAAACATAATTCTTCAAGAGTAATTATCAGCAAAAGGAATTTCTTAAAAATGTTGTTGAGAATGGGAAGTTATACCCATCCCTGCAAAAACAAAGGTTGCCTTTTACTTTCCAAGTCAACATTCTAACCTGCTTTATAATCCTTTCTTGCTCTAGCTGATTTAATTTCTCCTTAATAGCACATTCTAAAAAATCACGAATTTAAATTTACTGAGAAAGAAAAATAAGCATTTGGTTGGGTAAAACACTCTAGGATTTTCTAAATTTTTCTTCATTGTGATCATTCGCACTTTCGGTGTGATGATTCCACGATGATGTATGCATTTTACTTCAAAATTCGATGACAGATAATGTGCTTCACACAGCAGATGTTATGAGTAAGAAAATTTCGGAAACAGAAACAAAATATATAGCAGATATTCATCACAACTAGAGTTTAAGCAATAAAACTATTACAGTGCATTTGTTTTAGGCAAACATTTTAAAGCTCTAATTGAAACGCTCTTACAATGATATTAAGGAAAAAAGTTTGTGTACTCGGATAGAGCGATGGTCATCGCTAATTAAGGATTTTGATTGTTGTTATTACTTATGCCATCTAATCGACAGTAACATTAGATCAAAACTCGCAAAATTCATCGCGCTCAAGGAGCTAGATTTTTATGCCTGTTGTTATCCGTAGCATTTGAGCACCATACAGGTGACAGCAGGATTTTGCTTGGTTCCATCCAAATTTTGAGGGAGAACACGCTGGAGTAGTCAAGAGATTTCCACCTCTCTTCCCCTTCCATTAACCTCATGAGAGGACTGGTGGCTTGACGGCTACTTAGAGTACCCCCATGCCGCAAAGGCACTATTCCTGTAAAAACATCCATGCTTTCTCCGGGATTCAAACCTAGGACCTACGGCACAGCACTCAGCGTCACTAACTACTATATCTGAAGGGTGGCAGGATTTTAATTATGAGTATGAAGTGGAACATTGTTCAGGTTACAAAATGAATCATGTAAATGTATTAAATATATATATACTCAGTTACGATCAAGCACGATAGTCCTAAAGAAATTTTGAAAATTAAACCTTTTGGTGATTTCATATTTTACTCTTTTACAATTTCTATTATTAGTTCATAATATCCTTATATATATATATCTTGTTCAAATATTCAATTGTTAATAAAATTCTTTCTATCCATCCACTCAAGTTCAAATACATTTTTTAAAACTTGTAGTGAATGACATTTGATGTTAATATAATTTTTTCAGATATTAATTCATTAGTTAAACTTAGTTAATGAATAAATAGTAACAAACAAATATATTATAATCCAACACCATATATAAAAAGGAAACTTGTTCGTTGTGGCCCTGTAGAGCAATGGAAAGCGCGTTGGATTTCTAATTCAAAGGTGGTGGGTTCGAACCCTCCCTGGGGTGACCTACTTTCTGAGAAGGTGATTTATGAATGAATAAATAGTAACGATCAAAAAATAATAGTCCAGCTCCATATATAGAAGGAAAAATCACTTTCTATTTTGCCACTTAATATTGTGATTGTGTCATATGTATATACATATTTATATAAATTGTAATTATTTAATACAAATTAACTAGAATTAAATTTATTTTTGTTGACCTGAGTAGGAATTGACTTAATTTTTTTTTTATATTGCCTATTTTTTTTTATGCTTCGCAAGTTAGCTGATTGTGAGGATTACAATAAAGAATGGGCAGAATGACATTATACGGAAAGCTCATCAGCATAGACATTAGGCTTCTTTATAAACAGAAATACAAAAACATCAGTTGAATAAAGCACTACTTGAATGAGTCAAATTATTTGTTTCAAGGGAAAGAAAAAAAAATAGGCTCTTTTTCATTCAAAATAGCTGTTCATAATTTTGATCAGTTGAAAATTTGGCAAATATGATGATCTACTATACTCTATGGAAAAAAGGGTCCATTTCCCTAAACACAAAACCTATTAAATATTTAGACGCATTCCTTTTTACGTATAAAAACTATATATTTTTTTCAGCCACTAACTTTGAATAAATTCATATGGTTTTACGCTACATATTTAACAAATGTAACAGAAGAAAAAAAAAAAAAGGGAAAACAATGCAAAATTGGAAAATTAGAAATAAGTATTTGACAAACCATCTGTTTATTTCTGATAGATATTTTGTATTTAACTCCAAAAGAATTGTAAGGAAACCAAAGTATCTTCCAAAAAAACTTATACTTCACAAACAAAGCTGGACTATCAGTAACAAATGAACCCAAAATGCTTAAACTGTGCAATCGAATGTACAGACATCGATTATCCAATTTTCATAGATAATGCTGAAAAACGATAATATGCACATTTCAACCCATTTCAAAACATTATAATTTTAACCAACATTGAAATTGAAACATAAGCAAATGAATCCCATGTTTTAAAGTATGAAAGTTGTTTTGCCCCAGTGGGGAAGGACCCTCTCTTTTTATGCAACACATGATAGATACAAGAAAAAACATGTTTTATCCTTCCCTCCTCTTCAAATGTTACAGTAAAAAAGCTGTAAAAAAGCAAATTGATAAACTACATTAGAAAAAAAAATCGAAGAATATAAATCTATATATTTTGATCTTCTGGAACTTGTTTATAAGCAAAATTGAAATGAATGCCAGTATATGTTTATTATAGAAAGTATAATACATTTCAAAACCGTAAAATTATCTGTAATCACGTATATTTTTTATCTGCAGTCCAACTATCTGTAAGGCAAAGTACACACATATAGTGAATCAGAATAAAATTGCTTAATTTATCCATTTAGCATTTAATAATATTTGCATGTGCCATTCAGATTGTGAAATGCACTCATCACGTTTGAACGCAGGAGAAATAAATGAAATTTGATTGGTATTTCCCATGGGATACCGATGAATTTTGCAATGATCTAGCTGCTGGAGTTTGTGTGGCTTGAAGGTTATATTGAAGTAGATTGAGAGTCCCACTGTGTGTTACTTTCTAAGTAACAGCGGGACGGCCTGCAGCCGTACAAAATTACCGGCCTTGCTTTGCCAAATCATGCTTTAAGAACATATCGCGTTCAGCACTAAAAAATAATCTCCAGTAAAAAGAAACATCGAACTTACGGCATCTATACAAGATCGAATACCTCTCCATAAGATATTTTTGGTTTCTTCGTGGGGACGTCCTCAGTGCCTGAAAGGAATTCTGTAATTGTGCACTATACTTGCAACCCACCCAACAATTTGGGGAGGAAAGTTACAAAACATGCAGTTATTTATTGAACATAGATGTAAAAGCACCTTGCTGTTAGTTTTAGCTCCAATTGTATATTTTTGTGGGAATTATTTACTTAAGTTTTAGATTACATAAGCTGAAAATTGGTTGCCATGATCGCCTTTATAGCTTTGCTTTATACAAATAAGAAAAAAAATCACTTATACTAATCATTTATAATATGGAAAAGTTTAGCTTTCATTTAAATATTCCTTAAAAATAAATTGAAATTTATTTATCCGTAATCAAAATTAATTATTTTTAATTGAAAATTGTTTTTAGAAAATTTATTAATTAGTATATTTTTGCATAGAAATAACTTATTTAATTTTTTTAGTGATTATTTTAATAAAGTTAAATAAGTACTTAGAGTTTTATAAAATATGTGTAGATTCTCTCAATAAAACTAAAGGATATATTTTTTATAATTTATGTAATATGATGAGTTTTTATATTTTAAACTGTTTTTAGTGGGATTTATGCGAACAGATTATCATTATTTCTACTTATCGTAGTATAATTTACAGTTTCTAAAGACTTTAATATTAATAAAAAGAGTATTAATGATGCACTGACATAAGTATTTTATAATTTAAAATAATGCTCCCACACTTTATTAGCACAAAAATATGTATAACAGTGCAATTCTGTAAGAAAAATATAAGCATGTATAAATATATGGTAAAATATGTATATATAAATTGAAAATGAAATGGAGCTTGAAGAATAGCTGTAGCCTTTCTTGAAGTTATACTTCTTATTGCACGTTAGGGAAAAAAGGATGGTTAATTTTTTATTTTTATGCTCGTACACCGTCACGGATGTGACTCAAAACCGTCACGGATGTGACTCAAAACCGTCACGGATGTGACACACACCATCACGAATACCCGCGCATACAGTCACGACACCGATGCCCGCGCACACCATTGTCTAATATTTTAGCAGGCCATTTTTTTGGTGTTAGGGGTCTGATATTTGGGGGATCGTTATAACTATTGTTATAAATCATATCTGTTGGGACGCATCCCCCCGGTGCATTTCCCCCTCTACAGCTTTTTGGCCTGTATCTCGGCACCCGAGCTCACAGTCCATTTGGACTTAGCTCATTCGATCCTTCTCTATCTGCTCTTCCAGTTATTATAATTTCATGCTCATAGGG
>BMAV01016681.1:23402-52095 GCA_019973955.1 Trichonephila inaurata madagascariensis | reverse complement strand
GACAAGATAAACTGACTTACTTAAAAAAATCTTTGCAATATCATAAAATATTTGGTGTGTGTGGGGAGGGGGTGAGCTTGGAATCATTGATGAAAGGAAATCGAAATTACCCCATAACTGGGTAAAAAATGCTTTAAACCTATTTTTCGTGAGTTGAGTTTGATAGAGTTTAATAAAGTTTTAAAATAAACCCAAAATATTATGAATTTTAATATTTTGATCAATTTTCCTCATTTTAAATGTCCTTGATATTATAGGGCTTTCCTCCTCCTCCCCTAATACTCCTCACGTTGCGACAGGATTGAAGTAGTTGTCACATGCATATGGTCTGAAGGTAAAAAAAGGTTGAGTACCCTTGTGCTAAGGGAACTTGGGCCCACGAAGTACGCTTGTATAGAAATATAACGCGAATATACTTGTATAGAAATAGGTGTATTTTATGTAGCATCAGAATGAGCTTCTGTCAACAGTTTAATTTCATATTTATTGCAACTTCTGGTTTTGCGAGACATCAAGTGTGGTGTTGTCGTAACTGTAACTGGAAAATCGAAACTAATCAGAATTTCGCTTTATCCTGCTGAGTTTGTGTATCAGTTTGCATCAGGTTTGTAAAAATAATTAAATTTTAAGCATGTGGAATCTGCAGTATGACCAAATTGGAAGAACATTTGTTCAACAATATTACGCTTACTTTGATGATCCAATACAGCGTGCTGAATTATCAATATTTTATCAAGTAAGAAATTGTTATACACTTTTGAAATACTACGTTATTCTATTCAGAGTAACTCCAGTTGATTCTTTTCTTGTATTTGTTTGAGTATTTGTCTCTGAATTACACTTGTTTTACAGCATTTATGATAACATGTATCTTTGTGAAATGTTCGTATTCATCCCTACAAATGACTGCAAAAAGTTTCGGTTCTCGTAGCCCAACGCCGATGTAGTTTATAATTTGGTAATTGAGGTAAATTGCTGAATTTTATTTTAAACATCTCATTTCAAAATTATTCTTTTTTTTTTGTTTTGTTTTGATTATAAATAGTAATTTATTTTCTCAAGAAGGTGCGTGAACAGCTACCATGGCTCGTGTAATTTTTGCTTATTGTGCCTGAAAAAAACATATGTGTGTAGCGTACTCCCTATCAAGTATATTGAGGGCTATATAGCATTTGTTTTGTATTTGATGATTTAATGAAGTGTAATTTTCATGTGCAAAGTTAAATCGATCTTTTGTATAGTTATTGACATTTGTGAAATATTACTATGGTGTTTTGATGTTGAAATCCATTTCTATTTCAGAAATATTTTCAATATTGCATTTGAATATTTGGATATCAACATAAGTATTCATAAAAGTAATAATTACTATTATTTTTTTTCATGATTAATATTTATGAACACTCAAGGGACTATAAAGAATTTATCTACTTACAGTAAGACAACAGTATTTTTTAGTGATACTTTGCAAAATCTCAATCATCATTTGGTTGTATTGGTTTTGAGTTCTAGATTTTATTTGGATTCTTATAATATGTTACACTTAACAATTATATTAAAATTTTAGGTAAGTGTCTCTAGTTCATATATTTGTCTTTCTATTCGAATGATAAGGAAAGCTTGTTTACTGATGTGATAGAATTTGTTAAAATTTGATGTGTGTGTGTGTTTTTCAGGTATTTCCAAAAATTATATTCAGAAGTATTTTCCTAAGTTTAATTTATTTTATGAAGACATGCGTTAAAAATTTTACTTTGACCATTTGTTGATATTGAGTTTAATCAAATTAATCTTTTATTTAAGTACAATAGAGAAAATTAGTAAATGCTTATCATTTATGAAATTATTATGGCTAAAATTAATTTAAAATTATACAAAATACATTCAGGTTAGTTTGAAAATATTAATAATGTATTCCTCATTTTTTTTATGTTCATTGTAAAAATTTGTTTAAAATGCATGTTAATTAATCTGTGATGTCTTGTTACTTAAAATTGAATTAAAATTGTCAATTTATGTGCGTGCATGTTTTTATGCAAAATATAATTAGAGAATACCTTAAGTCTATCATTTTGAATTTTGTTGTCATAAATTATTTCTAAATTGACACTGTATTTCACAATTTTTATCAAATATGTTTAAAGGAAGTGAAATAAGACTGTTTTTGAGTGTGAAAATGAATCAAGTATTTTTATGTCAATTTTATTCCTGAATTTAGTATTTGAAAAACTTGGTATGATTTGAGCCATTCAGAGCACAAATCAATTAACTCCACTTTTCAAAAATTGATGCTATTTTTATATATGAGTGCTACACCCCAAGTTGTTGTTTATGTTCACCAAGGTGGGAAATAACATTACAATATGGTTACCTTAATATTTTTATCATGTGGTAATGTGGTTGTGCCATGGGGATGACATATATTATGGTTAATGCCCCCTTCCATTGTAACCCTTTTAATTTCAGATGATTTTAATTTGATTTCTTTAAAATATTTAACCATTTTAATTGCAATCATTCTTCAAGGTAACTGCTTCAGTCTTCTATTGTATTTTGTACTATTTTTGAATATGGATATTTCTAATATCATTGGTGAGAACCAGGATATTTTTCTTAAGGAATATGTGAACTGCACTTTTAATTATTGCTGTAAACTATGCATTTCTACTTTATTTTACTTTTAAATAATGCATTTTCAACAGTTCCTTGTTTGATGAAATTCATTAAAGGAACACAGTTTTTGGAATATTGTAAGTTATCAGCAATTATTTATTGGTATTCATTATTAATTTTAATATATAGTATGTAGTTATTTTATTCATTACATTATATTTTTAATTATTATATTTATAATAATTATTATTATAAATTATTTATTATTATATTATTGGTTATTTCTCTATTCTTTATTTGAAATATATTTCAATATATTTAAAAACATTTCTTTAAAATTATTTCCCTGAGGATTTGTTACCGCTTGGCCGCTTTCTTTGTTTCCGTATCGCTCGACAACAAAAGTTGCTTTGCACGGTTAAGGAATAGCGCCAAACAGCACTTGGCATGTAGCACTCCAATATCAAATTAGTTCCAAAAAATGTTAAATTTAAGTGTCAAAGTTTTTGGTATAGTCATAACTTTTTATGTTTATAATAGCTTCTTTTAATGGTGAAGATTAACACCATTAAATGACAAAATTTTTTTGGTCATTGAATAATAAGTAATTTCTTTCAGAAGTCATTTTGATTAACTCCATATTCTAATGAAAATTGTTTCAATAATGCAATTCAAATGCACTAGCTGTTGATCATCAGAAAATGTAGAACCAATGAAAGAGAAATATTACTATAATGTTTTTGCTTCAAAATTTAATTTACATTTTAAACAACCACCAAAGGATACATGTTGGACTTATGATTCTTTGCAAATAGGAATTAAGGTAGCAGAAATTGAAAAGGAAACTAAGGTTCGGTCCTAGGAGAACCCACACCCTTGGCGCAAATTATTTTAGTTGGGGATAATTGCACCATCTTGGTAATCCTACTTTGATACACTAGATATGGTAACCCTAACTATTTCTGGAATTTTCGTATTTTGTCGGCGGGCATTTCGAATTTCATTTTGCTGGTTGGGCTCCGGGCTGGAACTATGGCTGCGTGTGTGCGAGTGAATATACTTTAGATTTTTTTACTTTGTTGAATGCGAAAGGGAAGGAAGGATTGATTGCTTCAAGTTATGAATGTCCTAAATGTAATGATCGGCATGATGTAACACATAATTGGCAATAAAACGCTTTCTTCGAAATTGTACCAGCCACGCCAAAGGTATGTTTGACCATTCCCTCGAAGGTATATGGCAGCGCTCGCACGATCATTCGCTTAGCGACGAGACCTCTTTAAGGCTTTTTTAAAATCTTTTACACTGTGCCCTCTACTCGGAAAAGATCAGCAGTAAGAAAAAAAGTGCTGTTTATATATTTTTTTTATCTTAAATGTTTAATTTCTGTATTATTTACATATATTTTCATTACGCATCCACCTTATCCCGCTATATTCACTTGCCGCCATTGTCAGGTTCGTTTGCCGCCATCTTGTTCTGCCTTGGCGCTTTTTCCGGTTTGTCGCCAAGGTTGTGGGCTCTCCTAGGATTTTACCGAAACTAAATTAGAAGAGTCTGAAGGGGTTTGTAGTCAAATGGCTGGCGATCAAATGGAACATCAGAAAAACGTTCGTATTTTTTTTCGACTTAGTAAAAGGTTTATAATTTTTGATGTCATGAATTTATTAAAAATACAAGCCACATGTTTGCTTGACCAGAAATTGAAGTATCTCAGGGACCTCAATAAATTCCGTTGTGTCTAATAAAGTATATAAAGACTTATGCTGCAAATTTTGAAAAAAAAATAACATTCAGATTCCTTTACTGGGCAAAATAGAAGTATGAAACCTATCTTGTTTATTGAAACTTCTTCAAAGTATTGAAATAAGAACTGAGTCAATTGAAATTAAATGTTTGGTAAGTGGACACAGCTATTTACAGAATGACTTAGATTTTGCCGTTATTGAGTCAACTGCAAAAAAAGGTTCAAAGCATTTTTTCACCAGATGATTGGTACTATATAATCAAGACTTGTGAAAAGAAACTGCCATTAAATGTTATCCAAATGTCCCACCAAAATTTTTTTCAACAAAACCTTTAGAAAATGTAATCATTAAGAGAAAAGTAACAGTCACAGGGCTTCCAGTAAATTGGTGCAAAATATGCTGGATGTAGTTTGAAAGATCCAAACCCAACCTCATACAATTCAAATATGATTATAATGAAGATGCAAAATTTAGTGTCATTCATATTAAAAAATCTATAGAGAGAGCAGGTAGACCAAAAAAACTAAAAAATGTAGATCAGCCTTTATTATATCCTAAAGGTAGATCTGGGACAAAGGAAAAAGTGGAAAGACATCATGTACCTGCTAAAATTTATTCCTCCTGTTAATCATGATTGTTATAAAAACTTGACAAGTTATAGTCAAAATGATGAGTCCTCACATACAGCTGATGAAGGACTGTTCATGTTGTTGATGAATCACAAATAATGTATTATAATAAAACTGTCAACATTCATTTTTATGGAAATTCTTCAATAAAAGTATTTAAAAACTTTTTCTGTATTAAAAAACTTACAAATTTAAACACTGAATTCCACTTTATTACTTTTTTTAGTTGCCAAATTGATTAATTCTTCAACCACGTAAAAATTGTAACATTACTGATGATTATTTTTTGGCTATTCTTTCTTATTAATTTTATATACTGTTAGATGAAATCTGTATCTGTATTTATGCATTGTACAATATATATTTGAATTTATATTATAAAGGGTATTTTAAAAAACAATATACATTATTTCGTTGCATTTCTTGACTTTTTTTTTATAGAGTTAATCAATTTGTGCACTGAACAGCTCATTTATGAAACAAATATCATGTTGGAGGCTCTCTACAGGTTTTTCTATACTTTTTATATTGAATGAATGATATGGAAACTTGCTCGGCAAACTTCTGTATCATATTATTTGAAAACTTTGAGGTCATTTGTAACAGCTCTTATTATTTGATGCTGCAGTCTGTAGTAAAATTGAACTGTTGAACAAAATTAAGTTAGAGCTGATTCTGTTTGGATGTGATCTTAAGACTAATTTTTTCATTCTTTTAAATTGGTGTAGTAAAACTTAATAGGCCATCAAGAACAAAAAAATATTTGTGTTTAATTGATAGTTATAAGAATAATTTCTAAGCATAATAAAGTAAATCTGAAAAACGTATAAGAAACACTTAAATTTGGTAACATAGTTCTCATATGACCTCTGTGCAAAACGTATCTATATCAGATCAATAATTTATGAAGATCTAGATCTTGCAATATAATACACTTATTAGTATATTAATTTTGTCCTACTTCAATATCTTTAACTTAGTAAGTAATAGAATAAAGGAAAAAATATGTCTATGAATTGCTTAGTAAATAGAAAAGGCTATTTCTTTATGTGATACAGAATTAATGTGACAACACATAGTTTGAAGAGAGTAAATTTTAAAGAATTAAAACCTCATATTTAATTCTAAAACATTTTGTCCATTTGGATGTGTTGCATAAGGTTGCTGGATGTGTCATCTTCCTAATCCATCTCCCTGGAATAACATGGTGCATTATCTTTTCTAACTACTGTGGTTTGTTTTTCATTGAAGTGCTACCTCAGAAACGATAACTGTTGCATTTTAAGCTTCATTCAGTTCGTGGTTACTTTGTGTTTTACTTTACAGTGGCTATTATTTCAAGACTATCTTTCAAGAAACTAACATATTCCTTAACCTTACAAATTTTAAATTTAATTGATGAAATGTGTGTGTGTGTGTGTTGACAAGTTTCATTTCATCAAGTACATACCATATTCATCAAAGAAAAATCTGGTTAGAAAAAGCAGTTGCTCTCTGATATAAATATTTGAATTTATTAACAGTTCATTGTAGAAATGATCTTACAGCTCTTTACTCTGTAGATCTCTACCAATTTTTACACTCTACCAATTTTTTGGTGATTTGCTGATAATAAATGAGATGTACAACAAGAGATGTGGTGTAATTTTTTCTAAATATGTAGATATAACAGTACCCTAATTTTTAATTGTGGTTAATAATTTGAAATTTCCAGTAATGCCAATTCTAAGAGTGAATAGTGTGTATATAGCATTTTAAGTGAACCCATGTAGTTTGAAAAATCAAGATTATGTTAATTAGAGTCCCTGTGCAATATCTTCCCAATTGGATTCCATTATTAGTATAATAAAATTTTAAAATTTCAAATAAGAATGTAAAATGTATATGTAGCAGGGAAATGATGAAATTATCAATATGATCAATTCACGGTAGATGTTAAAATAACCTCTTGGAGGTCATTTCCCTGAAGATACATAGTGACTTGATTAAATCCCTGAACTGTTTTAGTGAAAAGATGAAACAATTTTGTTGAGAGTTTAAAAGTATTTATTTAGTAAATTGTGTGTTATTAAATGTAGAGTAAGTGATACAACAGTAATCATAATAGAAATTATTTATTCAAAACTAACAAAAGAGAAATAGATACTTAAAAGCTGATAATTTTAAAAACAAAAAGGATATTTTTAGTAAAATTTTAAATATTTTTTTTCATGAATGTAATTAATAAATAAAAATGTTTATTCATTTTTATCAGAACACATTATGGATTTGTGACTTCTCAAGTTATACAAAATACATTACTTTTTTACAAGTTCGTCTTTTTGTTTTACATTGTAATTTGGATTGCTCACAGGAACACTTCTTAAATCCTTGACCTCCAAATAAGGTTAATTTTCCTGCAATGTCACGCAAACTTAGGTTAATCTGTGGAACTGTTTTGGGTAAATGCTGTAGTAGCTATTTGAAAAGCATTCCTAGATAGCCAATTTTTTTATAATTCCAACTAAGATACCTTGCCCAATTGCCACAGACTTATTAATTCTTGTATGACAGCAGCTGTAAACTCATGACCGTTGTCGCTTTGTAGTATATAAGGACAAACTATTTTCAAAGATATTTTTAATAGGTCCATTGCTACTTTTCAGAAGCTGTTTTTGATGTCATTGGTTGAAGAAAGCTGTTGTAATTTCTATCTGGGGTCGACTGTAAGTCAGCTAAATGAAGTCACTAGATACAATTAGGTAAACAGTGATTCCTTTGTTTGGAAAATTTTTTAGATTTATGTACCGTGCACAGCTTTAAGAACTCCATTATACAACTGAAGTAGGTATTATATTTATTTCGATTTCAAACTGTGCAGCATTTTATCTCTTCATCTGTGGCCATGAACTGATGTGTTTCCCGAGGTATGTGATAAAAATTTTGGATCAGAACTATTTTTAAAAATGGATCTGATTCGAACTTTCTCTTCAAAATCGAAGAATTTTTAGTACTTACTTCCATGACATCTATTCTTTCTCCATAATAGTACTGTTTAAGAAGTGATGTTAATTTAAAATGTTCAATGATTGTTATAGCTTCTATACTTCTGCGAGTTCACAAAGGTTTTCTTTTTCATTCCACTTGTTCATCCTGATAATTTCATTAAACCATTCTTCAGATACATATTCAGTTAGATTTTGATTTTTTTTCTATATCTCTGAACTCATTTTTAGGTAGGTAGGTATTTAAAAAACTTGAAATTGGAAAAAAATAAAAAAAATACACTTAACCTTCCTTGTGTAATGTTTGGGTAATGTCTGACAAGGATGCCAGAGGGGAGTGGTAACAATTGCGAGTCCTGACTTGTGTTCATTTAACCTTTTCACTGAAACAGTTCAGAGATTTGATCAAATCTCTTATTTTCTTTAAGGAAATGACCTCTTTTATTTTAACATTTTCTGTGAATTGATCTTACCTTAGGAATTTGATCAAATCCCTAATTGCATCATTTTCCTGTGACATATATATTTATTGGGTAAATAGACTATCTCATTTGTATTTATATTTTGCTGGAGAAAATGTTTCATAAAACAGAATATTTTTGCATGCTAATTTGATATCGAGGTAGTAGCGCCAAGCTGTTGTTTATGTTCGCCAAGATGGGCGATAATATTACAATATGGTTAGCTTAATATTTTTATCATCTGTTGATGTGGTTGCCATGGGGATAACGTATATTAGAAATAACTTTTATTCGTTTTTTCCCGCTATAACCCTTTAATTTCAGATGATATCTTTAAAAATTTAACCATTTTCAGTTTAATTTTTCTATTTGCGTCTTCTGTTTAATTATGGGCTACTTTCGAATATGGATATTTCTAAAATGAGTGAGTACTAGAATATTTTTTTCTTAAAAGAATAAGTGTTGTGCTTTTAATTATCGCTATAAATAGTTTATTTTTGTTTTAAAAATGTTTTTTTTTTACGTTCTTTGTTCGATTATACTCGTTGAAGGAACTTGCAGTGCAAGTTTCATATTGCAAGCTTTCACTACTTTGTAATTGATATTCTAAATTAATTTTAACATACATTATGTAATTATTTTATTCATAATGAAAAAAATGCAATTATTACTATGTGTAATCATCATATAATATTCGTTATTTATAATTGTTTCTTTTAGCATTTATTTATAACTATTACATATTTTGTTTTTTATTTATAATTAATATTGTTATTTATTTATACTTATTTAATTATAATTATCTTATTTATTTATACTTATCTTATTTATTTATAACTATTGCTTTTGTTTATTTATAGCTATTATGTTTATTTATAGTTATGTATTACGAGTTCTCTTATGCATTATTTTTATTTTTTTTACAATTCGACGATTATTCTTTTTAATAATTACTATTTAATTATATTGTATGATTATTATTTCTAATAACCGTTATAAAATCGTACTATATGAATATTATATATAATTACGATAAAATAATAATATAAGATTATTATATGCTGCTTATAATACTATTATTAGTTCATGTTACTTTTTATTACATAATATTATTAGTCATTATTTATTGATTGATCTAGGTTAATCTCAATCTCTTCCTATATATTTTATTTGAAATACATTTCAATGTATTTCAAAACAATTCTTTTAAATTATTGTATATCATTAAATTACCGCTAGGCCGCCATATTGGATTTCATTCCAGCAACAAAAAGCGCTGCTTGGCGTGATCCTTATCACACCAAGCAGCACTTGGCGCTATTACCCCCGTTATCAAATTAGTTCCATGATGTATATTTCTATTGCATCCGTATGTGTGTATGTTTAAAATTACATTTTTAAATCTAATTAGCTGTGATTTTTTTTTTTTTTTTAAGTAATGCAGACTAATCAAAAGGTTGTATTTTAATATTTTTTAATGTTACAGAGCAAATATTGTACAAATTTTGCAGTCCTTTTTTATTCAAATTTCATTAACTTCTCATCATCTGGAAAAATAGATTCAGATTCTGAAATGTGTTTGCTAGAAATGAGGAAAAAGTATTGTATACTATTGTGTTTTTATGTAGTCAAAATCTGAGGTGTGTACATATATATGTGTGGGATATAGATGATTTCTTATTAACTGTAAGGTTACGTATAGTAAACTTGGTAAATAAAGAAAAGTCTTAAATTATTCTAAATCTGTATGCCTTCATATTTTTCAGCATACAATTTCTTTTTCATTATTCAGTTTAGTTTTTAACTATCAAGTTCATTTTGATAGATTGATGGTTTATTAATGTTGATTAAGATATGGCAAAAAAGCTATTGAATACAAACCTCATAATTTTGAATAATGCTAAATTAAGAAAAATGACACCTGAGCTGACACTGCATTACCAGTGTTAGAATTTTTGAGCCCCAACTGTTTGAATGTGCATCAACAAGTTCTTTGATTTTGAAATCAAAATATGTGTTATTTTATTTGAAGGTAATATCATTTATGGGTAGACTATGCTGTTTTTATTTTGTATTAAAGAAATGCATCAGATATTGGAATAAGGTTCTTCTCTGGCTGTTGTCCCATTTATTGAGTGAATGAAATATATATCTTTTTTATATAATGTCTTGAATTAAAATACTATAAAAACATTTATAAGTATTTAAACAAAATGATTGTGCATTTTTGCTTAACATACATGCCAAGTATTCTTTCTTTTAATGACTAATTGCTGATGTATTCTTAGCAAGAGAGTATTCCCAGTATTTAATTCATAATATTTTACCCTTTCTAGTTATTTTTATGTTATTAAGCAAATGTGATAAGAAAACATAAATGTATGATTATAAACTCTTTAGAAGTCATGTGCATTTTCCATTGTTTCTATATAATGTTAAAAGTTGTGTCTAGTATTTTTCTTGGTAAATAAACTTCACTAAATAAAGTAATAAAATTTTTTTTTAATTTTCGGCTGTTAGAATTTATAACTGATATCTCATGCAAAAATGCATTATATTAAAAATGTAACAGATTGAGTTTTAAGTGCATTGATTTGTGATACCTGTACAGTAAAAATTATTTTATTGTATGAGTATATCATAAATGTTGGAAAATTTACTTAAAAAGTTTTAATTCTTAATTTCAGAACTTAGTGTGTAGTTGTCTATGTACACTGACTGCTCTTCATACTGATCTTTTTTTTTTTTTTTTTTTCAAAATGGGCTGAATTTTGGCACACAAGCTTTTGCAGAAACGGCAAGTCCCCCAAATGTGACAGACATTTCAGTGGTGGCAACATCTAGTGGCGGCTCTCGCCACCAAATTTTCGCCACTTGAATTAAAATTAATTCAAGCGTAAAAAATTTTGGATACTAAATATTGCTGTGATTTTAATTTTGCCATGAGTACCAGAGTCAAACTGATACTCAAGGGATCTTTTACATGTTATGTAATCATATGACATGCAGATCTACAATTTTCGCATCCAGAAAATCTATAGACTCCAGCTGGAATCGAACTGGCAACCTTGGGCCTAGGAGGCGGGCACGTATCTTCTAAGCCACCTCAATCCCATCATTTGGTCTCATGTTTTATGTAAAAAAAGCAGCTTAAGCTACTATTTGTAATTATTTCTTTCAAATGAGATATTTTAAGTTTCTTCTCAGAAATAATTTTTAAAATTCATTTTAGGATGATAAGTCTCTGATGAGTTTTGAAGGTGAACCTCTTTTTGGACGGAAAAAAATTATGGAAAAAATACAGGTAATGTATATAAAATGCCTTTACTCCTTTATATATCAGATAACATCGGTTGGTTGACTGCAAAACTTCTGAAAATCGTCAATAAAGCTCATTTGAAAAGCAACGAATTACACTCCTCCCCCTTTTCCCTGCTTTGAAATAACGCATTCTTAGAAAACACTGTTTCTTTTTACTTTATTAAATAGTAGGTTTACTCTAAATGAATCCTGATTCTTTGACCAAAATGATGAGGATGAAAATTATCAATTAAGTACTAGTTTATTTTTTGACTGCCTTTTTTTAACTTGGTGCTTGGGTATGATAATAATTCTTAAAACATAAATTAAGTATAGGACATGCCCTCAAATTTTTAACAGAATCTTAATATTTATTTGTGTACCAAGAATTACATAAAACTTGAAGAAACAAAAGAGCAAAATAAATAAGATATTTGATAAAATCAATTCCTCAAATTATTTTGGAAAGCAGTTCTCCTAGTCATTACTGGATGAAAATCTTCATTGGATTCAAGTATGGTGGATGTGTCTAGATCTTTGTATTAAGGACAGCAATCTCACCATAAAAAAACACTTATTATCAATAATAAATTATTTCTAGTATTTTAAATTTAACTCTTATTCTTTCTTGAGGCAGTATGAATATCTAATTTTATTTTGGCTTATAACTGAAGTATGTAAATAAATGAATATATTTATTAAATATGTGAACATTAAGTATATAGATGTAAATACATGCACAGATATCTATAACTTTATATTGATTTTTCATTCCTGCTTTATATAGTTTTTTGAAATAAATAACATTTTTTGTTTCATTTTGCATGATTTTTGCTTAACATGAAATGCCCCCCCCCCTCCCTTTTTTTTTCTCAATACAAATTCTATTTTTTCTTTTTTGCATGATTTTTCCAGAAATCTATGTACCATGTGAAACTAATGGGTTGGATATATTTTCATTTAGCATAACTAAATTCTAGATTAGTTTTCTCAAATTTAGATTGTGATTGTAACCCTCAATATTTAACAGCTTGGTCACTGCTGCTATATAAAGGATTATTAATTATCCTGAACTTGTGTGTTATAAATTTGTATAATAAAGAAGTTTTTATAAGCATTTGGATGGCTAAATTCTAAAATATCTTGCTATGTAATCACTGTGAGGATAATATTTGTTCCATTTTATATTAAAACATTTGAGGGAGTATTGTTCATCAGTTTTTTTCATGTTAGAATGCTGTTAAACTATTAATATATTCTTAGCTTGTTTGATTTCATATCCTTTTTAAATTGTACAATAAAATCTTTTAAATTCTAGTCTGCAATCCATAGTTATTTTTTTTTATTGTTACATATTTATTTCCTTGTAGTTTCTTTTGTTAATATTAAAACATTCTTTGACAGATAGTATTAGTATTTGAATGTAGTTCATAAGCTTTCAAGAATTGATGTTATTTGTTTGTATTTTCTAACTAAATCTGTCTCCTTTTAACTTTAATTGATGGAAAATTGTTTGCATTCATAATATATATATATATATATAACATTTTTCAAACGTGTTATATTTCTGAATTTTGGTAGTAAAGTGAAAATAATTATGTAGCTATCATTTTACACTTTTTTCTTGTGTTAAAAGGAAGAAGTATTTATATAGCTATATTCTGATTTTACTAATTACTACTTAATAAAAAACAAATTATGTTTAGTGAGCCTTTTTATAATGTGTTTTCTGAAGGGACTAATTTTTATCACAGTTATTTTTTACCAAGATAATATAAATGTAATTATTTAAAGGATAAATGACTTGTTATTTAAAAAAAATTATATCATTCTATTTTCCAAATTTTCTAACAGAAATATTATTTCTTTTATAATATGTAGTAAACTGCAATCAAGGTTTTTTAATTTAAAGTATCTATTTTTATAGAGCTTAACTTTTCGAAAGATTGCTCACAATATTACTTCTGTTGATACGCAGCCAATGCTTGATGGTGGCATTCTAATTACTGTACTTGGACAACTTAAGGTAGGTTGCTCAGTTTTAAAAACTCTTAAGATTTATTTGTATTTTGTTGGAAATAATGTCAAACATACTTCTTATTAAAATTTTAGGATTCATAAATTTCATTATTCTAGCAAGTCAAATTTTTAATTCTGGAAAATTGACATGAAGATTTTGGCTACAAAATGGTTTTGTTGATTACAAGTTATTGTAATACAGTTCATTTAATTCAGTTCCAAATAAATAAAAAGGCTGCATGTATATATCATTTTAAGAAATATACATAAATCTTGTTTTCATATGATTAAAACCATAAGTTTCAATTCATTTTATTTTATAAAAACTTTTCCAGGAACTTTATTTTAA
This sequence comes from Trichonephila inaurata madagascariensis, assembly GCA_019973955.1. NCBI lineage: Eukaryota > Metazoa > Arthropoda > Arachnida > Araneae > Nephilidae > Trichonephila > Trichonephila inaurata. The sequence continues at coordinate 37,992 of BMAV01016681.1, read as the reverse complement.
TATTTCTTCTCTGTTTAGTGTAAATCAATATCTAAATAAGTTAACAAAATTTATGTTACTTGCATATAATATATTGTGAAATATATTTTATTTGACTATAAAATTCCTCTTCTGCTTTTAAAATAAATTTCCTGTGAAGAAAAATAATCAAAGAAAATCATTCATTTAATTTTCAACTTAAAAACTGTTAGTATTTTATACATAAAAAAATATTGGTACCACATTTAAATAATAATTAGCTATTTTTCTAATAACAGCTCGTATTGATCCAAACTTTTTTTATGTACTATGCATTAATTTATCAGAATCATTAATAAATTCAACATTGTTCTGTAGGACTTTTTTTTTGGGGGGGGGGGGGAAAATTTTTAACATTTAATGGGGTTTTTTTTTTATTGGCCTATTCACTTGTTCAATAGCTTATACTGCATTTCAGATTGGTTTTTCATTATAAAAGCTTGATTATTTAAGCATTTTCTCTTTGAAAAAGGATAAAATTTTACATATTGAAGCATTGAATTGAGTAAAGTAACAATTTCATTGCCTATTTCTTTAATTTACTTATACAAACATAGAGAAATCTCAATTGAAATGTTTTTATCAATGCTCTCTCTCATTGTGGTTTCTTTTTAACCTTGATCGATCAACTTAATTATATAATCAGACCCCTGTTGTTAACAATGCTCCATTTTGCTATATACTTTTCCCAATTGGTCTTAGAAACAAAATATCTCTTTGTTTGCATACATTAATTGAAGAAAATTGTTTTCTCATATAAATTGTCATATTCACCTTATAAATAAATACTTGATTATTTGCAAACTTGAAAACAGTTGTACTCTAGTCAAATTTTACTTAACATTTTAGAAATTTTTATTAATTTTTTACTAAATAAATTTACTGTTGACTATGCTAGCATAGTAATTTAAGAAATACATCCTCTGCAAACGCATCTGCATTTCACAACTTATCTTGTATATTTTCATTTTCAATTCAGTTAAGTATATGATGAAAATGTTTTAAAACCAAAAAAAAAAATTAATTTTTTGAAAAGATGAAATAGGTTTATTTTATAGAAATTAAGTATAATAGTGCTATTGGGGGACTTATATCACATGCATATATTGCATCGTACTTTTTTCTGCATTACTTGAGTGGGAAATTTCTTATTGATGTTAACTTTCAAGGATGCTTTTGAATTTAATATGTATGTAAAATGTTTTAGATAACAGTTTTTGCTGGATACTTCAAGTAATTTTAATTTACTTCTAATATCTGAGTTTTGATTTTGTGTAAACCTAAAAATTCAGATATTTTGATAAAAAATGTTTGACTAATTTGTTACTTAATAAACCTTTAAAAGTAAATAAATTAAACTTGTAAAATGAATGTTTCATATTTTTGTAATGTATTAAATATATGTGAAGAGAAAGGGGAAAAAAACATACTTCATCAGATTTTTTTTTTCTGTATGGCTTCATTGATTTACACACAGAAAATCTTTAATTTCATCCTTCATTTTTCTTAAACTTAATTCTAAATAAATTTCCAACATATATTTACCAGTTTTTTTTGTTTTTTTTTTAACTTTTAGGATGAAATAAAGAAATTCAAATATAAATGCTTAAAATATTACCCATGCGAATTTTTAAAACCAGATATTAGTATTTTAAACTGATAATTGTTAATTTCACAACTGATCCTTTATGTTTGACATGACGATTCACCATGCATGTTAAAATACATGTATTCACTTAAAAGCATTTCTTCATCCTACAAAGGAATTTTGATCAGAAGAATTCAAGTTTTTTTTTAAATAAAAAAATGTACATGAAAATAAAGTCATAATAAAGGTTAGATAATATGTCAAGAATTCATAAAAGTTTGGACTTACTATTTTATTTTTCATTTCTTATATAAAACTTATTAATTTTTTATGTGTAATTATGAAAACTTGTTTGCGTAAATGAAAAGCATGTTAATAAAAAGGCTCCTGAGGAAAAATATTGCATGTATTTGTTGATATATTGAAAACCATTGTAAAAAAATTGACTAATTTCACTTTTAATAAGGTCCCCAAGTACATTTTGTAACTTTAAATGAATGATTATGTAATAATATGCAGAATATTATAGTCTTATATATATCTTCTTATAATAAGTCTTACTCTAGATTATATTTGTAAGTGCTTTCATTTATTTATTTTTGGTGAAAAAAATGTGTTCTATAAAGTGTATGTTTATTGTGTAGTATTTTAAAACTATATATATTTTCTTCTTAGACTGATGATGATCCTCCCCGTACTTTTCATGAAATATTCGTGTTGAAAAGCTTGGGAGACATATTTTATGTTGAACATGATATTTTCCGTTTATCTCCGCATCTCTTCACTCAATAAACTCACTCATTCAGTCTGAAAGCAGATCATATATTTGATGTTCTGCAGAACAACAATCATTTATTTTGAAAGGATTATCACTTTGTTTCAATGCATCTATAAGTCATATAAAACTATTACTTCATCTATCATAATCAGTTTTGGAATGCACAATCTGAATATATTGATTTATGAAAAATATTTGCAGTTGCATCTGGTGTGATTTGGATCATTATTAAGGAAATATTTTTATTCAGTGTGAAAAAAAAGGCTGTTTTTCACCAACTTTTTGTTTGTTATTGAATTTCTTTTTCATGGTTATTAATAAAATGTGTACATTTTTTTAATGGAAGAAAAATACAAAAAAATTTTAATATGAAGTATTGCAATACCTTGCATTGGACATTTTATGGAAAATCATATTTAATGATTCGTAATTTTCAGTCATCTTGTATGTACAACCATATTTCTTGTTGATCAAAAGAATTTCATTATACAATTACATGGAATTAATAAATTTCGATTTTTTTTCTTTCTGATGGTTGTGTTTTATTCAAAACAATTATTTTATATTTGTTAAAAAAAGATTATTTTAATGTATCTGTTCTCTTGTTCTGTTTTAATTCAAGAAAGATATTAAGAAATACATTTAATGATGAGCATAAATGTGAAACATTGAGAAACAATGGAAGGATGACATTTTTTCTCAAAAAAATTCTTAATGTATAAGAATTTTTTTGTTATCATCAACAGGGGAAAAAAGTTGTAGTCTAGATCAGTGGTCTTCAAACTTTTTTGACTTCCGGAACCTTTAGAACTATAAGATGTTTTGGAGGAACCCCATTCCACGCACATTTAGAAGAATATAGTTAAATAGTTCATGGAGTATCTGCTTCCTGCAGAGAAGCTCTAACTCCTATCATGGAAGAATGGGGAGTTGCATTAATTTGGCTTTACCTTAGCTGCACTTAAATGTAATTGAAAATTTAAAATTAAGTTTTAACTTGGTTATGGAAAAAAAAGATAAAAAATTTAGATAAATTAAAGTGGTGTGAAAAATCTTTATTTCAATTCAGAAGAATATATCTTAAAACGATATTTAAAATAGATTAACATGTTATAGGTACTTTATGTATTGTACTTTTTATTAAAAAATTAATATATTTTACTCATTTAATAATTTATGCTCCATGTATCACCCTACCCATGCATATTTAGTAAGCAAAATGTGCTTGCATTTCTTTTTACACAACTAGGTCTATTGAAATTATCTGTAATCACATTTCATTTGTTTTTATATTTTTTGTAACCAATCACACTGAGAAATATTTTTCACTTAAACATGCTGTTCTGGATAGCATTAAAATATTTATAGTTTTGTTAGAAATCCTGTATATTTTGCATTAATTTTCAACCTAAAACTTATAAGCTGTTCTTGCTTAAATTTAGATTTTGGCATTGAATTTGTTGATCTGTCAAGCTGCTTTCTGCTTTTTTGTTATAGGTATTTTTTTACTCAAATGAAAATATGTGCATTTTCTATTCAAAAACTATTTAGTTTTGCAAAACATTGTTCCAATGAGTATAAAATTTCATGAAACCTGGGATAGTAAGCAATAGAATATTCACAATCCAGAAGGTAGAACATAAAAAGAAAAAAAAACTTTAAATATATTTTATTATAATAAAGATAAAAAAAACTATTACAAAATGGAGTTATGTATAAATAAAATTTTCAATTTTAATAACTGGCATGAGCTTTAGTTACTTGTAGTTATACAAACTTCATAGAGAATGTGAATCCATTTTATATACACATTTATAATTTTCTTTTCAAATTTGTATTGTGACTTGTGGAACCCCAGGGTTACATGGAACACAGTTTGAAGACCACTGGTCTAGACAAATGAATTAGCTACTAATTTAAAAATGGAAACAGCATTATCATTTGAATTTAATTATTAATGGACACAGGCTTCTTAAAATGTTGACCTTTTAAATTTCTTTCAATGTTTTTCCATGAAAAAAAACGATGTCGACTCATATATCTTAGTATTTTTTTAAACTGTAGAAATACAAAACATTTCCAAAATCCATATTCTTCAATGGTAAAAAATGTAGGTTTTTTTTTTTCAGAAATGAAGAAATTTACACATTGAATTGGTTTAAGAATGAAAGAATACTTTACCCATGTTTGTTAAAAAAGAATTACAGAAACTATAATAGAAACAAATAAATCATAAATATCAGGAATGGAAAAAATGCAATCAATTTCTGATTTAACTAACCATTATCGATTTTGAATTATTACAATAGATGGAATTTTTATGTTACTTCATTTTATGGAATGACAATTTTTTTTTGTTGCTAAATTGGACAAACATTGCAATCATCATATTTCATCACATAATTTTGGATCAATGTCATTTCATCTTTTTACTAACAAAGTTGGTTCAAGATTTTTCCTTTCACTAGCCGTCTGATTTTTGAGGGTTCTATGATTACTGGATAGTTCTTCGGATAATAAAGCAAATAAACTCGAATTTCTCTGGATTTTATGAAATGTATCATTTTCACTGGATCATTTGAAACATACTTTAATGCATAGGTGTTCATTTTACCATAAGTGCATAGAGATTAATAGTATGTTTAATGTGTGGTGCAATTGAAGTTATTCATATTACTTCCTCCGAGCCCTTTTTACAATTTTGCTCCATTTGTACAAATATGTAAACAAAACACTCAACATGGTTATGTTCGATTATATAGTTTTTAATGAATATTCCCCTTCCCCCAGTAGTTCTTTTCGGAGTGTAGAACTCAAAACATATACAAAATATCCATTCCATTAACATCTGTTGATTTATCAAACTTCTAGTAAAATTGATGAGGGTATGATTTTAAAGGAAACATTTTTTCACAAAAGTGTGCCATCTATGCACAGGGAATGTATCGGAAAGTATCAAATTATAAATCTCTTAACTGACACAAAAAGAAGCCCCAAGAGAAATTTGGTTAGAATGTATATAGAAAATATTTTATCTCGCGTTCGTTACGTTTACGTTCAAAATATTCAGCGTTTTTATTGTGAAGAAGTAGTTGATGAGACTCCACATATGCCTTTTTAATTTAGAAGATGGGAATGTGAAAAATGGATCTTTAGAGACATATGTATGTTAGGCCGTGGAAATTTTTAAAGAAGTTCGTTCACCAACTGTTGATAGTTCTCATCATTTTTGCTCCTAAAAATCCTCATACCACACTTTTAAAGGCTTCCCAAGCTACTTTCTCTTTCCCTTCTAGAATTTGATCAAAAGCGGGGTCCTTCATGATTTTGCATATTTGAGAGCCCACGAAGATTCACTCCTTAATCTTTGCATCACTCAACTTTGGAAATTTCGATCGAAGGTATTGGAAAGCCTCTCGATCTTTGTTCGTGGATTTCACAAAGTTCTTCATTAATTCCAGCTTAATTTGCAAGGGTGAAAGCAGAATGCTATATTTTGGGTTTACTAGAGGGTCATTTCTCTTGCCGGATTTCAGATTTCTGGACAGCCATTTGACTTGTATGCAGTGTGATTTTTGATCTCTATTGTCCCACAAATACAGAAAACAGCATAACTGCATTCCCATGAGTAAAGCAATGACTTTCAAGTCACCACAGATCTGCCTTTTATGATCCTTGTATTTTATTAACTGTGGAAGTAATTTCACATTTGCATGAGTTTCCTTCATGTGAATGGAATGTCTGATGGGAATGAATGGAAGAATGTAGCCGTTGTATAGTAATACTGCTTTCAAACTAAGCGTTGAAGAGTCTATACACAACCTCCAGTTATTTGGATCATTACTGATGTTCATGAAATTCATCGACATCAATATATGAAACCACATGTCCTTTCTTCTCAAAGAAATGAAGATTTTCATGAGTCCTGTACTCTAACCTTGATGCCTGGTTGGAGTAAATTTCATTGCTACAATCTGGACGCCAGAAGCTCTACCTTTTGTTTTGGCAAGTCAAGATCTCTGATGAGATCACTCAATTCTGCTTAATTTACTGTGGGGTTCATTGAAATCTTCTGCCTCGAAATCTGGGTCACGGGATGTCCCAGAGACTAACTATTTCAGTTAAGTGTTTATCTATTTATGAAAAAGGTAAATGAAAAGTATAGTTAATATAGTTGAATTGATTTACCTTGAGTTTTAAGTCAAAAAACAGCGAATATCACTTGGATTGTACACTATTTGTTTTACTGACGATCTAGAATATACTCAAAACACACATGCAGAAGTGGCGCTGTTACACGCCTTTCGTGGAAGTTAAAAATCGATCCTGAGGCAAGTGTTTCCATCAGCCTGCTTAAATGAACATCCCAAAAATAATACACAGAAAGTAAAGATAAGCGAAAATACAGCTATTTTTGACTAAGAAAGAGTTCTGATTTTTGAAAACAAGAGCTAATCTGAAGTTTTTATAATTTTCGTGTTTAGTGACTCAAAAACTTCATAATAAACTATTTTTGAGCACGAAACTTTTTTGATGTTGCCTAGTGCTAGTGTAATCCATTATTTATATTAAACCAATTTCTAAACTAGAAATGATTCATTTCTATAGAATGCGATAATAAAATAGAAAAAATTTCAGGAGTATTAACTTTTTTTTTGAAATTCCCACTGATTTTCAAAAATAAAATTACTTTTAAAAGAAAAAATCAGAAGACTACAGACATCCCCCCCCCCCTTTTTTTCTGAATTTCATTCTGTGACTTCTATTCTATCATTGCAGAAAGGAGCAAAAGTTTTAACAAAATATTCACATTAGAAAATAAAAATCTTCTCCACTATGGAACAATTTTGTTTAAAAAAAAACCTTGTCATTTGAGGTTTGAAGTGCATTATATCTTGCTTTAAGCACTTACCTGCTTGTATATATATATCAATAAACATTAATAGAATTTTTTTAAAGAGAATAATCATTCTAATTCTTCAAGTTAAATGTAAATTCACTTTCTGATTTTATTATAAATTTAGTTTTTTTTATAAAAAAAATGTTCAACATTTTTCATATTAAAAAAAAATACCATTACATATTTTAATTAAAAACATATATAATCACTTAATTGATATTTTAGAGATCATGAACATCATTCATATTAATAGTTATCACAGTTACAGAACATTAACATTCTACTATAAAGGAACACAATAAGTCATTGATGAAGGAGCTTATAATTTTTATTCAAAGGTTAAGTGAGATAAAGATTACATTAGAACCCAAAATTTCAATCTCCATTTAAAAATACAGAAAATTTGAATGCATGAGAATCCTAACTTCATATTTTAAATAAAACTTATACTGTCAATCACTACAAGAAAATTCATATTTTTATCACTTTAATATAGATATATTAAAAATGTAGAAAACTATAAAATTCAAAAAACATGGCCCTCATTCAGCATCAACAACTCGTACATTTAAGAGTTTATAATAAAGTTAAATTCATTTTTAAAATAGAAACCACATAATTTCAAAAATGTCTTTCTTTATTACTTGAAAATTCAATTTAAGAGAAAGCGTTTACATATATATTTAAGTAAATTGCATTTGAAAACTTACAAATGAAAAATCTTTTTTTTCTTAAAATAAAAGTACTGCAAAAGACTATAAAACTTGAATGCAAACAAAACATTACATTCAGTATATAAACAAAATATATATATAAGGGAAAATATTTTCCAAGAATAAAGGGGAAATTCAAATGAATATAAATGAGAGGGAACTCCAAAAGAGGATGTAGTGAAAAATGACATTGTTCCATTAGAGCTAGTGCATAAAATCACTTTTTAATTTATTATTTAGCTGTTTGTTAAAAGAAGTATGAATCATATGGAAATGTGCATATTATTAATTCAACAATTGCTAAAAAAAATCCTTAAACAGCATCCCACACACAATCATCTTTTGAAGAATAATTGATAGGCAACTATAAGTTTAATGGCTGTACATTCCAATGGAATAAGCATGAATAAATAGTTATGACCAATCATGTTATAACACTTGGAGAAGATGTGTGACCACAAAAAAAACTCAAATTTCAAGGTTTTACAGAGCATAAACAATGCAACTTTATACAACAAGTTATCAACAGAGGTGGTCAAAACTATTAATGAATTTGAAAATAGTTTTAAAAATCTTGTAATATTAAGTAAATTGCTTGAAGTTACAAAATCTCAATCTTACAGAAAATAAAAATTGTAAAATTTTTTAACAGAATATATCTTATGATACATTACACAAGTGGCCAAAATTGCCAACAAGATTAAAAATAATATTTTGAAAGTTTGTAAACCTTAAGAAGACACTACAAGTGCATTTACAAATTCTATTCTTTTTTTCATTCAAGATCACCTCTGATATTGATGTATGTAGCAGAATCCATTTTGTTACTATACTTTTTATAAGATTCAGATTTTGCAAATTATTTGATGTAGTTAACCTAATTTATAAATATTTATGTATATTACTAAATATTATGAAATTCAATTTAATCATCCTATGCGATTTCTGATTAAGAATAACACCCTTTGAAATACCTTTAATCCAACTAATTTCAAAACAACAAAAATTCAGCTTATACAGTTTATTATATTCTGCATTTCCATGATATTTCACAGTAATTTTTTTTATATAAGTTGCCCTGTACTACTGACAACAAAACTGAGAGAAAAATATTGATATTTGTGCATGCACAGTAAGAGAGAGAACAATATTTTATTTCAAATTTTAATACTTTTCTCAAGTATATCTATACATATAAATAAAAATAAAGTGTCTGTAATTTGAAACTAACAGCTTTTTACTAAATGCATTTAAAAGTGTATATGATACTTGTATGAAAAAATCAATTTTTAAAATTTTTGTCTGTCTGTCTGTTACGGCTAATCTCTGAAATGGCTGGACCAATTTTGATGGAACTTTCACTTGCAGATAGCTAATGTTATGAGGAGGAACTTAGGCTAATTTTATTTTGGAAAAAAAATAGAATTCCAAGAAAATAAAATTAAAACCAATGAAACAGTGAACATTATCTGATTCACATTGGGATTATTTTTATTCAATAGGGATTATCTGTCTCAACGATTTCTAGCAGTTATATCAAACTTTTTTGTTTGATTAGATTGCTGCCACTTGCGACATTTCCCTTTCATGTCCTTTGATCTTAATGATTTTACAGTCCTCACTCCATTGACAGTGTCAAAGGTCATGTGTCCCTTTCACCCCTTGCTCAACAAAAAAGAAACATAGATTCACAAAGTAGAAGAATGACATTATACTTATAGCATAGGTATTTCTTTACTTAGAATACATAATTATCAAGTTTTTGTAAACTCTGCAAATGGAATGAACATTTTTTTGTTAAATTCCACGTGGACGAAGTCACGGGTAACAAAAGCTATTTAACATAAAATAAATGCATCAGAAATTAATATTAACATATTACACATCCAAATACAAATTATTTACACTATTTTAAGCGTTTACGAGCTAATTTGATATCGGGGGTAGTAGCGCCAAGCTGTTGTTTATGTTCGCCAAGATGGGCGATAATATTACAATATGGTTACCGTAATATTTTTATCGTCTGTCGATGGGGTTGCCATGGGGATAACGTATATTAGAAATAACTTTAATTCATCTTTTCCCGCTGTAACCCTTTACTTTCAGACGATATTAATAAAAATTTCTTATTTCTGTTAGAATTTAAACATTTTCAGTGTAATTTTTCTATTGCTTGCGTCTTCTGTTTAATTCTCTATTTTCGAATATGGATATTTCTAAAATGAGTGAGTACTAGAATATTTATTTCTTAAAAGAATAAGTGTTGTGCTTTTAATTATCGCTATAAATCGTTTATTTTCGTTTTAAAAATGTGTTTTTTTTACGTTCTTTGTTCGATGAAATTCGTTGAAGAAACTTACAATGCAAGTTTCATATTGCAAGCTTTCACTACTATGTAATTGATATTCTAAATTACTTTTAACATACATTATGTAATTATTTTATTCATAATGAAAAAAATGCAATTATTACTATGGGTAATAATCCTATAGCATTCGTTATTTATAATTGTTTCTTTTAGCATTCTTTTATGGAAATAGTTATGTCTTACGAGTTCTCTGATGCATTTTTATTTTTTTACAATTCGACGATTATTCTTTTTAATAATTACTATTTAATTATATTATATGATTATTTCTAATAACCGTTATATAAAATCGTACTATATGAATATTATATATAATTACGATAAAATAATATTTTCAGATTATTATATGCTGCTTATAATACTATTATTACTACATACTACTTTTTATTAGATATTATTATTCATTATTTATTGATTGATCTAGTTTACTATCAATCTCTTCCTATATCCTTTATTTTAAATACATTTCAATGTATTTCAAAACAATTCTTTTAAATTATTGTCTATCATTAAATTACCGCTAGGACGCCATATTGGATTTCAATCCAGCAACAAGAAGCGCTGCTTGGCGTGATCCTTATCACGCCAAGCAGAACTTGGCGCAGTTACCCCTGTTATCAAATTAGTTCCAGCGTTTATTGCACAAAATTTGTAACAACGTGTTACTTTTCCTGAGCAGGTAGGTGTTTTCAAAAATTGACCCACAAGAAAGCTACGGGGCGTCATAAATAAAAAAAAAATTTTTTCAGCTATTATATTTATAGACTTAAAATTTAGCAAACATGGTTTTTTTGTTCAGCTGAGATATGCAAAAAGCTTTTTTTTTGTTTAATTTACAATTCATGTAAAATTAACTCATTAAAAACTTCATCCTTCAGTCTGTATTGTTTAATTTTTCAATTCACCCGTGCGAAGAATGGGTATACAAGCTAGATGTCAATAATTATGTAAGTTTCATGAAATTGATTGAAAATTCAATATATACTAAAAAAATATGTAGAAAAAAGCTGATTTTTAAAAAAATCAGTGTTTTCAATAAATACAAGTACTTATTTTTACAAAAATGCATACAAATATTACTAATAGCTCATTAAAAGTGTTTTGTATGAAAATTAAATTTAATAGTTAATTATTATTTAATAGTTTCCAACTGTTTATTTGGTAACTTTGATTCAAGGATATGAAAAATTATTCAGATGTCACATGTTATCTGTTTGTGTCACAAGTTGTAATTTTAACAAAAATCTCCAGATGTTTTCAAAGAGATAATTTTTAAAAAAAACATTTCATTGCTCTTGTTGAAAACTTTAAGATTTTGGCTTCAGTATTCACATTGCATACTTTGTTGTAAATTTGTATGAATTAATTTCTTTTCGTTTTTGGTTAATTTTCTTGAACAGTAGACTAAAAAGTACAATTTGTCCTTTTAAAAATGACGACTTCGAGAAGGATTTGACAGATGAATTTTATAAAATACCATGACAGAAGGACCATCAAGTATTATATTGAAAGGTTTGTGAGAAAAATAATAGATTCAAAGAAAGCAAATTAGGTATAATTTACATTTTTAAGATAATGATGTGGGTTCAAAAAAGTCAACTGTGATTTCATTGCTTTTGAGAATAATATCTCGGATAAAAGTGTCATAAGGAACAAAATCCCTGAATACAACTAAATTCCACATGCCATACAAGATTCAATTCTATTTAAACTTTCCAAGTTCATACAGAAAAGAACACACAAAAGCAGCAATGTGAATGAGTGGTATTGCATTTTTATTGGGAATCTTAAAAAGATTTATTTCTCCTCGGAAGTATTAGAAATTTGATCAAAAGTTTTTTTCAAAACAGTATAATTCTTTTATAACATTAAAAAGTTATTTGGTGAAATTGTCGAATCGGCCGCTTCTCCGCCAAATTTAGAAAAATCGCTTATTTGGCGCGTTTTTGTCAAAAACGACTTCTCCTTCACTCAAGAACAAATTCAGAAGGGTTACCAGATTTAGCGCAATTATCGATTTGGCGAGAAAATACTTGGCGCGAAAAGCGGCCGATTCGACAAATCAACCAGTTATTTTGCTCTATTTTAGTTATTTTTTAAAAAATACTGAAATTTGTATTTCACATTATTATTTTGTTTGAAATTTGCTATTATGCCATATACAAAGGTTTATAGATGCATATCGATAATTAAATGACACCCCTAGAAGCAGTCATAAAAAAAATCGGTAACTTTGTACCAAGAGATATTATTCTACACATTAAATTAAGTTTCTAATGTACTTTTACCAGTTACCAATATTTAAATACAGCAGAAAGTAAAAGAAAAGAAAAAAACAATAACAAGAAAGACATACTTTTGGGATAAAGGATATGGAATTTGAACAATTATTATGACTTAGGATAAAATTTTTAATTATTTTTTTAAAAAGTGACAAGCGCATACACATGCATTTAAAACTTTATGCATGGGGAACTTAGAATGAAGAAATACGTAAGGTCAAGTATCTTAATTTTTTTTTCTAGAATGAGATATTACTATCAGAAGTTCAATTGACAAACATAAGTGACTTACCTAGTAAGAAATAAAGGGAAGATACTAATGATTCATACAAAAAATTTTTCTCCTTCACAAAAAAGCACAAATAACTACAAATTTTACTTAACATGATACATTTAATTCTGAAATTTTTGATATATTCAAAGAAATATACATCACAATGATTCTTTTAACATTAATGAATACATCGTATTTGGTAAAAGTTTGTGAATTTCAGTTTCAGATTTGATAAATGAGGAGAAATAGAAGCCATTTTGTTTAATCATTTGTAATATTTGGATTATGATGCCTTTCTTTCTGATTAACTTATCTTTTTCTTAACGTTTCTCTCATACCTTTTTCTATTTCAAACGACCGTAAATCTGATCTTTCAAGAAATCTTTGTCGTTCAATAAAACCTTGCTTTCCTTTATTAAATTTTTCTAAATCTTCTTCAATACCTTCATTTTTCTTGAAAGATTTCCAATCAAGACGAGTTTTTTCGAGAACAGTAAGTTTTTGTTTCTTGTTACCAATTGTATCAAGTACTGATCCGAGACCACGCTTTTGTGTAGCTGGGGGTGATGCTTCAGAAGGGTCATCATCTGGAGTATTCACTTCTGCAGTAACATTATCTAAAGAATTCGAAACTTTATCGACTAAAAATGTTTCCCCTGCAAATTCGAATACCTTAGATACAGATGCAGCTTCTGTATTTGAAACTTTTGTTTCATTTTCCTTCTTAATTTCTGGCTCAGCGATTTTATTAGATATTGTTAAACTTGATTTCTTTGGAGGAACAGATTCCACATCGCTTAAAAAGCTGGCCCATAAATCGTTGGCGCGCTTTTTTTCGTCTATTTCTGGTATGGTTTCAGATGTCTCTGCTTTATTAATCTCCGTTAAAGAAGTACTTTTGACTTCGTTACCAGTTTGATGTTTCATTTTCGTATTCACAGAATGAATCAAATCATCATTCACATTTTCATCTTCATCACAAGAGGTATCACTATCGGCAACATTGATCGGAGGTACGTAATCAACATCATCTTCGCTATCCGAAGACACCGACACATCATATAAAGAAGACATAATTACAATAAATTTCAGCCTCAAAAATTAAACTAGATACAAATTTTGCTCAACTGAAATATGATCAAACGGTTTCTTACGATATGATGTAACAAAACAAAAAATCTCCGACCTTAACTTCGTGTGTTGTTTCTAAACAAAAGATTTCTTAATACATATAATGTTGCCAACTTTTAGCAAGCTTTTTTAATTTCTTTAGATATAGTAAATAGTTGCTGGTGGAGCCCCTAATTAATATTTTTAAATTAATTTTATCTTGATAAATTCGGTTTGAGATATATGTTCAGAACACATATTATTGTCAAGCTTTAGTCTTCAACAATGCATTGTTTAAGTGAATGTAAAATACTTCGATTATTGCTCAATATAGTAAAAGGATTTTTAAAATTTCTTGTGTGTGAGGTTTAATTTCAAAAGAATTTAAAATTTAAATGATGCTATATGAAAAATTTTGAAAGAAGCTAAAAACTCTAAAAAAATTAAGTTTAACCCTGGACCAGGATGGTTGACAGAGATTAACCTAGCCAAGCCAATCTGGATAAATAAATTGTTGAAGGCCACCGCAACGAACTATCTCTATGACGCAATGCTTGGG
>BMAV01016681.1:12082-23392 GCA_019973955.1 Trichonephila inaurata madagascariensis | reverse complement strand
ATGATATCCGTATTAAAATTGCTATAGAATAATCCCTGGTGTGATTACTTGAACCTGTTTGTTGAACCCCGTGAGTTCCAACATAAATAAAAGAAGAATTTAACCTCCGTTGCAACCAATTCAATAAATCAGTACTAGATTTTGGGCAAATTTCACTTAAAGGGTTAGAAGATTTTCCAATGCAAAATCCTTTTTTGTAGATAAAGATTAATTACGAAAGCGCATAATTGAAAAGAGCCGGTTTGTAGTAACCATGAGCGCGAGATCTTTCTGGAGAACTCTCTCAGAGTAGCATGCTTCTTTTTCTTGAAATTCACGTTTTTGTGGAATGTTTACGTTTTCTGAAAATATATTATCGATGTATAGGTTGCGATTTAGAATCCACAATTTAAAATTTTTAAATTTCAAAATCATATGAAATATTTTATTAATCTACTATTTGAATACGAATGTTGATTATAGTGAGTGTGCAGTGGCGTAACGTACACCCCCGCAACCCCCACAAAGCGGAGGCCTAAAGCCTGACTAACGCCTTGTACCCTTTGTAAAATCCAGCTTGCAATCCAAAGCTTGACTTTGTAGGAGGGCACTAAAATTCTTTTTTACGCCACTGTTGTATGTGTTTGTGTGCGCGAGGATAATTAATTATAAAATAAACAAAATTCAATTTTTCATCTAACATTTATTTTAACATCGTGCATATCTGTGTATTAAATTAAACAGCTAATACTTTCTCAGAAAAGATAGTCCAAACACCAGATTCTAATCCTAGCTTATTAAAGGCTCATTCACACCAAGGCGTTCATGCGTCGTGATCAAAGTCGAAAGGAGAGATGTGTTTTCGTTGTTCGATTCACACCAGCACTGTTGTTCACACCAAAGCTTTTTCGTACGCGTGATGGATTTCTGCTCATTAGGTGGACCTGAAGATAGTTGAAAATCACACTGAAAGTAGTTGGTTCTGACTTATTAAGTATGGATTGCAAGAGAAAAGAATTTTTTGCAATTTTGTTAACATTAAAAAGGGAGGAAAAGAAACTATAGTGTGTTCGACTTTTTTTTTTTTTTTTTTAAAAAGCGATTAAAGCCAACATCTATGTGCTAATGGATGAGATGCGTGTGTTAAACACAGAAAGCTATTTTAATCTTTTTCGAATATCGCCGCAACTTTTCAATAATTTACTAACAATAGTTGGGCCGATTATTTCTAAAAGGGATATTATAGAGATAGTATTCAACCACAAAGGAGATAGATAGGCTTTAACTCTGAGATTTATACAAATATCTTCAAATGTGAATTAATTAGTTCAGAAATTTTTGATGCTCTTACAGATGTTTATTTACAATATTTAAATAAGAATATTTCACGTTTAAAGCAACTTCTTATTTTCTGTATTGATGAAAACATTGAATTTTTGTCATGTTAACAGAGATTCAAAAAAACAGTCATTTTGCGAAAGCAGTCAAATTAAATATACAAATTAAGTTAATTTTTCTTAACATGCATCATTACACTGCTAATAATACATGCTTCTATTGGATATAGATACATAATTAACTCTTTCATGTGCTGAATTTTTGATAAAAATAATGCACTAGAGGGAAATAATTACAAATATTTTAAATAAACTTCACAAAACTATAATTATTAAACAAAAGCTTGTACACAATACTGAATATTTTTTTTCAAATAGAGGGTGTCCAAAGTTTCAAAAAAATAGGAGGTACATATTTTGTACTACCACACTTCAAGCAGCATGATAGTTCTTGAAACATGATTTTTTCTTCCCTAGGAACAATGGAACTTCGCAGACACAACACATCCATTCTGTACAAACTTGGGGAAATAAAAAAAACCACACTTCATATACTGTTATTCATCCTATAAATTAAAACATTTTCAATTTTTCCTAATCTAGTGTTGTAAGCTTAAAAATTTAGTTTAATCTTAATAATTCATCTAATGTTAGTTTTCATTTTAAATATTCTATTCTATACATTATTTTTTTGCCTAGTTTTTATTTAGTCAACATATATAATAAGTGTATTAGTCGTATTTATTTTTTCCTGAACACGAGTTATACTGTCACGAAGATTCTTGGAGTAGAACAGGTAGCAATACAACGGTTGAATATAGCAATGAGAATTTATTGAATTCAAGAAGGCAAGTGGGATCTACTTGATCGTCACCAGACAAACTG
Organism: Trichonephila inaurata madagascariensis; assembly: GCA_019973955.1. NCBI lineage: Eukaryota > Metazoa > Arthropoda > Arachnida > Araneae > Nephilidae > Trichonephila > Trichonephila inaurata. The sequence continues at coordinate 21,191 of BMAV01016681.1, read as the reverse complement.
ACCCCCAGCTCGAGGGAAGCAGCTTATATAAGATACAGTAGTGACATCTAGAATATTCTAGAAGTACTTGAACTAAAAAATTTGCTTACGCTGCAACCCTCTGGAAAATTCCAGAGAGTCAATTTAAATCAAACTAAAAAAACTGGCGAGTAGCAATCGGTAGGTTTTGAACCTGAGACCAACAGTTCCACTAGCGGCGACTCTACCACTGGACCAGTCGTTTGTTGAAATATTTACAAAACATGGCATTACTCTCTCCTTAAAATAACATCGCCTCGATGTTAGTCTATAGTTCCTTTACGTTCCGCGTTCTGAATCTCGTCATAGGTCCTCTTTAAGGTATAATTTCTGCATAAGAGTCAAGTGTAGTATCTCTCTTGTCCGTTCCAACATTGTATGTAGCACCAGCCGGAGCATTACTTGGGAGTTTTTCGGTGTCATTTGTTAGAATACGTTCCTGTGCTTCTGGAGTATAATACCTTTTTATACGTAGAACATGCACAACCCGTGTAGATTTCCGTCTTCTCGTGGGCGAGTATTCTAATTCTTCAACTTCATATATAACGTTGGATAGTTTTCTTACAACTCGGTAAGAACCGAAGTAACACTTTAACAGCTTTTCAGACAAATCAACTTTCCTAATAGGCGTGAAAACCCAAACTAGTTCTCCAGGTCGATATGTACACTCTGATTTTGTCCCTGTGCTGTGCTTCTAATGTTCTGATTCTGGCAAGCTGTCTGGATTCTTCCGCTCGAGTTATGAGTAGACTACATAGTCATCTTCTGATCCGTCAGCGCTGTACGGAAACACAGTGTCAAGTGTGGTTTCGGCTTATCGACCATGGAGAAGATAAAAAGGAGTGTAACCCGTTGTTTCTTGTTTCGCAGTATTGTAAGCAAAAGTGACAAAAGGAAGAATTTCATCCCAGTTTGTTCCACGTCGATGTACATTAAAAGCATATCCACCAAAGTTTTGTTAAACCGCTCGGTTAATCCATTCGTCTGGGGATGATATCAAGTAGTCTTTATGTGCTTAGAGCTACATAATTGACGTTCTATCCCCAGCTTCGACTCGAAGACTTTGCCACGATCGGTTAGAATAGTTCGGGGTGATCCATGTGTTTCAACACAATTTCTTCGGTAATGAATTTTGCTACTTGTTCAGCTTCGGCAGTTGGTAGAGCTTTTGTGATCGCGAAACGAGATAAGTTATCCATGCAAACGATAATCCATTTATTTCCTTTCGTTGATCTAGGAAACCTTCCAAGAAGATCTATGCCAAGGCATTGGAAAGGTGCCGAGGCTGGAGGAATTGGTATGGTTAGACCAGGTGGTTTATGAGGAACTGATTTCCTCCTTTGACACTCTCGGCAATGCATGACTTAGCGACGTACACTCCTATACAGTCCAGGCCAAAAGAAGTGCTTCCGAATTCTATCGTACGTTTTTGCGAAGCCTAGATGTCCGGCAGTTGAAGCGTCATGAAAATGCTACAGAATTTCAAGACGGACATGCTTTGGGTTTATGGGCAACCATTTTCTTACATTTGGATCGAAATTCTTTTTGCAAAGTATTCTGTCTTTGAGATTAAAACTTTTCGAAACTGGTTCTGCCTTTTCATGGGTATGAACTGATTTGGAAGCGCTTCTCAGAAGGAAGAACTTCATCCTCAACAGGATTTCTTGAAAGGCTGTCAGTGTCTTTGTGTTTCTTCCCACTTTTATAAACAATTTCTAGATCGTACTCTTGAAGACGGAGAGCTCATCTGACAAGTCTTCTGACGGATCCTTAAGTCCTGTAAGCCAACAAAGGGAATAGTCGTCGGTTACGATTTTGACTTGTCTTCCGAAAATATATGGTCGGAATTTAGTGACAGCCCATACAAAAGCAAGGCATTCACGTTCAGTCGTCGAATAATTCCTCTCAGTCTTCGTCAGGGTTCTTGAAGCATAGGCAATCACTTTTTCTTTCCCCTATTGTATCTGGACTAACACGGCGCCTAGACCGTAACCGCTTGCATCTGCATGCAGCTGTGTGGAGGCCTTTTCATCAAATAGTCCTAAGCGGTTCGGACGTGAGGGCTGTCTTCAATTTCTCGAAGGATTCGTTTCGATCTGATCCCCATGTAAATTTGGATTCATTTTTTAGAAGTTCTTGGAGAGGTTGAGCCTTCAGGCAACAATCCTTAATAAATCGACTGTAGTAGGAGCATAATCCTAAGAAACTTCTGACGTTCCATATATTCTTGGGAACTGGAAAGTTTTGAACTGCTCTATCTTTTCCTGGATCTGGTATTATACCCTCTTCGGACACGAGATGTCCCAAGATCTTGATTTGCTGGCTACCAAACACGCACTTCTTGGGATTTAGAACAAGACCGGCATCTTGTACGCTCCGTAAGCGTTGAAGATGGTCGTCGAAAGTCCCAGAAAATACAATGATTTCATCAGGGTAGCAGAGGCACACTGTCCATTTTAGGTGGCGTAAAAGATTGTCCCTCATTCGCTCGAATGTGGCCGGAAAGCCCGAAAGGCACAATATCAAATTCGTTTAAACCCTCAGGTGTGATGAACGCAGTTTTTTCTCGATCTGCTTCGTCAACTTCAATTTGCTAATATCCTGACGACAGATCCATGGAGGAGAAGAATTGATCCTTGCAGGCTGTCTAGTGTATCGTCTATATGAGGGAGAGGGTACACATCCTTCTTAGTAATTCTATTGAGCCGTTTGTAGTCCACAAAAAAGTGCCAGATGTTGTCTTTCTTACGTACAAAGATGACAGGAGATGACCATGGACTCTCCGAAGGCTGTATGATTCCCCTGTCTAACATTTTCCCTACTTCATCGTGAATTATACGACGCTCTGCTGATGACACACGATACGCTCTCTTTTACAGGTAAATTGTCACCTGCATTAATACGATGCTTCATGGTAATTTGGGAAGTCCCATTTTTCCTCTCCTTAAATGCTTCTGAATACTCCTCTGCAGCACGTATACCAAGATTCATTTTTGATTAGCATTTTAGGTCAGGTGAAATCATCTTTAGAAATTCAAAAGACTGCTTGGTTTTGTAAATTTCTGTAGGGACTCTTAAGGTTTCAGAAATTGTAGCGATGCAATCGGGACAGAATGGTCCTGCAAAAGCAACACATGCCTTGAGGGATGACCTTTTCCTGTGATTGTCCGTTGACGACCTATATTTCTGTTTTGCCACGCCTTAAAGTGACAAGCATTGAAGACTAAAACTTCCTTCTTAAGAGCCAACAGTTTCGAACCCTCGACAATTACATTTCCATATTCTTCTCGACAGCGATTTACTACTCGGATTTTCCTTATCGAGTATGCTGGTAGTCAACAATCTTTCATGACACACAGGTGTGTAAAGGTTTTAAAACAACCTCCTCTGAAGTTACTTCCACGTCGTCAAGAGTAAACTGAGATCGGTCACAATCTATAAGAGCTCCCGAGGCTTTCAAAAAGTTCCATCCCAAGGTAATGTCATGCCTGCATTCAGGTAAAACTATGAACTCAAACGGAAGAATTCAACCGCTTATTCCAATTTCGAGGGTACATATCCCTTTCGGCTGCACACAACTTCCATTGGCGACTTTAAGTACAGTGTGGTTATGAGCGGGAAACGTCACTTATAGATATCGGCGGAATTTTTCAGATACCACCGATGATGAAGCTCCAGAATCCACAAGAGCTTTTATTGGTAAACCGTCAACGTCTAGGTGATTCCTACTCATTTTTGCGGCAGCCGGAGGATTTTAAAAACCAGCGGCCTCACTTCCAAGGATGGTCGCCTCACTTAGTTTTCCATCATCTCGGCGGCTGGAACTACGTTGCCCATAAGGAGAGGGTAAAATATAGTGGCGTACTGGTGATTTTCCCCCTGCTTGAAATAGACGATGGTGTTCTAATCGCTTGCCGGCTGCATTCGTCAAGGGACAAGTAAGGGGATGGTAGCAGACTGTTGGTTGCTTGGCGGCTTCTGTATGCGTCGAAAATAGCTAGTCGTTCACGGCAGTAACGAACTACGTGGCCTGGTCTCCCACAGTGAAAGCAAACGGGTCTGTTATCGTCGGTTTTCCACACATCGGTCTGCCTAGGGACAGGTAAAGGTTCGACAGGGTGTCTTGCTTGGCGTACAACAGTTGCATACGTCCTGGGTCTTCTTGGTGGTTCATTTCTTCTATTTACTGTTACAGGCCTAGAAGGGATTACAGGACATAGTGCTTGCTGCACTTTCTCTCTTATGACTTCGTCGAGGGATGGGGATTCTAGCCGAGTATTCTGCTGCGCTGGTGCTAAAATCCTTTGAACTTCCTCCCTCACAATGTGTCTAATGAGGGTTACCAAATCTTCATGTCCTCCTACGGATGCTACAGGAACTACATTTGGTAATCTTGTGAACCGGTGCTTGGGTATACGTCTTTGATTCATCTCTTCAACGCGTTGACACTCCTTGAGGAAATCCGAGGTACAACTAATGTCCTTAACAAGTAAAGACTGGTATAGTCTTCTGCGACGCCTTTCATAAGATGAGAAACCTCATTTTCTGTCATCTTCGGATTGACCTAATGGCAGAGTTCTAGCACACTTTGAATATAGGACTGTGTGTTCTCCCCCGTTTTCTGCACTCGGTTCTTGAGCTTGCGTTCAGCTTGTTTTATGAATAGTTCCGTCGAGCCAAACGCAATCTTTAGCTGTTCTTGGAATCTCTTTCCCAGGAATTAAGGTTTTCTTCATTATTCTCGTACCACAGCCTGGCGATATCCTTTAAAAAGAAATAGGCGTTGGCAAGGCACATAGTGTCGTCCCTTCAGTTAAATTTTGCAATTCGTTCGTATTCCTTAAGCCACCTTGACGGATCGTCACCTGCGTCACCATGAAAATTTGATGGTGCTCTGAGGGGCTGCACCAAAGGGAATATCGGGAATGTTTGACATTCAGAGTCCTGTGACATGTCTTTTGGAGATTTATACCCCTTGTAGGTAAAACCAAGAGTCCAAATTCAGGTGAAAGACCTTGTAAACGACGGCTTCGTCCACAATTTTCTATTTCTGTCACCGCGGATTTAGTATGCCCCGCACCTCCACCAATAATGTCACGAAGATTCTTGGAGTAGAACAGGTAGCAATACAATGGTTGAATAAAGCAATAATTTATTGAATGCAAGAAGGCAGGCGTGATCTACTTGATCGTACACCAGACGAACTGATCCCCAGCTCGAGGGAAGCAGCTTATATAAGATACAGTAGTGACATCTAGAATATTCTAGAAGTACATGAACTAACATAAATTTGCATGCGCTGCAACTCTCTGGAAAATTCCAGAGAGTCAATTTAAATAAAACTAAAAAAACTGGCGAGTAGCAATCGGTAGGTTTCGAACCAGAGACCAACAGTTCCACTGGCGGCGGCTCTACCACTGGACCACTCGTTCGTTGAAATGCGTACGAAACATGGCAATATAGCTCATTGAGGACATTTGTGCAATTTTGTCTGTACTATTATTTAATAAATATTATTATTGTTTAAAAAAATTTAACCTACAACAAATCTATCTGGTATAATGTTTTTGCGAAAAAATAAGCAGAATGCGTTTTGTATTTGTAAAGAGAAGATGGCCTTCAATAGCGTGGTGGTACATTTTTTGTGTGTGGACTTATATTTTCATCCTAGCAATGCACATGTGAGGTACTAACTATTGTAATATTGACTTATTTAGTTACATAATACATGTACTCTTACCTGATTTATATCAAATACCACAAGAATCATTTTTATTTACGCATAAAAATACACAACACACACTTCTTGAAATACACTCACTTCCAAAAAATACCACTCAACAGACTCACAGCTGATCAAAGAATAAACCACTGCATAAACCCATTATATACAATTAGCTTCTGACATCTGTTGAAACTTGAGTAACTGCTAGGAGTTGACCTCTGTGGGGGTTCAGAGAATGTACCCCCTTGCATCAATTTCTGAGGCATTCAAACAAGTGGTACATTTTATGTACCACCACACAATAAACAAATAGGAACTAGTATTACAACATATATACCACCAAGCATGAAAGAGTTAATAAGCTTAACACTATGTGACCAGTGTTTATTGTTCTTTTTTGTTAGTCGCACATCTGAATATAAAAAAAAAATGTTAAAGATGTATGTTAAAATGTATATTTATCAAAAGATTTGATTTAATATCTGACCATATTATTGCTTATTGAATGAAATATTTTTCATTAGTTCACAGCAATGCAATCTCATAAAAAAAAGAAAAGAAAAACCAGAAAAAAATGTAAAGATTGGATTATTTCACAAATCTTTTTATTTCAAGAAAGCTAATTTGAATCTATGCCAATTACAACTGGGCAAAAAAAAATGATATCAAGTAACAGCAGGAAAAGTAAATAAAAAAATTATCTATCTTTAGTTAATGTTGAAGTAATTACTATTACTATTTTCAAAGCTACAAAACTCATGCACTTTTAATTATTCGTCGAAAATTATAGTGGCACATCTGATAGTCTCTCTTGGCACATAGAGTTAAGGAACGCTGATATAGATACTGCTAAAAAATTATTATTATAAAAACTATTAAGTTTTATGATTATATAAAAGCTATAAGATGGCATTTTTTACAAAACTTTAATAATAACAAAATCTAATACAATGCAAAATATATATATATTTTCATGCAAGTATAAATCTGAAATACACTTTATTTAATGCACATTTTATCATTATTGAATATATTAAAATACGTAAATTAACCCTAGAGCATATATGCTTTAGCATCTAGGAAGTTTTTTTGAAATGGTTGTTCTTAATGCTAAAAGGTGTTTTTGATATTCTGTGTTGCAAAAAAGAATTCTTATTATAAGATTTTGTTTTTAAAAAAAATGCTTCAATTTTTTTTTCTTTTCATACTGGTATTATAGATTTCTACCCAAGTATAAGAAAAAACTAAATAGTCTTTTTTATTTCGTTTGTATTTTATAACACAATTACCATAACATACAACCTATTATCAATTTTTTCAAGAGTCAAAAATAAATATAATGTAATAAAATAATTACAAGAAATTCTTAAGGAAGTATAAATTTTCTTCCAAGCATTTTCTCTCACGCTTTTATTATTAATTAATGTGTGTGGGTTTCCTTCTCTCTCTCTTCTCTCTCTCTCTTTTCATATGTAACTATGTCGGGGTCAAAACTTTAAAAGCTTTTTTCTCGCATTTTAAAGCCCTCGATTGTGCTGGAATTTTATATACAGGATTATTTTGGATGACAATGCTACAATTTAATTATAATTAATAAAAAAAATTGATTAAAACTAATTATTCAAAGAATTACAGATGCAGCCATGTTGGCATCATTTTTGGCGTTTTAATGACCATTTTAGGGACTTGGGTCAAAACCTTAAAAGTTTTTTTTTTCTCACATTTTAAAGTGCTCAATTGAGCTGAAATTTTCTGTACACGACTTTTTTTGGGCGACAATGCAATAATTTAATTATAAGTAATAAAAATTAATTTACTACTAATAATTATTCAAAGAGTTACAGATATAAGCCACGTTGCATTTTTGGCGAGTTAGCGACTATTTTGGTGGTTTGGGTCAAAATTTTAAGTTTTTTTTCTCACGTTTTAAAGCGCTTAGTTGAGCTGAAATTTTATATACATGATTGTTTTGGATGACAGTACGATAATTTAACTATAATTAATAAAAATTAATTGATTAAAATTAGCTGTTTAAAGAATTAAATTTTGTTCATAGTTCCAATTGTTTACAACGTGTAACAGTTGAATATTAAAACTAGCAAATTAAAACTATCCCTTTTGAAAAATTAAATTAATAAAACGAAAAGTTAAGTAAATTCAATTTGATGCAACACTCCCTTTCGCTCTTAAAATTTAAGGTATAAAAATTATGTTATGTATGAAGTTTGAAAAGAATACCCATGTTTAAAAAACTCATTTTTAAAGGTGTTATTTGTATGACTTTTCTCTAAATTGTACAAATGAGAATACTTTTGGACTTCTATTATGAGCCTCTCATCATGATTACTTATTTTAACAAGAAGGTGTAAAATAATAAACTAAACAATCTATTCAAAAATATTGCACGCACACAAAAGGCAACTCTAAAAATTCCAAATCTTTTACAAAAGCATATTCATCCGTGATTGGTTGAGTGTGTGACATGTGACTAAACTATACACGCTCAAACGCCTGAAGTTCACTCATTTTTAAGTTAAAATAGTCACGATCAGAACTTCTTCGACAACCCGAGATGAAGTCTCTGATTGGCTCGACGTTCAACGCTTGACATTGACAACCTTGGTGTGAATGCAGCTTAACTTCTATAGTCCTCACCCGATAGTTCCTGCGCTTTACTCTTCAATCGAAACCCAAACTATAAAATGATGATTTAACCGTTATGGAAATAAATATACGATGGGATAATAGCCTTTGTTGCTCTAAATCCCTAATAAAGGTATTAACTGTAACTGTAAATATACGATCCAATTAAAAATCAACACATTTGGCGTTGTTTTATCTCCCTGTAAAGATATGTTAGATGTCTGTCTTAATAAAAAACGGTTTTTCCGAAAAGTTCTCTATGTTTACTTAGTACTGTACTCTCATTATATCGGATGTTATTGATCTTCACACCTTATTGGTTGCTAGTATATCTTATTGCATTTCATTGGTCGGAAGAAATGTCTTTTGGCATTTCTTCTGTCTTCCCAGAATTCCTCTATGACGAAGGGAATATTCTATCAAAGTATTTTAGATGTGTTTATGAAATTTGTTTATTTTATTTATTTATTTATTAATTATTATTATTTTTTTTTTTTGATAATCATGCTATATTGCTTTTCCCATCATCACACCAAAACTTCGAATTGTTACATATGTGCACCCAACTTTTTTTTTTACTTGATTTTGAAATAACACGGTACACAAATTGAACGAGTTTTTTTTTACACGAATTTTTGTTCTATCACGAATCCCAAAAAAGTTTGAGGATTGATGAGGACGATTTCACCAAATTTATGACAGTTTATAATAATAAAGAAGTCG
>BMAV01016680.1:0-44269 GCA_019973955.1 Trichonephila inaurata madagascariensis | reverse complement strand
AGGGATTAGAAACAAAAAAAACCCAAAAAAAGTTCGTTCTCTTTTTTCTTTTTTATCCCTTTATCTACCGCATTATGATTTACCGCAGTTTTTCATGCAATTTTTTTTTTTGAATCACTACATTGAAAATTGGGGATATACACAAGCAAAAATACTTAATTTGGGGGAAATTTAATCCGAGAGCTAATTAATAATTTTAAAGATAAACTGTAAAATTAATTATATGCACTTTACTTAAAATGAATATAAATCGTTATCGGTCTTTTTAACATACAAAAAAAAAAAATTTTCAGAACAAAAAAATTTTAATCTGCTGAAAAGCCTGCAAAAAACATTTCGCTAGAACTTTTCCCCTTCCCACAAAAAATACTTAAGAACTCGTGCGCCATATTTTTTGGAAGAGTGGATTTAAAAGAATATTTTGAAAAAGTATTGCCACAGTGTTCGTAAAATGTTATTCTATGAAATTTTTTTAAAATGAGTGGTACTTATAAGTATCTGGAAAACAAGAGCAAGGTATCTGTACGTTGAACCGGTTTTTAAAAAAGGGTATAAATGGATAATTTTTATGATATTTAGTTTCATTGATTAGAAAATTAAAAAATTTTTTTTAAGAATAGTACTACAATAAAAATTATTTAAGTAGAATTTTTTGAAAAAAAAATGAGCATTAATGATATTTTAAAAATATTCCCCTTTTTGGGAAAAACTTCTATTATAATAATTTTTTTCCCTTGTACAGGCCTACCTCTGTACAGATATTCAACTGAATTTTTAAAATTTTAAAATTTAAAAAGGGGTTTATCATTTTTTACGAAAACAGGGGGAAAAAATTTTAAGAAAACGCCGATATATACTTGAATGGGTTGAACCTTAAAGTAATGTGAATTTTTAAAAAATCATATTGACCTTCTGTCAGATATTTGAGCTATATACAAGAAAAAAATTATTATAATAGAAAATTTTTCACAAAAGGAGAAATTTTGAAAAAAGGGTTTTTCTAAGTTAATTTTTGCCCAAATATTCTATTTAAATAATTTTTTCGGTCATAATGTCCTTAAAAAAATTTCATACATGTATTCTAACTAAGTGACACTAAAAAAATTTTTGGGAAAAATTTTCCATTTATGCGCTTTTTAAAATCACGGTTCCGAAAGTAGTCGGATACTTTTTATAATTAAACTATTATTTATTATAAATTTAATTATAATTCATTGGTTTTTATATAAGGCGTGTTCAAATGAAGGTGATTCGAGGTGTGTATCCATGAGAAGCGTAGGGTCAGAAATGAGACAGAGACATAAATAGAAACGACAATATTTAATGAGTGAAATGCATACAAAGTTTGTTGAAAGAAATCACCCATGGTGGTTAGGCAGCCGACCCATTGCTTAGGAAGATTACAAATTCTGTCCACGAAGAACGATATCGGTTGATCATGTAACCAGTTCAGAGCTGCAGCCCTCACGTCATCGTCGAAGTGAAATCGTTGACCCATTAGGCTTTTCTTCAGAAGTCTAAAGATGTGATAGTTGCTAGTCGACAGATCTAAACTGTAAGATGGATATTTCAAGACTTCCCATTTTTTTCCAGGCATTGCCTAGGCACACACCTTGGCAACATGCGGCCTTGTATTGTCGCCCAGAATGATGGCATCTGATGATAGCATACCCGGGCTGTAGTTTTTAATACCTTTAGCAGCGTATCAAGTGTTTGGGTGTACCAGTGAGCATTGATTGAGGAGTTCGGCTCCTTAAACTACCGTAATAGGGGTTCCCGCATGTCGAAAAATGCCCTCATCATCACCTTTCCGTTTGACTGATAAGCTTTGAATATTTCGGGCCTATGTTAGTCGGAATCTTTCCATTGCATGCTGACGGACTTCCGGGTGAAAGAGGTGACACCAGGTTTCATCCCCTACGACTGTGAGCTGCACAAAGTCGTCACCCTCATCCCTGTAGCTCAACAAATTTTGTAAACTCATGCCTATTCCAGCTTACACCCTTTCAGAATTAAAAACAATTACAACTTGATGTTCCTTTTTAATGCAGTTGCATCCACACCAGACATTTACATGTCACGTCCTTACGAATACAGTTACCACTAATCTGTTTGAAGCGTGTATGGAACATACACCTTCACTATTCCGTTTACTTCACGAAAATATATTCAAAATTGTTGCCATGCGAAGCTTTGAACCCGTTTCATTCGAACACGCCTCATATATACTTTATGTTACGTACATAATGAATGTTCATTGTACCGTAACCATAGATCATATATTATAAAAAAAATTGAGAATTAAATAATAAGTAAATTTTTACTTACATAATATTCTGTAAATATAAAGTTATATTAGACACTTTCAAAAAATTAATTAAGCAAACTTTAACTATCTATCGTTTTAAAATCCCACATATTAAACTATGTATAAAAATCTTTTTGTTAAATAAAAAAGGGTTTTTTTAAAAAAAATTTCGTTAACACAATTTATATATATATATATATATATTGGATTTTCCCTACAAATATTAACAACTCCTTTAGAAATCTCCGAATGAGGTCAAATTTATTCTTTTTATTGATTCGACTAGACGAAGTCATAAGTGTCTGAATATATGCTTTTTTAGTTATTATGTATCTGTGTGTGCATATGATAGAGCCAAGATAAATTATTAGACTTTATGAATGACTATTAATGTATTTGCACTTCTAGAACTGGAATCTTTGATGTTCTTTTGTTTAAAAAATAAAAGTGCTGTCGTTAAAAATAACAGTAACCAATAAATTTCTTGTAAAGAAATCATTAATCAAAATGAGTTTCTTTTTTAAAGTAAGTAAGTTATAAGGCAAAAAAAAAAAACAATCTGATTTAGATTATCAGTTTAAAACATCATGACGTCTTCCACAAATGTTAAAAGTGTTTGATAATAGTTTTATATGGAGAACCATTTATAAAACTTTGTCTAAATTTATCATGAATGTTATTTATTGAAAAAAAATGAATGATAATATTTGGAACCCAACTGAAAAGAGGACTGAAGAAGATATTTCACTCTATTTCAAAAACATTATGTTTATGAAATTAATGAAAAATTTTTTTAAAAAGATTTTATTTACTTTAAAAAAATAACATTAACTAGTTTTAAACGATTAAAAAACTTCGAAAATATGAGTACTACAACAATTCTTATGAAATTTCAAATTTGTCATTATTGTGATTTCATATATATGTTAACGTGTTAAATCCGTTATTTCATAGAATAACTAAGTATTTCATGAAATAACTAGACACACACAAACACACACACACAAAGTAAAGTTAAATTATATAAAATTTTTTAATTTTCTACGCTTTTGGGTTATTCTATGGAATAACATTACTTGATCTTTAAAAGTAGGGAAATACCCCTATGGTTCGGGTTACAAAACGGAGACTCAAAAGCCCTTTGGAGAATTTAAAACTTTTTTTTAAAATTTTAATATTTTTAAAAACTTAAGGGAGGGAGAGGAAATTATTTTTGGGGAAGGGAAATTATCTATGCAAAAATTTTTAAAAGGATATCTTTCGAATAGATAGGTCGGATGTTCAAGGTAGCCTGGGATTGATAAAAAAAGGAAATAACCCTGAAAGGGGGGAGGAGGACGATTTCTAATTCTTGATATGATGTAATACTTTTTAAAACCCAAATATCAAAAACGTTTTTATAAATTTTCCCGGGGGGAGATTTTTACCCAACCCCAAAAATTTAAACGGGGAACATGATATTTTAATGTTGGAGCCCCCTAAGACTACCAAAATAGGGTTAATCCGTTCAGGACCATGATCACGTATATGTGATCACGCGTTTCTCTCTCCACGGTATCATAAATGGATTGACCCTTTCCTCTCGGAAAGGCCCCTGATCACACCGGGTACCCAAAATTAAGGCGTTTTTTATATTAATTTTTACAAACACTAAATGGCAGTTAAGAACTGGTTTTTTTTCGAATAATGTTTCATAAGATTTTGAATTTCAATATGTACTTTCAGCTCCGTGTTTTTTTTTTAATTAGATCTGAGATATTTATGAATATAAACAACTGAACGTGTTTGGATTTTTCGAGAGAACCGGACATTTAGAGGTTCGTGATCTATTTATCTATGGATTTATGTTTATACTTTGAATAGGTTGGTTTAGTTTTCTAATATTTTTTCTATATTCGCATGCAAATATATGGGATTTTTGTCATTTTTTTAGAGTGTATGCAATTTTTTTTTTTTAAATAAAAACATTTTCTTTAAAATTCGCAATTTTTTTTTTTAAATATAGCGAAAATTTTTGTACTCTGTGTTCAAATATTATCACTGATAGTAAATGGTACGTTTTAACGTATTTGATTGCATATAAAACGTAATATGAATTTTTAAAGGAAATCAGGCTTAGCTGGGAAATACGACTGGTCCTGTGCGTGCGTATCCTCTCCGAACGTACGGGCCTGGGGAAGCGCTTCTTTCTCCTTCCGCTGGTCCAGAAGGGTTAAATGGATAAATGGATGGGTCTCGCTGAGGGGAACCTGTAGTTCAAATCTCAAAGCAGGGACTTAAATACATTTCAAGATATTACAGATTTAAAAAAAATTTAAAAGTTTAAGACTTTGAAATAAAATACAAGAAAGGACTCTATGAGCAAGAAATTTGGTGAGAATATACAACGGAGGCAGATGGATCGAATGAACCCGGTCCGAGCAGACTGAGAGGCTCAAATGTCGAGATATTGGCAAAATGCTATCCAGGGAGGAGGGGTCGAGTCCTTGTACTTCCTAACCAAACAGGTAGTACTATCAATCCCCAAATATAAACCCCATATCATCAAAAAATTGACTGCATAGGATTAACATGGGGATTGATATTTTAGTGCGTAAACCTTCTCCTGAGCAAAGCAGGTCATCATTAATAAAGAAACTGTGAAGGGAGGGACAGGTCAGATGTTACACATCAAAACTAATTATAAAATAACTTTGAAATTGTTCATTTTTCACTTGAACCGTTCATCATTAGTTATTTCATGGAATAACTAGTTATTTCATAAAATAGGTAAATTATGAAATATTCCATCTATTGTATACTTTAATTGACTTATCTAGTTATTTCATAGAGTAACTAGTTATTTCATAAAATAATTAGATAAATTACGAAATATTTCATTTATTATATACTTTAACTGACTTATCTCTCTAGTTATTTCATGAAACACCTCTAGTTATATATTCTATGAAAACTCAATTATACACTTTAACGCTAACATGTATAATCATTAAAACATCATATACGCGAGGGTCACTCTGAGATTTTTGAGATACTCCTTGGTTTTTAAAGTTATACTTACAAAATTTTAGGTGTTTTCAAAGTAGTCTCCTCCAGCACATTAATACATTTTTGTAGACGAATTTTCCACCGATTAAATGCCCGAAGCCATTCTTTACTTGTAATTGATGAAAAACTGCATTTAAAACCACATTAATCTCTTCTTCTGGATGAAAACGACGCCCACGTAAGTTATTTTTTCTATTAAAAAAAAACCAAAAGTGACACATAGCTAGATCTAGAGAATAAAGTGGATGCTCTATCATTTTAATTTGTTTTTTTTAAAAGAAACTCAGTTTGTTAATCTGGCTGTAGGGGGAATATGCATTGTAATGGGGGAAACATTATTTCCCCTTTAGCATTCTTCTTGGGGGAATTTTTGGAAGACATTTAGTGGTATACCAGTTTGTTGTTATTTATCTTCTGCCCTTTCCCAAACCCTTGGGGAGGGCCGATCAATCTAGTACTTCGGGAAGAAAAGGGCTTTAACATTATTTTTTTTTCATTGTTTTTTTTCTTTTCACCATTGTTTGGGTTGAAACATTTTCAAAGGCCCTTTATTTTGCTTTCTTGACGTTTTGGGAAAACGTCAAAAAACGGTTTTTACGTTTCATTACCCGTTACTTTTTTGGGAAAATGCGGGGCTACCATCGTATAGAAATTTGGGGGGGTAGGTTCAGAATTTCGCCCCAAAACTCTTTTTTTCATTTTTCCCCTTTTTTAAAATAAAAAATGAACTTTTTACGCTTCTAATGATGCAAAAATTATCATTCTACGTGCGTGTGGAAGTTTTTTTTAAAAATTTTTAAAAAATGTTTTTACCTCCTGTCAGAATCCACCTGCCACGCCCACCCATATAAAAAAAATTTTTTTTCTGCATTGTAAGTTCCCCAATTTTTTTTTTTCTTTAAATTATTTAAAATACTTTGAACGGTAAACGTCTGGGAAAAAGAAATGAAGTGAAGCAAATGCTTGTTTACTATTTGAAACGTGCTGTTTGCATTGAACTTTGAAAGTTTTTTTAAGTAGTTTTTTTTCCCAGCCACATTTACTAATATTTTAAAATTTGTAATATATTTCCTGGAAATTTTTGTTTTTTGAACTTTTTTTTCACACAATGCCACTTTTTAAAAAAAGGGAAATTTTTTAAAAAAAAGAACAGTTTGTTTGCACCAGAGTCGAAGGTAAGTGAATTCCATTACAAAAAGAATTTTTTGCTTCAGCCAAAAACAAAAACCCCTGTATGGTTTTCCAAAATTTTTCTTGAAGAAAATGGAAATATAAATGAAATTATAAATATTTTTATTGTATAAAGCTAAAAAAATATCTGTTGGTTGAAAAAGGAATGAAAAAATAATAACCTTTCAATTATTTTTTAATGAAAAGTTAAAGGGGTTTTGGCCACAGAATTTGTAAAATTTGTATTTAGCTAATCTTTTCCTAAATACTTATATATAGGGTTTTCCATGTAATGGAAAAATTAAAAAAATTATGAAAATCCCAAGCAATATGTAATGAGATGTTTTGGGGTAAAAGAAAAGTCTTCTGCTAAAGTTTTGTGTGGATTTAAAGAATTTACCAACCCACCCAAAATTTTAAATTTAAAAAATTATCAGGGTTCGATACGGCTGTAGAGTATCTACGGTGAGTATGCAAATTGCAGCAAAAAGAAGCCAAAGATGTCAGCGGACATTTTTGATATCCCCAGTTGCTATTGAGGGTTCTTGGCAAAAGCATGGGATACGTCTTTGAATGTGGTTGTCATTGCAAAAAAGTGTTTATACCGGCAAAGTGCTTGATGCTTAAAGTTTTATCAAGTTTTTTGCAAGTGCCCAAAAAAATGCATAATGAGAACTGTGGGTTTAATAATTTTGGAAATAGTGGAAGAAATGGGTTTCGGGAGCCATCGAAATCTTCCAACGCTCTAAAAAGTTTGAGGGTTTTTGCGATATACCAAATTTTTGGGAGATGGTGACTCCAGGCATATAAAGCAGTTACGAAAATTCGGCCGTATGGAGATACAGGTTTTAAAAAACCTTGAATGTTGGCTTGTCGAAAACGGATGGGGCCCACAAGAGTTTTTAAAACAAAAAAAATGAAAGGCAAGAAAAAAAAGTAAAAACATTGGATGATCACGGTAGACTTACAAAACGCTGAAATTGATGAACTACAGGTTTTTTTATTATGGATTGGCTATCAGGAACCCAAAACCGATAATATTAATTCAATGAAGGAGCCATTTGGGCTACATATTTTCATAAAGCATCTACAGATGCATATCCACAACATGGTCTGTGCCGAAAAAACGAAGATACCTGGGTGAATTTTAACCGGAGCAATTAAATAGGCGAAGTATATAAAACCAGAACACCTTTTCCATCAAAATGTACATTTGTATCCAAAAAATGTACAGGGGATTTGTATCAAACCCAGCTCAAAAATTTTTCAAAAAGGGGTAAACTCAATCCCTTTCAAAATGCTTACATGGTAAGACACAAAAATTCGAAAGTGTAAATTGCATAGTATGGTCACAGATTAAAGAAAAAAATTTTTGTAATTTAAAAACATTAAAAAATGGAATACTGGAAGCTATTGCCTCCCCACAATCAAGGTAATATCAATTTAAAAGTCATGTTCTTGCAACATTAGGGGATATTTCCCGGTTTTTTACACAACTCGAGCAATGGGAAAAAGCTGGGTCGGGAGAACTACGAAAAGCAAATTATGACATTTTACAAAATTCTAAAGCAAAAAGGTAGAAAAAAAAGGGATAAGAAATGTATATTAGAGGATACCTTAGCAAAAAAAGAAAAAACCCAAGCTGTGGAGCTGGTATGGTTTAATTGCAAGTAAGTTTTTGCTAAAAACCATTTTTTTTCAAAAAATAATTTTTTTTCTATATAAGGAACATTTTTTTCCCAAACAGCTTATAACTTTCATAGTTAATAATTACACTCTAATACTACTTTTTAAACAAGGGGTTTTTTTTTTTAAAAATATTCTCTTTACTTAATTTTATAGCATTAAACAATGGGAAAATTTTAATTTTTTTTAAAAAAAAAAAAAAAGGGAAGGGGCAAAAAATTTTTTTTTAAATAACTAGACATCCCCTTTCCCTAAAAACTCTGATTAAAAAATGTATTATGGTTCAAAGAATATTCAGTAAAAATTGGAAATTTTTTTTTCAATAGAATGTTTTTTGAATGTTCCCTTAAAAAAACCTTTTTTAACATTACTGTGAGATACAGATCCTTTTAGTGAACCTACCCCTTTTAAAGGGGTTTTTTTTAAATTTATTCTGACACCCCTCCCTTTTTTGGGGCTCAGTTAGATTATGGTGAACCCACCCAATGGCATTCATATGCAAGTTCATATTTCAAATTTTATATGCAATTCTTTTATGAATAATTTTGTATATGGCTGCGGATTTTTTAAATTAAGTTCCTTCGTATCATTTGGCAGGTACAGCGATTATCATCCATTGACGTTTTTTGTATGGCAGACACATTACCGGGATTACCGAATCGTGGTTCCCTATATATTCTTCATCCTTAATGCTAGCTAAAAAAAGAAATTTAAAAGCAACAATTTTTTTTTATAATTTTTTTAAAGGGAAAAAAAAGGGAAAATTTTTGATATCGCCAATCAAAAAGCAATACAAGCACGAAAAAAAAAAATAAAATGTTTTCACAACTGTTGCAATTATTTTAAAAATTTTTGATTAAAAAAAAAGATGAGATTTCTCAAAATAAATCTATATATATCAGGAAACGGAAATTTTCATTTTATATGGTGATAGTTTTTCCCGTAGCTTAAGTAGCGTGTTCGCCTTGCAAGCCAAGGTTGAGGATCCCATCCCGTTTGGTATCGATTGATTGTGAAAATCGGAGGCACGCATGTAAATAAGACTAGTGGTTGTAAAACATTCCTTTAATAAATTTGGCTCTGGTACTTCAGCAATATTTTGCTTTTACAATCCTTTAGTGTACCATCCGCTACTGTGAACTTACAAATTTTATTTTATTATTCCTTTCAATTTTTAGAACTGCGTTTGCTTAGTAATATTATCTACAGTAGTCTAAATAATTATAACATACGATTAGAACATGTTTTAGTAATATTAACACAAGACAATTGTCCCATCAATCAAAACATACATGTGAGCAATGGTATTATTGAAAAATTATTATGTATGGCAGGATTTTTTGTCTTAATTATATAAAGAAGAAAAACAATTAAAACATCCTGATGTTTAATGTTTTTGTGAATATATCATTGTCAAAAAAATTTGAAATATTTGGCGTCATTCATTTTCATTATGTGTAACCTAAATCAGGATTTCGGGTTGAAGTATTCGTTTGATCGATAAAGATCAAAATTCCAAGCATAAAAATGTAAAATGTAATACCAAATATAAATACTATCTATATAAAAATGGAGCAATTATATAGTAGTTAAATAAAAATATGTCGTTAGTAATTTTCGAGCTTAGTTTCAATGTTGCAATGAAGATTAATTGCTCAAAATTAAATAAATTTTTGATTTTTATTTAGTTTTTAATAAAATTTTAATTAACTTTTAAAACATTTTATCTTTTAACGCCCTTATTTTTTTCTTAAGATTAATTTCTTTTCAAAAAAATAAGTCTACAATTGAAAATTCATAATTTCAAAACATTTTGCTCAAACTTTCTTAATTAAGAAAATTTTTTTTAAAAATAGATCTTCTATGCCAAATTTCTTTTTCCAAATATTTGACCATATAAAATATTCAAATCAATACTTTTTAAGAATGTTATTTTTAAGTGAGAAACAAATTTTCAAATACAAGGATGTTCAAATAAAAAGGTAAAACGTGCAAAACGAAGTTAACATATTTGCCTGTACCATTATGGGAGAACGTATTGACACATCTAATTTAGGAATGTGAATGGTGTCTCTGGCGTTGATCGGAGTATGCGTAGGCACCCGCATGTGCAAGAAAAACCAGAGGCACTTATTAAGAGTGTCATACAATTGACACTACTTGTTGAATTCCTGAAACACAGAAAAATCATTACATCTGACGAGTACTGTGAAACACACCAAGGAGTACACAGGTTCATCAAGAATAAAAATCCGGGGCCACTCACGGAGGGTGTGATTCCGCTTCATGATAAAGTGCATACGCACGTCTCGAGGGAACACGTGGAAATGCCAAGTTTAAGTGGGACTAACTTGACCACCCGCCCTACAGCCCGGACATGTCACCCTGCGATTTCCATGCGTTTGATCCCCTAAAAACAGCTGAAAGGACAGCGCTTCAACTCGGACGACAAACTCAAGGACATTGCGAAGGACTGAGTCTCGACAAAGCCACAAGAATTTCGGATACAAGGAATCCTTTCGGCTTGTTAATCAATGGAATTGTTGTGTTCAATCCTATGGTGTACACTTTGAGTAAATCTTCATTTATACCCACAGTGGTATTTCTTATTTCTTCTACACATACCTTGTATTTATACTCTCTCTGTTTTAATCTGCATACCAAATTTCATAGTATTTACTTCTGTAATAGTATCAGACATACTCAAACCAAAACAACTATTCGAAATTTAAAGGACTTCTACAACATTTTTAACTACCGATTAACATATCCCCACAGTGGTTAAAAGATGACCGAAGTAAGGAACATTCTATTTTAATTTTAAATTAACGAACTTAAATGAAAAAATAATGTTTATTGTATTTAAAATGGAAAAAAGTGATATATAAAATAAAAATTAATTGAATTAAATTTCATGTAAATAAAAAATTCATTTAAATAAAAAATAAACGTTTTTAAAATTAATCGTTGTCTTGAGTAATCTACATTACAACTCATATGTACCTTTTTACAAAAAATGTCCCCAAATTAATGATCTTGCAAAAGGGCATTTTTAAAAAAATTTTAATGTGAATTTCTTATTTTAATCAAGTCATTTATTTAGTTCCCTTTGATCCATTTACAATTATATGAATTTTGTCCGGTTTCAATAAGAATTTAGAAGTCAAAAAAAGCCCCCTTTTTTTACGAATGCTAGGGTTTAAAAAAGTATTTATGGGACTAGTTTTATAGTTTTAAAACATGATTTTCAGCTCAGATTTTTTTTTTTTGTAATATTTTTCGTGATATTTTTAGGGTACTTTTTTTGTTGTTGTTTAACGAAGTGGGAACTGGAAGAAAAAATGTATATATTACACATGAAAAGGCAAATCATCGGAAGCATATTTTATTGGAAAACAAAGAAAAAAAAATTTTTTAAAATTTTTTTTGTGTTAGTGTAAATTTTTCAAACTGGTGTTTGATATCACACTTACAAGAACCCTTTACGATACAATTCTAAAACTATTCTAAATATATTTCTAAGAATTATAACTACTTTTAATAAGTAATAAAAGAATATCATGTGGGGGTGTGATTTTTGGTACCCCCAGCCCTTTGCTTTTTATCAAAAAATTATTCCAAAGGTTTTTCTATAACAAAAAAAGAATCAAAATTTGGAAATTTTGGGAATACATGCCTATCCCTTATGAAAGTAAAACAATGTTCTGTGTATTGAAAAAACAAAAAATCCCCACAAATAATGTGAATTCTAATGTATGGAATTAATTCATGAAGTTATTAATTTTCGCATATTACAAAAAAAGATGCAAAATTTTTTAAAAAAGGAAGGAAAAAAAAGGAAAAAAAAATTTTTTTAAAAAAAATCAGAAGGGGAATGTTTTTCTAAAAAAATGTGAAAAAAAGAAAGAAAAAATAATTTTAGCATTTTTGAGTATTATATTTTTTAAAAAAAATTAGATCTTATCGGAGATTATGCGAAAAAATACAAACATTCCCTGCTCTCAGATAGAACTAAATAGCGAAAACTAATTCATCTTCTAAATTAATTAATATTTTTAACGAATTCTATCTTTACCTTTTCAATTTTTTCTGTCTTTATATATTTCTTCAAAAGGATGAGTATCGCTGCTTCCTAGCTTCATTTGTTTCACAAAAAATAGTGCTATTCTGCGAATATCTTGATTAGATCTTTCTTTTACTTCCTGTTACAGTAGTAGGCAGAGTAGAAAAATGGGAGATCCTGAAAACAGGCATTGTACGAGAGACATCCGATAAAAACTTTTAATGATTGTACTTCAGAATTACTTTTCTAACTCATGATCCTTATCATGATCTTTGTAAGAGGCTCTTTAAGACTACTGGAACAAAATCTCGATGGTAGTAATTCCATTGAGAGTTCCAGGATTTTGTTTTACAATACGCTACTCGTTATTTTTTTTATTTACTTTCGTTTCTCTTGAAAATAGTTTTGTAACAATTTTATAAGTCTAAGAGGAAAAAATATGTTGCTTAATATTGAGGCTAATTGATATTTAATTTCTGATCAGTTAAAATCCTTTTTACCATAAACTTTTTAAATAAAAAAAAAGAAAAATTCGCATTACAAGATAAAAGAAATTGCACTCAATATTTGATCGATAAAGGCATGTTTTTAGCAGTTTCAACTGTATTTTACAATTACAATTAGACAAAAAATATCCCACGAATGTTTCCAAATATTCAAAAGAACTTATTGTATTTACAATGCAAAAAAAAAAAGATCTTACAAATTTAAAACGCATATATTCTGTAAATACTCTCTTTTCTTTTTCTATTTTATACAACATTCCACAAATTTCAACTAACGCACCTCATAATTTAGAATGATGGGCACATGACGAAAGCAGATCAATGCCTAATTTGGCAATCCACATCCGCTGTAACCCCACTACAAAGATTCCAACCCCGATTGATTTACCGATTCATCAGTCCCTCTACAAGAAAAGTTTTCAGTGGAATCAGGACTCGAACACGTGCTTTAACTTGATCATTCTGAGGAACATAGAAGCAATAGCTTAAACATAGCTAAGGTCTCGCTGATCGCGAGATCCCAGCTATGACCTATCTCGGTTATTGAATCTCTCTTTCACTCTTTGATGAAATACAAATTTGTGTTATTTTTTTTTTTGTTCACTTTAATAATATAAATAAATTTAAATATCTGAGAATGACATTCCTGTTAATTGCGTTCATTTCAACTCTCGGCATGTGGTTTTAAAATTTTCATCCACTCATAAATTCAAATTTATTTCCGAAATTGACTTTCTGAGATGCAACTAACGTTATGTATAGACAAGGTAGGATTCAAAATTTCCTGTGGACTGGGTCTATAACTTAAAAATTATTACTAATTAAATAGCTGAAGCACATCCTTCTTCAAAATAAGACCCTTGAGCAACAACACACTTTTGCCGTCGGATGCAAAGGTCAGCGAAACATTTTTGGAATTCATTTTTAGCCATGTCCTTTAATTCAGCCTGCGATGACCTTTTAACTTCATCTACAGTTTTCAGTGTACTTTTTTCTACAGCGTACTTTTATCTACAGTTAACTTCATCTACAGTGCACTTTTTCATCTGCAGTGCACTTAACTTCTACAGTGCACTTTTAACTTCTGCAGTGCATTTTCATCTATAGTGCACTTTTAACTTCTTCTGCAGTGGACTTTTTTTTCATCTACAGTGCACTTTTTTCTTCTGTAGTGTATTTTAACATCTGCAGCGCACTTTTAACTTCTGCAGTTAACAGAACTTTTTTCATCTACAGTGTACTTTTAACTTCTTCTGTAGTGCATTTTAACATCTGCAGAGCTTAACTTCATCTGCAGTGAATTTTATCTGCTGTGCACTTTTTTCATCTATAGTGCACTTTTAACTTTATATGCAGTGTATTTTAACTTCCTCTGCAATGCACTTTTAACTTCATCTGCAGTATATTTTAACTTCTGTAGTGTATTTTAACATCTGCAGAGCGTTTAACTTCATCTGCAGTGAATTTTATCTGCTGTGCACTTTTTTCTACAGTGCACTTTTAACTTCATCTGCAGTGTATTTTAACTTCATCTGTAGTGCACTTTTAACTTCATCTGCAGTATATTTTTAACTTGATCTGCAGTGCATCTACAGAATGAAATTGACGTCCCTGCAGGGGACGTGTCTGTTCCGGAAATAGGCTGGAGTCACCATGGGTGAGATCAGGAGATATGGAGGATGTGATAAAACAAATTTTTCGTTTTAGAAAAAAATTCAGGGACAAGAGAAGGAATCAGCATGTGGGAACGTTGTCATGCAAAGCATTCATAACTTTTCAACCGACAATTTTGGCTTCTTCTTTCAGATCGACTCACGCAAAAGACGCAGAATGTCTACATAGAGTCATTTGTTCGCAGTGCGTCCTTAAGGGATAAATTCTGGATGCACATCACCATGGATATCGAAAAACATCTCCAGCATGACCTTTCCTTTGGGGTGATGTAGGTGGAATTTTTTTGCTTGCATGAAGATTGTGGTGATTTTCATTTTACCGATGTTCTCTTGGACTGCGGGCCGTATAAACAACACCATTTCTTATCTCCAGTAACAAATCTGCGAAGTAGGAAAGAATATTTGTCAACAGCCTAGATCAGGGATAGCGAATCAGTGGCACGTATGCCATCAATGGCAGGTGTACAGCACGTGGGTACGCCAGCAATCAAAATGGTTTGCATTTTATTTCAAAATAACATAGTTCACTATGAAGTATTACAAGCAAACGCGAGTGATCGGTCGCGAGGGGGGGGACACACTGGTTTGTAATTGTCTAGCCTTAGTTAAGTCGTGGACTACATTTGCTTGTGATGCAAAATTTATCTATGCATAGCATTGTCAATTTCGTTGATACAACTATATTTAAAAGTTTATTTGTGTTATGCTTACGATTTTTAGCTGTTATTTAACATGTCTAGTTCAACAAAAGAGCAAAAAGTGCAAGATAATGAGTGTAACAGAGAATTTCAAACTTGTTGAATCTAGCAATATGGCATTATCAGTAAAGGCGACAAAGCAGTGCTTTTTTCTATGTTCTGGAACAATGGTATATGCTGAGCATCGTTTGTAAAATGGCATTTTGAATCAAATCATAAATCCTCTTTTCAAAAAAGTGAACCACAGCAAAAATAATTAATTGCTTCGAAACCATTTAGCAGAGGACTCTAATTCAGCATGCATTCTACTAAAAGTAACATCTTACAATCCTAAATAGTTATTTGTCATCCAATCTGCAACAACAGAAGTCACACTAATATTAATTTAATGGGAATTACACGCATAACTAAAACATTTACTGCGCAAAAAGGTATTTCTTCGTAATAAATAAAGAATATTGATTTTTTAGTATTTAGTTTTATTACCACTTTTCCAATAATCAGAACTCAAAATTATTCAACGGCACGTCTATACCTCATTAAACACTTCTATGGAAAAAGTGGCACATTGATTCATAATGGTTCGCCACCCCTGGCCTAGATATAGTCAAAGTCATTTCCATTCGAATAGCGTTTTGGTCTTCGATTAACACGCGGCGAACGATTTGTTGACACACCCTATGCATTTTAACATTCTTAGCTAGAATCTGCCGGCCTGTCACCTTAAATTTCCCTGATTCTGCTATTTGCACTATTGTTTGAATCCTCTGCTTGTGTACCACCACAGACACTTTTTGACGTTATGAGAAGAGCGGAAATATGCGGACGTCCAGAGCATCCATCGTTTTCGTCACTTTCCTTGATTTCTCTGAAACGTTGATGCCACTCAAAAACTTGCGTTCGAGATAATGTATCACTGTCGTACACATGCTTTTTTAATATTTTGAAAGTCTTCGTAGCACTCTTTTCCAAGTGAATACAAAATTTATATTCATTCTCTGCTCAAAAAATGCGATTTCTTTCAATCGCCGGGTACTCAGCGCATCCACCTATAAAACACGACACCGACCCCGTGATTTGGGGCAAACCACTTTTAGAAAAGGGAAAGGAAGCAGTAACACAGAAATGTTATCATAGTAACGCTACTGCAAACATTTTTCTCGTTATAGGCTCAGTCCGGAAATTTTTTAATCCAACCTCGTATCTCGTACATATATATCAAATATGTTTATCAAATTAATAACATTAATCATGAACTAAATAAAATAAAAATATCAAGATTTTAATCATTTTCTTCAAATAAGTTATGAAAAAAAAATATGTATAATTATAAATTTGTTTATTTATCCTCTTTTGGTGGAATTAGGGTTTATGCAAAAAATACTTATTATAAGTTTCTAAAAAAAAAAGACTCAAAATTAAAAAGTTCTTATCTATACTTGCATGTGTGTTTGTAAATATTTTAATGTTATGTTTTGATCTTAAAAAATATATTGATATATTAACGGAGTATTATTGAACAGTTTCGTATCTGCCAGTCTACAAAAAATATTTTACCGTCAATGGACCAGTGCCAGGCAACAAACACTATATTTGCTAGTCTTTCAAATTGAATAATTAACAGTCTACACATCAGTGCTACTCGATCTGGGACCCAAGGGCAGTATGTGGCCCGATCATATAGACCATTCCACTAAGAAATTCCATTATTTCAGAACAATGTGCTAAAAATTTAGCGGGAAATTCTATCAATCAAGCAATTTTGTTATCATTTTTTATAGTAGAATGTAAACAAAAGAGACTTGATCATGAATAAAAGGAAATCGAGGCTGCCCCAAAACACATTAAGTGAGTGAGTGAATATTAACGTCGCACTGTTCAGCTACATGATGGCTTTTGGCGACGAACCACGTAATTTTGAACCATGGTCAAGTGACGTGGACGACACCTGAGCTGGCATCCCCTCTCCTAACTACCACACCACACCAACGAGAGGACGTTACAGCTGTCGACAGATTTAACGTGCATCCCTGCCCTACACGGCGGGCATTTAGAGGTACTGGGCTCGAACTCATGGCATGCTTGCCATGACCCGATACTTTGACCACTTGGCTATCGCAGCCCTTCCAAAACACATTAAAAGATGCATAGAAGTAAATATATTTTGTGTGAATTTGATATAAAGGTTAATATAGTATTAAAGTAAAAGCCCCCAAAAAAAATGAGAGGGCTTGTTGCGGCCTTGTAAAATTCCTATCTTATTTATGTGGCCAGGCAACAAAAAAGTTGAGTTCCCCTTGAGACATAGCCATCCTGTGATGACCATGTCGTGCCGGTTCCGCGTAAGCTAGAGGTGTGGGATTATCAAAATGATGAGACATAATTCTTAATACAACTTTTATTAAGAATAAATTATATTACTTAAATTTAATTTGACAAATTTAATTAAAGTGAGAGTCAAGCCCAAATTAAATCACGTATTTAAGTCAGATCAGCAACCTAGATCCTCTATCTCAATTATCATAAATAATCCTTTTCATCTAATTACTTATATCCAATATTACCTTTTCAGTTCTGGTTCCTTTACCTAGAGAATATTATCTATAAACTTTATATATGAAGATTCTTGATCCGCAATGCTGCTAATTTTTGACTACTAATTTTGATGAAAGATTTCACACTAAGTTTTTGTCACGTATCGATCAAAAAGTTTCCCACACTAATATCTCTGAGCCTCCCCTTATTCAACTCCCCGATATCCTTTTAATATATCTCATTTACATATTATGATCGTTTATTTTCTTGGTAGGGGGTTGGGAAAAAATTTTTTGCCATTAATCGGGCCGTAAAAGAACATAGGAGTCATGTTAACAGAAAGACGCGAGAACGTCAAAACCCCCTCCAAGAAGAAAAAGGATTTACTTGGGGGCTAATGCCCTTAATAAATTACTTTCTAAA
This sequence comes from Trichonephila inaurata madagascariensis, assembly GCA_019973955.1. Taxonomy (NCBI): domain Eukaryota; kingdom Metazoa; phylum Arthropoda; class Arachnida; order Araneae; family Nephilidae; genus Trichonephila; species Trichonephila inaurata. Next base: position 26,159 of record BMAV01016680.1, on the reverse strand, counting down.
TTTTATTTCTAAATTTCTTCGCTTTCTGAGTTTTTTTTAAAATTTTTAAATTTAAAATCCTCTTTTTAAACTTTTATTTTTCCAATATCTATCTTGATTTTAAATTTTTCATTGAATTTTTAATTTTTAAATTTTAACTTTTATTTTTAAAAAATTTATCTTGACTTTAATTTTCATTACTATCTTAAAATTTAAAATTTTTTAATATTCAATTTAATTTTAAACCGTGACAATAAATTTTACCCCAATAACTAGGCCAACATTAATAAACTGTTTAATTTATGCCTACCCCATTTTTACATTTCAATTACTTAAAATATTTATACACTTAAAAAAAATTTATTCGGGGGCGCAGACCCAATCTAACACTGCATATGGAGCTGGTATTCTGCTCCCTTTCTTTGAAGCATATTTTCGTTTTCGGGTCAGCCCCCCGAAATAAAAACTTTTTGAGTCTCTATTTCCATAATTTTAATCAATTTCACATATATTATTTATATATCACAAAAAATTTTTTATCCCCACCCCCACATCTGGTTTTCAAAAACTCCCAATGAGCCGCGAGGGGTTTATTTTTTAGTGCCTTGACTCGCCGCGTTTCCTAACCAATGCCCATAATACGAACAATACAACAACATATATATATACAATATTATAACAATTACAAACTTTTTTCAATAAACCATTATAACAAAAAACCAAAGGAATTTTCGCATCTCACGAACATACATCGAACAAAAAAGGGAACAAAGTTTTTTTAAAAAAAATTTTAACAAGTCAAAAGTTCCAAAATTAAATAACACTCATTGTAGTGTTTGCCCTTTTATAATTTTTAAGCACCCCCCAGCCCCTTTTTTTGCAATAATTCTTCCGACCACTTGTTAAAATCATAAAAATGAAAAATAAAACCCGATTTTATATGTCCACATTCACGTTCAACGGGGTGTCATCACTCTTCTTTCCCTTGGTTGTACTAATTTTTGTTGTAAGGCTTGTAATCCCCTTTTTGTCGCCCCCTTTCCTTGCCTTCCCAACTGTGTTTCTTGGCTGGTGGGGGTTCTTCTGTTCCCCCGTCGGGGCCCTTTGTTGTAGTTTTTTTCATATGGAACTTCCGTTGATTCTCTTCGCTTTTTTCATCTCTGAAATAGTACTGGATGACATTTGTTTTTTTATTATTAATTTTTATACCCCTTTGCCACTTTCGTGGTCCACTTGCCCCCGAACACCGATCTTTTAATACCTCTATTATATTTAAAACCTTTTGTTTTTTTTCTTTCCCCTAATGAACTAGGTGGGATCTGACCAGTGATTTTTTTTTAGGGGCCCCTTCTGTTTTTTTATATTGATTTGTTTGGGCCAATCCCTTTTTCCCTCTAACCTACGTTTCACCGCAGTTTTTTTCTTTCCCATATTGTGACTCATTTAATCCTTGGTGTATTTTTTTTCCGAAGTACGAGTTTCCTACTTGATCTTATACTTTTGGGATCCTTTTCCCAAATTCGACCTCGTCACATTTCCTATGACGATATATTCTTATTTGATCTACGTTAACTGTTAATTTTTTTTCCATTTCCATATTACAAATTATTAAAGTTCTTAACTTCTAAGACTCTAAAAGGGTCCCTCAAATTTTTGTTTAAATTTACCAATCTTTGTTATGCTGAATTTACGGGGTGTGTTTCAATAAAACCCAATCATTTACCTTTTTTTTTATGTCTTTTCTCGTCTATTATAATATTTTTTCCCATTTTCCTTTTTTAATTTTCGTATTTAGTCAGCTTCTTTAAAGTTTTCTGTATATCTTGAATTTTGAATTTAGAGCTTTCCGATATCATAACTAGTTTTTGAAATGGTGTAATAAATTTTTCGACCAAAAAATAACAGCCGGTTTTTTTCCCCGTTGTTTCATTCAGCTGTACGAATAGCGTGAAACTCACGAAAATTGATCCCAAGTATCTTTTTGGTCATTAACATAATTTGAATCATTTGCACTATATCTCGATTAACTCTTTCAGTCCATTTTCTTGTGGTCGATATGCAACAGTCTTCACATGCCTTTGCCTAATCTTTCACTTAAGTGCTCAAAAAACTCGGGTATAAATTTGGGGGTTATCACTTATTTAATTTTTTTTGGGGTCAAACGCGATATAAAGTTATCAAAAAAAAAATCCCCTATTATACGAGATGAGGCCCTTTTAAAAGGGATAATTTTAGCCCATTTGCTGAAATGATCGGGTTTTTACTAAAATATAGGGTTACGTCTTATTCTCGATAAGGATACGGGCCTAATAAATCTAACGTCACTATCTCATTCGGATAATTTAAAATTGATTTAACCGACCGCTGGTAACCCTTTTTTTAGTTATTAACTTGGGAAAATGGCATGTAGAGACATATTGATCAATAAATTTTCTCATGTACGGGGGAAAAAACAAACGTCCCCGGGAATTTTATGATCTTTTAAATCCGCCTAAGGTCCACTTATTGGCTTGTCAGAAATTCCCCTCATTATTTTTCCTTAAAAATTTTAAGTATACACCATTTCACCCAAGACGTTGCGTGTTTCGCCTAAAATAACAATCCTTAATTAAACGGAAATCGTGGGACCAATTTTCACATATCGTTGCATTAACCGAGTTACTTCCGGTTTTCTAAATATCTATATATATGCCCAATTCTGGGTCATTTTTCTTTTATTTATTAATTGTTCCCCGGGAAATAATTCCAAATCTTTGTTAGGGACAATTAATTTTGTCACCAATATATTTTTCCCCTGCTTTTGGTAAAACTGTAGCCACCATGTTTAACTTCATTCGGCCCATTAACGGGAAATTCCCCTTTTTTTACCTTATTATCTTCAACCAGTGTATTTTAATTTTTAACGATTTCTATCAAAAACTAATACGATTTTGACCCACTTATGAAAAGTCCTAGAATACATGGGTTTTTAAATCTTTCAGCCCTGAAATGACCAATTTCTTTCGAAATTTCGATTTAATTTTTTAAATTTACAATCCCATGTTTTTTGGGATTTTCGCACCCGGGTGTTATTACCTGGGTCGGATTTTTTTTTTTTTATAGAAAAAAAATTTTCTATATACTTTTTCCGATATAAAAGATTTTTCTGCTCCGGTGTCCCATGCTTTTAAAAATGTGTTATTTAATAAAAAAAAGGGCCGGGGGGAAATTCTACGGGTGCTTTCAAATTTGGGGAAAGCAATTGTTTTCTTGTCGACACCTCTGAGGTTTATCATTAACCTTACAATATTTAATCGTCCCCCTTTTTGGGCCTATCCCTCGATTGAAATTATCCTGAACCCTTATTTCTACGGTCCCCTATTAAAATTATCATTTCGCTCATTTCGAAATGAGAAACCCCCGTTGCTGAATCTTTTTATCATTATTATTAAACCTATTTCTCGAACCCCTATTATTTTTGGGGTATTCTCGTAAAACCATTTCTGTTATTTGGGCTACCCCCTTTTTTCCGAATTTCCTTTTTACCATTGCTTCCCAAAATTAGGGATCCTATGCGCATTTTGACCTCGTCTTTTTATATTATGGGTTTTGATAACCCTTTGTGATTTGCAAGAATATCTCTTTTAATTTAGCCAGGACTTCTAAAAGTTGTATCGTATTTTGTGGATTTTTGACTTCCCATAGTCCTGTATCTGTGGTTCGAGTCGAACTAAAAAAATGATCCACTAAGTCTTTACATTCCTAATTCTAAACCTTCTATTTTTATAAACTATACACAAAAACAGTAGCCTCCTGATTTCTTCCCTGTGGGATGCATAAAACTCCCACTGTAGTTCTTTTTTTATTTTTAACCGCGGGAAAAGCCTTTCCAATTCAGTTTTTAGCTGCGCAAAATCCGTGGCTGTATTTTGCACAACAACGAACCCAAAAATCGAATACCAATCTTGAGCCCTTCCCCCAGATGACTTTTTAACACATGACAGATTACTTGGGATTTCGGGAAATGATAATTATCGATACACTCGATAAACTCTGCAACGCTCCGACCCGAAAATACATTTCAGGTAGAACCTTTTCCCCCTACATTACCTAACCCAGAATTAAATACGTTCCGGGATTGAGACATAGCCATCCTGTGATGCCATTGTGCCGGTTCCGGTGTGAGGTGTGGGATTATCAAAAGATGAGACATAATTTTAATACAACTTTTATTAAGAATAAATTATATTACAAATTTAATTTGAAAAATTTTAAATTTAAAATGAGAGTCAAGCCCAAATTAAATCACGTATTTAAGTCAGATCACCAACTAGATCCCTATCTCAATTATCATAAATAATCCTTTTCATCTAATTACTTATATCCAATATTACCTTTTTCAGTTCTGGTTCCTTGACCTAGAGAATATTATCTATAAACTTTATATATGAAGATTCTTGATCCGCAATGCTGCTAATTCTTGACTACTAATTCTTGATCCGCAAGATTTCACACTAAGCTTTGTCACGCTATCGATCAGAATGATTCCACACTAATATCTCTGAGCCTGCCGCGTTATATCTAAGCTTGCCACGATATCCTTTTATAGTATATCTCATTTACATATTATGATCGTTTATCTTCTTGGTATTGGGTTGGAAAAGTTTTGCCATTAATCGTGGCCGTCAAAGAACATAGGAGTCATGTTAACAGAAAGACGCGAGAGACGTCACACCCTGGTCTAAATTATGTGGAAATGATTAGAAATAAACTGATCAAAAAATTGCCTGAGTTCTCAAATTTTATATCCGTTATGATTAGGCCACTAGTAATAATTTTTTAATAGTCCGGGAGATAAAACAATAAAATAGTTTACCGATCGCTAGAGTTCAATGGTTTGAGAAACACTGCTCTTTAAACCCTATACACCAGAGCTTTGCCAGTAGACCTCGTAATTTTCAATCACGGACAGTTAACGAGAATGATACCTATAATTATACTCTATTCTCCCCACATTCACGCTTCTCTGAAACAAAGATCTGAACGCAAATAGATTAAACGTACATCAATCCCACTACACGATGATCTTAGGAAACGCTAGACTCGACTCTGAAACTAATTGATTGGCCAGCTTAACGCAGTCCCTTACGATGTTATATATACGATAATATATTATAAATCTCTAAATGTGATTTTTGAAGGAAAGCAAATTCTTCAATAATAACTTCAAAAGAAATAAAAGAAGAAAATAATATAAGACCATGCAATAATTTGTAATTACAAGATAACTATTGAAGATTCATGATACATATATCATGTCTTTTAATAAGTAAGAAATTTAGCTCACGAGCATTTAACACAAATATTATACTGCAGCCTTTCTCAAACTGTGGGGTGCGCTCCCCTAGAGGGGCGTGATAACTCCTCGAGGGAGGAGCGAGCATATTGAAGCGTAGAGGACAAAATATATAAGTTTAAAAACTATTAATTTACTGAAAATAAACAAAAAAAAAATACATTCTGACATAAAAAATAAAATACATATTTACACTGATATAATACACTTATAAATCCATCAGTAGTGCACAATGTATTTTATAATTAATTTAAACGATATATTAAGGTTAAGAACAACATTAATAATTACCAATAACTCCTGTGGGCTTGTCATGTATAAAATTATATATACAAAAATTAACATTTACTTATCTTGATAATTTATACAGTTTATAATTAATTCCTTTAACGGCCGATTTAAAGTTACACGATACGCTCCCCAATGCCAGCATTTTCCACGTAGGTGCACGTAAGGGATTTCTCGTTCGGGGGGGGAGAGAAAAGGAAAAAATAAGCAAATTCTTCGCAAATGCTGTCAAGGTCCTTGTATTGCATTTCAAAGTCTTCGGAACAATTTTATAAATAGCAGTACACAGAAAAGATCGTATTTCGGAAAGACGTATATATACGTCAGAGGCAATTACCCTTTGGCTGAGCGAGACGTTTATATACACCGATGGCACTTATTAGGTAAAAGTTGAAAGACAGTTCTAGCGTCAAAGTATAGTATTATTGAATTAAATATATTGTTATTGTATGAAGGGGGCGCAATGAAAATTGTGAATGAATATTGGGTCGCAAACATTGAAAGTTTGAGAGAAGCACTGTTATATTTTTATTATGTTTCGGAGAAAAAAAAAGGCTGAGCGGCAAATATTTATACTTCCCACTCAGTTATTTCCTCTTTAATAATTTTATTTGTAGAGGTAATATATTGCTTCTACAATCCTTCTTAGACTCTATTATTGTATAAAATATTATGTTATAAAATTCATGAGTTACATTTTATATGCTGTAATAATATTTGTATATGATAATGTTTATTTAAATTTTAAAGCTTATAAAATTCAATTGTTTAACATACGAAGTATTTTATTTTAAAGTTTAATCAAAATTTGTGTATTCACTTTTCAGAAAAGTGCATTGTAATGTTAATTTTTAAAACTGTATTCATGTGTGTTCCCTTAGCGACCTAAATTTTTCTTTGCAAACTATGCATTTATACGTAAAAATATAACATTTTAGGTACCTGGGGTTTTGTTGTTCTTTCCGTTAGTCTCTGGAACAGATGTTTTATGAGATTTAATAATATCTTTATAAAGAGGGTGGAATGATAAGAAAAATCCTCTCCAGACAACAAAATAGATTTGGAAGAACTGAAGTTTATTTCATTGCTTTTCATTTCCATGTGAAATGAAATTGAACAAAAAAGCATCTGAAGGTTTTTAAATATTAATCATTTTTAACTCTTTAAAAATAGTGGAAAAGAAAAAAGTCTAAGAAATTTAAGGATTCCAAGATTCTTAAGAATCTGTGAAGACAATACAAATTTCGTTAATACGATCCGTGACAAACGTTGCATAAATTTACAAATCGGAAACTTGGTCAATATTCTTAGCATATTAATTATGGAGGTACAAAATCAATACAATCCACAACGTAATTATTTTGACATGAAAATTAAATTTTTTTTTCTAAATGATGTTTTGAATGGTAAGAGGAATATATAATATTTTGTGTGATTGCAATATTCACTTTCTAACACTTGAGCAAATTTAACGTCTCTCTACACACAATCATATTTATCGCCAAAATAAGCTATTTACTAAAATAACATAAGAAAAAATTTCGAAAGCTAATAAATAGTGTTTTAGCAATTTTTCAATTTTTCTTTTGTTAATTATGATTAAGATTTTTTTTTAATTACACATTAAATAAATCTACAATGCATTTGAAAATTATTATTATTATGATTATTATTATTTTTGAAATTTTCCATTTTGAAATAGATGTTAAAGAACGCACTCCACACGTATTTATTTTGCTTAATCAATAATTAATGATGCGGTTCCAAGATACCTGAATTTAATCTTTCATCTCTCATTCACATTTTTTTTGGTAAATGTTTCATTTTGTCTCTGGAATGTTCTAGAAATCTTGCCCTTTTATTGTTGGATCCCTTTTCCTCGTGAACCAAGTCTATTTTTTCTTCTCACATCGCCTTAGGTCTAGATCACAGACGCATATTTATTTAACAAGAAGGTGCATAATACTTTTCATATTGGTAAATTAATAAGAATTTGGCATCCTTTGGCTGGATATATTTCTCTTTAGTTAATAATTACACTCAAACTAAATCGATGAATTTAACGAATTCAAATACGATATAATTATTATGTAATTTTCGTAAAATTGGATATCCCTCATTTCGATGTTGTATTTTTATCCCCGTAAGATATTAATTTACTCGATGAACAGTTTAAAGAAGAGAAATTCAAAAATATGAGCAACATCAATGCATTTTCCAGAAACATTTTCTTCCAAAACCTGTTTTCATTCCTTTAACTTTACAAGTAATCAGGAGAAGTTAAACAACATTTTTTTTTTTGTATTCATGTGGTTTCCTGAGTAAGAAAACAAATAAAGAAAACATTTCTATGTATTGAATAAATGTAATACATGTTTCGGCAAAGTATAGCAATTAGAGGGTAAAGTCACTTGAGTCAACTCTACATGATTAGTTTTTTTAGTTTTTTATTGTCAAACTTCCAAAATATTAATAATTATACTTTGTTATTCAATAAATTTAAAAGATATAGGTTTACATTTTGAATTTAAATTATCACTCTAAATAGCATTTACATTGCCAAAAAACAGTAACTCAGTGCTGATGCACTTCATTTAATTGATTAATCTTTCAGGTCAGCTAAATAAATAAGAAATAAAATTGATGTGTGTGTGATAATAGAAATAATTACTCATTTTGAAGATAACATTCTTCGTTAGGCTTTTTGATTTATTTCTTGATTTATACAAAACTTTACTTCTTTAAAATGAATAAAAACAATTTTAAAAAAATCAAACTACTAATTATTTTGCTGAAATAGTTAATTGTGAAATTTACCCAGAAGGACTTCACCTCACTTTTCCTCTGAAAAAGCAAGCCTCGAAATCAAATTTTTAGTTAATACTGTACATATCTCTTGATCTCTCAACCATGGAAATTTCTTATTATACTTACATTGTGAGGCACCAGCCCGTGGGTGCCCCTGTTCTCCATTATCTACGCGACCTGTTTCTGTAGCGAGTGAGCGAGTGAGTGAATATTAACGTCGCACTATTCAGCTATACGAGGGCTTTTTAGACGGACCACGTAATTTTGAACCATGGTCAAGGACGTGGGAATCTGAGCTGGCACCCTCTCCTAACTACCAACCACAATTGCCAACGGAAGGACGTTTCAGCTCTCGACAGATTTAACGTGCATCGCGACCCACTACGGGTCTTTAGTGGTACAGGGCTCGAACCCTGACATGCCTGCCAGCTGATCCCGATACCTAACCACTGGGCTACCGCCAGCCGTGTTTCTGTAGCGAAGGAAGAAGAATCACGCAAATCGTTCATCTTACTTTCTGTTTATTAAGATCTTAATTTAATTACAATACATACACCAATAAATTCAAAGTACAGATCCGTAATGAAAGACACAACTCTGTATTACCAAATAATCGCGTAATTGAATATTATATCTAACTTTACAGATTAATTTAAATCTCACTAATACACGAACTTTCCTTATAGCTTAATCAAAGTCGCTTACCGTTGTATTCTAGGTAAACACAGCTACTTCCATTGTCTCCTAACAGACGTGGCTCTAATCCGGCTCTAATCCTTGTGGTTTCGTATCCACATTCAGCTTGTATATACAGGTAAGGGTAGGTTAATTCTCGGACTTGGTATTCTTCTGAACGCTATCTTAATCACTTCCACACTTTGACACGGACCTCACATAGCCACTCCGCGAACTCTAAACTTCTATTTTTTATATGATTCCTAATTTGTATAATCACATTCTTCTTCTCGAGTTGGTTGGAAAGAATTGCCATTCTGGCCCCCAAAGAACCCCAAGAGGACTGTTAAAAGAAAACGCGATGAAAGCCTCGTCACAATATTTAATTGAAGTTATATAAAATCACTTCCTACTGTTCATGCGGTGCTGTTGGAGACTGAATACATTACGTTTCTTATTGTGCTTAATTGAGGATTTAACCTTCAAAACTCGGTACTAACAATATAGAGCAATGGCTTAGAAATTTGATGAATAATGAAATCTATATGATTCACAGAATAAAATACATCTAATAAAATTCAGCGATCATTATATCCATGCCAGTTGCATAATATTGTTTAATAAATTTAATTTTATCTTTGATGAGAGGGCTTTTATCCACTTAAATTTGAGGATTATCCCAAAATATGAGACATTTTCTTAAAATATATACTTTATTATGACTTTCTAATCATTATCTAAATTCAACCTAAGCTATGGGGAGCTAGTTAGTTTAAATATTAATTGAAATATCTAGAATGCAAATCATGTGCTTATCGGTAATAGCATATCTTCAACAATAGTATGAGTCTTTAAATGGTCCGTCTAACTTTTTCACCTTAAACTACGATGATTAAAATATTAACTAATGCACTTAACCTCAGCTTGAGTATAGTCACCATCTCCAACTTCCTTCCTCACTTGAAGTTGTGACGGGGTTTTCATAGCGATTTCTATTAATGTCCCCGTGGGGTTTCATTGGGGCCAAAATGGCAATTCTTTTCAACCAACTCAAGAAGAAGAACGTGGTTATGTAAATTAGGAGTCATATATATATTGGAAGTTAGCAGTAGAGCAGAGTCTATGTCCAAGTTTCTGTCAATGTGTAGAAGTGATTGTTCAGTGTGAAGTGAAGTCGTTAAGTAGAGAGTTAGCTGTAAAGTGATTTGAGATAAAGTTAGAAGAATCCTAACTCCGTGAAATAGCCAAGCCGTGACAATACTGACGAACTAAAAGTGGATTCTAAAACTGTCGGATTAAAGCTACATCAGAACAGATAAAGAACGTTGCTGATTACCTAGGATACAGCGGTAAGCTATTTTATATAAGCTATAAGGAAAAGGGATATATTAGTGATAGAGGAATTAATGTATAAATTTAGATTCAGTGTTCAAGTACGCGACTATTTGGAAATACTTGTTGCGTCTTCTCATTCTAGATAATCCTACTTAATTATTATTGTTGTGTATTGTGTTTAAACAAAAATCTTAATAAACATATTTTAGAATGAACGATTTGAGTGATTCTTCGTTCTTCCCCACAGAAACAAATCACGTAGATAATGTAGAACTGAGGTCCCCACGGGCTGGGGCTTCACAAAGTTAAATAGTAGCCCTCGTTACCATCAATTCTGGTTAATTGACAAAAAACGCTTTATAATCATTTAACGTCAGCAAAAGCATTTCTTTCCTGAGTATTATCAGAATCTCAACTCGTTACAGATTGCACCAAGCCCTGTTGTTAATATGGCAAGGGTAGCACTTGATTCTATTTTAATAACATACTAAAATGAATACTGTTACGTAGATCGGGGTTTAAAGATTTTATACAATCAGACTCTAAGAGCAGAGCAGCTCTTTAGGAGCGATGGAAATTTATTGCCGAAAAATAATCCTTGTAGTACAGCAGCTATATTAGCAGAATAAATCGCAGAAGGACTTCACAGCTTCTATAGTTCTACACGGCGGTCAGATACAACTATCAGTGTCTAAAATACACAAGTATGTTAAATATTATTCACCAGCACTCGCTCGTCCTACTCAACAGCCGAAGTAATTACTATTCGATGGTCGACTCTTCACGGGTAAATCTATACTACTCTTCAGCAGACAAAACAATACTAACTCAGTATAGGCGAGTGACTTCCTAATTATAGTCTGCACGTATTTTTCGAGAAAAATCCGCTTACGTCATAGATCGTGATTTTCGTTGATTTCTCCAGTAATTTTCAAAAAAATCCATATGGTCACAAACATGGTCGCCCAAAGGGTCGCTAAATCATCAAAATGGTCACCAAGTTGCCAACATGGTCACCAAAAATGATGCCAACTTGGCTCTATTGCCAAAATTTCGTCAAGTTTCCATTGAATCGCCAAGTAAGAAATAGCGTTGCTTCCGAACATTACAATTTTAACATAAAATAAATTCAAGAGATAGTAATATTAAAAAGTATTATATATCCAAATATAAATTACTTACACTATTTTAAGCATCCATTTTACAAAATTCGTTACAATACTTTGGGCATCGACATATTTAATGCAGGTAATGGAGAATTATTAGTTTCACCACGAGATTCAATTCCTCAACTAGGTACAAAAAAAAAAAAATGCAGGCCACAAAAGTGGGATTATGACCACTTGGCTACCACATCTTGCACAGATCACGCGAAAAATCTACATAACTTCATAAATTTCGATAATTAAATAAAAATCGTCATTTTATAAATCTGAGCCAAAAACAAAAACCATGAATTTATTGCTTCAGTTTCTTATAGTAAATAAAAGCAACTGTAACTAAATGATGTTTGTGTGTAAAGAATGTGAAAATTGCATGGAACGCTAGAATGAAATTTTGAGAAAAATTCGTAATTTGTAAAAAAATTAAATAAAATAAAATAAAAATTTGATTTTGCTAAATATATAAATCAAGTGGCACTATTTTGTTAAGAGATAAATTTATTACTTATTTATCATTTAACTCTTGTGTGTTTAGAAGTCTATCCCAAGAAAATCAAACAAAAAAAGTAATCTAAATATTTTTTCCCCTGAGAATTACTGTTCCGAAAGCAGAATGTTTGAAATATTCCACAATCCACCATTAATCTAATGAATTCAGAGAAATGAAGCACTCTGAATTATATTATTATGAACACTGTTTGGGGAATTAAGAAAAATCTGTACCTTATTTTTTTTAACTAAATATATGTCGCGAAATATTAACAATGGTACTCTACAATCTATCTTTCTGTTTTCTTTTAATCTACTCCAGATTAATTTCCTTCTATTTATGTGTGACTTTACACAAATACAAGAGAGAGTCCTTTTTTCCAAAGCAAAGTTGTTTCATCCCTCAAAATAATGAGCTTTATTATAAAATATATTTTTATTGATAGAAGAAAATCTTGTTCCAATTGCAAGATTTGATAGGTATATTAAGATTTCATTAAACGCAATTAGGTATAATGAATCGTAACTGTTCCAGGTTTCTCATTTTCTAATTCTACAGGCTAATTCTCTAATTCTAAAAGCTCTCCATAAAAGTATTTTTAGTGGGAGAGAAAATAAAGGCTCATCTCTTATATATATTTATAATTTATTTTACCAGTACAAAAAATTATTTCACTTCCAATTATATATAATAACTAGCTAAAAGATTTATGTAGAATTTAATAACACACAGAAATCAAAAAGAAAAATTACAACGCAAAATTTATTGAAATTTATCGTAATAGGTATATACAATTAAAATTTTTAAATTTCAAACATCAAATACTTGAAGAATAAATAAAATATTCAATTTATAAGTACACAACTGTTTTCTAATACTCATATTTTAAGTCCTATGAAAAAGAAAAATTCCTAAGAAATAGGTATTATAAGATAAATCTTTATTTCTCAGTTACTCATAAAATATATTTCTGGTAATAAGAAAAATTTCCATGCCCTTTCATGGAATTCCGGTAGAACTACGAAGAATTTTTGATATAATCTAAAAAATATTTGATGGAATCTCATCTGGAAAGCTTTCTTTAGGTTTGTAAAATGCATTAGATTCATAAATAGGATTCTATGAAGATATTTTCAGAATGATCCTATGTCAAGTAAAAATGGGACCTAAAGAGAAATTGAAATCCCTCAAAGGAAATTCCGATTCTAATAAAAAATATAAGAATATAAAAAATAGGATAAAAACACTACTGCTTTATTATGGATTCAGTAAAAGATATAATTATTCAACTTTTATAACTCACTGTGATTCGATTTATTATTATATTTATTTATTTATTGCAAGATTACGATAGACTTCATCATTTTGAAACACGGTAAATAATAAAAGTATAATATTATAGCTAATACCTCATTTTCTAAACTTCCACACTACGTTAGCATCAGAATTTTGAGCATCGACGGATTTGACGTGAATTAGAACCTCTACAGAGCTAGTACAAAGTTGAGGCATATTTCATCCAAAGATTATATTCCAAAATATATAAGTCTAATCTCGATTTAACGAATTTATCTGAACCAAGCAGTTCGTTCTTTAAATCAGGGTTATTCGGAATATCGGGCTCAAACCATATACAATTTTTCTTTGCACTTCCTTTTTTGAAATTCTATAATAAGCAACTACACAAAAAAATATATCCTCAGTTAGAACTTACACACATTTTATAAGTAAGTATAATTAGTAATTAATTTTATTATAGAAAGTAAAATTAGTAGTTAATTTTATTATAGTAAGTAAAATTAGTAATTAATTTTATTATAGTAAGTAGAATTAGTAATTAATTTTATTACAGTAAGTAGAAATAGTAATTAATTTTATTATAGTAAGTAGAATTAGTAATTAATTTTATTATAGTAAGTAAAATTAGTAATTAATTTTATTATAGTAAGGAAAATTAGTAATATATTTTATTATAATAAGTAAAATTAGTAATGTAGTTTATTATAATAAGTAAAATTAGTAATTAATTTTATTAGAGTAAGTAGAATTAGTAATTAATTTTATTATATTAAGTAGAATTAGTAATTAATTTTATTATAGTAAGAGAAATTAGTAATTAATTTTATTATAGTAAGTAAAATTAGTGAATAATTTTATTATAGTAAGAGAAATTAGCAATTAGTTTTATTATAGTAAGAGAAATTATTAATTATATATATATAATTTTATTACAATAATTAAAATTAGTAATTCATTTTATTATAATAAGTAAAATTAGTAATTCATTTTATTATAGTAAGTAAAATTAGTAATTAATTCTATCATAGTAAGTAAAATTAGTAATTAATTTTATCATAGTAAGTAAAATTAAGAAGCAATTTTATATTTTAAGTAAAAATAATATTAGTGAATTATTACACATCAGTTAATTGGAAGCTTTAAATTACTGCCTAATAGATGTTTGACAAACTTTTTGATTCCTGACCCGAAATATATCTTTTCAACTTTATGCACAAAAGAAAATATTGCGTCATTTACATCCATCTGCATAAGATATATATATGTTTTCACATTTTCCACACAATTTAAAGCATTAGAAATCGTAACAATTTTGATGAGAGTTCCATTATCAATTTCAGAGAGAATCACTATCCATTCACTCTAACAAATCAACAATATCCTCTATTACAGTCCCAAAGATAAGTAGTCCATCATGAGATGTATCATAATCACTAAAATCTTAAAATACCCCCTGCGTTGTAGAGAGGGATATGAGATAAGAAAGGAATTCACAGTCCTATTCAAAACTCACACGATTGGTTACATTTGTAACTCACACACACATCAGCACCCGCAAAATCTAATAATGATATTCAATTCCTTTCCAGACGAATTTTTCTGTTACAAGAAGTCTTTTTCTGTTCCGGACAAAAAAGATTTGTCTAGACAAAAAAAACTTCCAATTATTTCTAATACATTCTAATAAAAAAACTCTCAGCTGTTGAAAAACTTCTTTACTTCGAGGTTTATTGTTTGTTGAATAGAATTTCTTTGTCTTCATTTTAATCGGGGAAACAGAAAAATTCGTTAAATCGGGAATTTCGTTATAAACAGGAGTTCGGTAAATAAAATTAAAATAAAAACTATTACCATAATGTCTACACAATCACATATAGTATATGGCAGAAACCTGATAATTGAGATACACGATATAAGAATTTATTACATTTACGGTTCTGCAGATAAGTAGTATTTTAACGTATTTATTCTAGCATATTAACATCACACTCTATTGAAGTATTAGCTACTAGCCTCGTAATCATGGTTAAGAGACGAAAATTACGTCTGAACTACCCCCCCCAACTCAAGAAGCTTCTATGCCAAACCAAAGTCAGAACTGTGAGTCCAGTCAGAATCAACGTTCAACAGTTCCGCTGCAATTCAGTGATTATTGGCATCATGACCTACGAATTGAGGGGGCTGTGGTAGCCCAGTGGTCAAGGTATCGGATTATGGTAGGGATGTCATCAGTTCGAACACAGTACCACTAAAGATCCACCGTGTAGGGAAAGGAGGGTTAAATCTGTTGAGAGCTGAAACGTCCTCCCGTTGGTGTGGTGGTGGGTAGTTGGGAGAGGAGGGTATCAGCTCATACCCCATGTCATTTTTGACAGGTTAAAAAATTCGGGATCATCGCCAAAAGCCCTCGTGTAGCTGAACAGTGTGACGTTAATATTCACTCACTCACCTACGAATTGAAAAATCTACGCATGTTTGCGGCCACTCTTCACATAAGAGTGAGTGAGTGTTATGAACGTCAAACTATAAAATAACAAGACGGTTATTGACGACGCACCTCGAAATTTTGAGCCTCGGTCAAGTGACGAGATTCACATCTGAGATTCATCAAATTAATAAAAAAATATGACAAAGATTATTTACAAAAAGAAATAGCAAAATTAAATTGTAAGCTGAGTGGAAAATCTCGAAGCATGGAGCAATGCCAAGCCCTACATTGTATGATTTGTGCAAGCATAAAATGTTTTCGTATTTTTTTTTTTTATTTACACACGGTTTGGGACTATACACTTTGGCTTTGTTCACTCTTTTTGTTCATATTAAGGTTAGGAAAATGTCTTCAAAACAATCAAATAATAATTTGAAGTCAAATTTTTTGAAATAAGAAAAGTACGCGAAATATATCCGAAAGCAACAAAAACTGCAATAGAGAACTGAATCTAAAACCCTAAAACACTCCATACTGTTAAGAAAAAGAAAAGAAAAAAGCATTGGGAAAATCATTATTAGAAACGCAGCTGATGTGCAAAATATCAAATCCACAGGCAGAATATAAACTAACTGAAGGTCAGGTTACTCTAGCTACGTTCGATTTCAATATAATGAACATAGGGTGCCATCTAGTGGTCATTGAAAAACGTTCTAGTTGAAAAGTCACATATGCACCACCCGACCTACCAGAGTGTTTTTCTAAAATGCATATTTGCACCACCCGGCCATGAGGTGCGTCCATGATGAATGCATATATGACTTTCCCATCGTGAAGGGGTTAAGCTTTTAGTAACTTTTTATAAATATGACACACACACACACAATTTTGCAGCAATTTTGGTAGAACACACCTATTATAAAGTGAAGTTTTAAATCCATAAACTGTTATATTTCTGCATCAAATTTTTGATATACATTTATTTATATAAAGCGTTAGAAACATTTCGCTGAAAATTAAAATTTTTCTCTCACTGCATTAATTCCATTATCAGTTAGTTCTTCTTGAATAAAATTTCGACAATAGAAAGTAGGAAAAAATATAAACAAACTTTAATTCCACCCACATACAAATCCCAATTATTTATGGTATTCTTTAGAAAAACTAATAAGAGCGCCACGTGCTCTTTAACATGTCAATTATTTTAGTTTGAATTGAATTGTTTTATATCAAATCTCATATGAATTGGAAAATTGAAGTTTTTTCGATAGAACATAGGTTTCTCACACACAAGGATGATAGTTATGTCGAAATATGTTTACTTAAGTACTTTAATCACTCAGCAGACTTTCAGTACCAGGGTAAGCCAACTAAAATAAAGGACAGGTTTAGTCTAGACGGAAGATTTAAATACATCGTAATAATTCTCTTTCTTACTTTGCTTCGTCACCGGATTATAAATAGATATGTACATATAAATAATTTAAAAGTTCGTGTAAAAGTCACAGGACTTTAAAAATTGAGATTTTTTTTAAATTTGATTTTTAACTGTATTTTTTAGTTTGATATTTCATGTAGTAGAATTGGTAGTAAAATAAATGCAACCACTAAACAACTAGTTGCAAAAATTGTCGTGATAAGAAAATTTAATGTGACCTTTCATTTATTTGTCATCAGTTTTAAGTTTTTTAATTTTGATATTTTGTTCGGTATGCTTTTAAATACTTTGATATTAGTGTTAAGATTGTATTTTGCATCGGTGTTGAAAAATATCGAAAAGTAATAGCATTAACAAAAGAATCGCACATTCGTCCGTTCGTTCGATCGAAACCGTTCATAAATAAGGACAAATAAAAATTTAGAGCAAAAAAAAGGGGGAAATCTTATAAAAATAAAAAAATAACACAATATATATAAATAAAAAAATTAATACCAAGGAGAATTATGTAAGCATATTAATATTAATATTCTTAGTATCTGGCTACCGAGTCTCAATTGACTTGAAATCAGAGAAGAACAGCAGAAAAATACAAAAAGGAAAAGACTTTCGGTTGCTGTAAAAAATCTTTGTTTTACTCATTAACAAACTTTAATAACTTTTATTACATGTAATGGAATCTTTGAACTCGATTTTTACCCACTTCAAAAAGGTCATATTTATTCAACATTTTGCACACTTGTCAAGGCCCGATGACAATACAATGATTTCATAATTTTGTTCCATTGTCCTGATCAGGATCATCAGGGTTAAGTATTCCCATATTTGGCGACTAATTCCATATACCATTTCCAGATTTTGTGTCTAATTCTATATACCATTTCCAGATTTTGCGACGAAAAGATTAAGTTAACCCTAAAAAGGAAAATGTTCGTGGTTAATACAAATACAACAAACAAAAGAATAGTGTGTTCCTTATGTGTGAAAAGGGAGGGTGCGTCAGCAATTTCTTACCATAATGTAAACAATTGTCTAATTTTTCTGAAAATGGATATAAAAAAAGACTCATGGATGTGAAAAAGGAATTTATATTCTATTTTCTAAACTCAGACATAAAGTCCGTTTTTTTAAATTCTCTTGTCGGATCTGTGGAATGAAACATCATTCATTGCTTCATTTTACTCAAACTGCTGATAATTGATTCTGAGGTCACAGAATTAAAACATTTCTCACAAACTCTTTGATTCAAAACATGTACTTTTGTGTCTAATGCTGATACAAGTTTCAGAAATAATATTGAGCTCTTTTGAGTGAAAAATATCATTGACTTTACACCTTCTTCCGCATTAAATATTTCACAAACTTAGTTCTTCCAAATTTCCTTCAGTTGGCTAATCCTACATTTTGCAAACCAGGCCATATCGAGGCACTAATAGGATGCCAATGAGTATTCCAGATACTAAAAATGACGCATTTAAGATTAATTCATCAATAAATAAATGATAGTTTAATTTTTTTTAAAATAAATACTTTTTATACTGTAGATCGAACTAAAAATAAAAAATAAATGATAGTTTAGAAAGACTAAAAAACATGCTTTTATGGTTAATCGAGCTAAAAAGTGAAGAATAATTCTTAATATAAGAACAAAATGATTAACGAGAAAATTAATGTCATTGAGGTAAAAGCAGGTGGGTTGCTTTGCTCTACATTTTGACACTAACTCTGCATTTCGCAGTAGAACTAGTAAAGAATTATAACAATTGATATCGAGGACCACACGCTTTTACCCCAATGACATTAAATTTTTCGTTAATCATTTTACTTTTTTTATTAAGAATTATTTTTTCAATTCTACTATTAGCTCACTCTCTCCCTATATATATATATATATATATATATATAAGCTTCTAATTTAAGTAAGTAATAACTGAAAATAGAGCGAACTCTTTACCATCGCGTAAGGATTTATGGGTCAATAAGCCTATTTAAAGGTGGAGCGAGCGCTGACGAAGGAGAACGCATATTCAGAAAAGGCTTAGCTGGTGACTCCTCGTTGAAATGTTGTCTATTGTTTTACTCGGTTGCACGCCAAAGGGCTGCCATGTTGGATTTTATGTGATTGAAGGAAAATAAAGACGTTATTGTAGAGATGATGCCCTCCTCATTTTACCAGCAGGCCTGGGGCCTGACATATATATATAAGTTGTTTTATATTGCTTGTTACTTCTTAGTTTTATTAACCATAAAAGCGTGATTTTATGTTTTCTTAAACTATATATTTAAAAAAAATAGAAACGAAAGCAAGCAGCTATTTTGGTAGAGGTTGCGAAGTATAAACATCAATATAAAATATATCGCGTGAAGCATTTATTCTTAGAATACATCGAGCTAAACTACAAATTTTCCTCATTGTACCAAAGAAAGCCTATTGAGAGAGAAAAAAGGTGAAAAAATTTTGGCTACCTTAGATGTGCCTAATAAACGTTCAAGTGTTGCATTTTGGTAAATATCTCTCTTCATATACAAAGGACATTAGTTTTAAATTATTTTTTAGAATATCTGTTATATCGTTATAAAGAAATTTAATTAATCTCTAAAAGCGCCTTACTTCATTTTAGAAGTTTAATTTAGAAATTTAGATAATGTACGCTTAAATACCAAAGTATAAAGAAACATTCAAGAGTTAAGTTCTTGTCTTTTATCTTAATATAGGGTTCTTCAACTATTCCTCTTGGGGAAATAATTCTTTAAATGTGGTCTGAGTTTAAAAGAACTTTCCGTAGAGATTACTTGATTTTATGCTAATATAAATGTTATTTAAACCCTGGCACAAGAGGTGTGTTTAAGTTAATCGTGAGTTGTGAGTCGTTCTTCCTGAAGAGTTATCATTCGAGCTATAAATATCATTCGGAGAAGAGGAAATACTAGAGAAATTGATTTGAAGAGGATCACATAGAGGTTTAGAAAAGAGCTGACATGTGAGCTACAAAGGGATCTTGAAATAAGTGTACTTTAACCCTCCAAGCGGTCTGCACGTAAAATTCCGCCTTTCCAGAGATATTTTTTCTGCCTTCAAGCAAGATTCCCAAAAGCGGCCGAGTCGCATTCTTAAAAATACGGCTCAACCGCTTTTGAGAACCCCACCTGAAAGCAAAAAAATATGTGCAGTGCATTTTTGAAGCATCTTCAGAATGGCAAGACTTTAAGTGCAGACCGCTTAGAGGGTTAAATCTCTCTCTCTATATATATATATATGTATAATGGAGAATAGTGACTCATTCGCTGATCTCGATATCTCCGGGACTGTTAGACCTACAGACTTGAGATTTGGTTATTTGGTAGGCAGATTCCTTTAATAAATTAGAGATCCACTGCAAAATGGGTTTTGCAAATACTGAGTAAGTGAGTAAATATTAACGTCGCAGTGTTCAGCTACACGAAGGCTTTTGGCGACGGACTACGTAATTTTAAACCATGGTCAAGTGACGTGGAAGACACCTGAGCTGACACAGCCTCTCTTAACTACCACACCAACGGGAGGATGTTTGAGCTCTCGACAGATTTAACGTGCATCACACCCTTACACGGTGGGACTTTAGTGATACTGGGCTCAAACTCGTGACAAAGCCAGCCACGATTCGATACCTTGACCACTCGGCTACCGCAGCCACTTGCAAATATTGACCCCAGGGTTCGTTGCGGGAGATTAAGGGGGTATAGATATTTATTTCCGTTTTTAAGTTATTGGTAGAAAAATCTTGAAATTTGGTAGGCATGCTCCTTTCATAGAGTAGAGGCCCGCTACAAAGCAGTTATGGCTGAATTCGACTTCGAGGAACATAGTAGGGGCTTACGAGACGTTATAGATGAATATTTCCATTTTTGAACTTTTAGACGTAAGGACTTAAAAATTGGTAAGCATGTTCCTTTCATTCAGTAGAGTTTCTCTAACATAGAGTTCAGTGGAAATCAATCCCTAGCGGTGGTTTAGAGGGGTTAAATAAAATGGTAGAAAAAAATGACAGTTTCAGCCTTCAAACAAAGACACGTTAATTCTTAATTAGCAAATTTAATTATATTTCTTGGATAATATACGTAAAGAAATGCAGTAGACGAAACATTTTTCCTACTGCTCATAGACAAAGACAACACGTACACTACAGAAAATAAAATTTACTATATCATTCAATTTAATGTAGGCCTGAATGTAATGTAAAATCTTTAAGTTTTTCATCCACTTCCAAAACTACCGAAATATGTGATTTTCATACACGTGATAGAAATGATTTAAATACATACAATCAACATAAGGTAACCAGTATTAAAGTTTACTTTTGGGTAGATAATCAGAGTTTTTTTTTTGTAATTTTTTAGACTATATTTGGTTAACCTGCAAAAGTCCCTCCGTGCCATCTTAACGCCCCCTAATTTTCTCTGTGTCTTATAGCAGACGTGGTTCTAGTCCTGGTTCTAGACCAGGGGTACTCAACCTTTTATTTTTTTGCTGAGCCACATACATATGTCAGTATGACCGCAACATAAGGATAAATGGGTGAGGGGGGAATGCTTTAAGACCCAGATAACATTGGATATTTAAAATGTGGAAAATTGATCAAAATATTATAACTCCTGATTTGCATTTTATAATTATTATTTTTTATATTTTTTATTTTTGTCACTGACACTAAATTAGAAGCGTTTAAGTAACACTCCTTCACAATTTCTGCATCAGTAAACGGTTTCATATGATTACCAATTATATAACAAACTTCATAGGATATCTTTGTTAACAATGTGATATTACCACTTGTGACATCTCTCGCGTTCTTCTTCTAACATAACTCCTACGTTCTTTGACGGCCACGATTAATGGCAAAACTTTTCCAACCCAATACCAAGAAGAGAAACAAAGCAACAATGCAAATAAGATATACTTTAAAAGGATAGAAAGTTTGGTGAGAAATGATGGCTATCTTAGAGAAAGCTTAGTGCGGAACAGTTCGGAACAAGTGCTTAGACGGCCTACTCACAAGGAAGAAGGAAACGCCCACCTTCGATAATAATATTTATAAGGAAGAGTAATTGTACATGAGTACATCTATCTATCTACAAGTAGCAGAATAGATGAGTCTTCAACCAAGGTAGGAAGGTTACTTTCTAAACGATAATATAATATAGAAAGCGAGATTAGGTAGATAATCAATTATATTTAGGATAAGTGATCTAATTGTGCGTTCTGACTTAAATATTCGGCTTACTTTGTGGTTTATTCTCACTTAAAATAAGTTGTTCATTATATATAAGTAATTTAAGTTATTCTTAATAAAAGTTGTATTAAGAATTATAAAATGTCTCATCCTTCCGATAATCCCACACCTCTAACTTACGCGGATCCACCACGTCATAGCTATCGACAGATGGCAATGTCACACACTCACAAAACACTTTGTTGCTGTCACAAACATTCAAGAAAGCCTATTTATCATGTCTTGAAAGAAATCTTCGAGAAAAAGTGTCATTAAATGATTCCTGTTTATTGGTGATTTTTAAATACAGCACTTTCGTAACAAACCAAACAGTAGCTGATCACTGTTTGTTTTTCGCTACAACATAGCCAATCTCCCAATCGTCTTGAAACGATTAATTTTTTTGGAATACTTTTCTCTTGCAAGATATGAATGACAGTTAAAAATTAGTTCCACCCATAAAATTTTCGTTACTCCACTGCTGTCTGTTTTCACTAACTGTAACCGTTCCAAATAGAATGAGAATATCAGTTGGTATCCGTACGACACCGACAGCATAAAACCAAAAATTGATGCATTTGATTTCTTGACAAAGAATTTCCCACCAAATTTTTAATACAATATTCTTAAATAAGTAAATTTTTCCCAGCAATGTATCTTGACCGGGCCACTTAAAAAGGCCCGGTGGACCGCATGTTGAGTGTCACTGTTCTAGACTGATCTTTAAAGTACAGGAGTTACAGGATTGAGAGAGAGTGAGTAAAAGAAAGATGAATACTTTTCATCTTTTTTTCTCCGTATGAAATTCATTTCTTTCAACTATAAAATATGCATTATTTACTTATCTATGCTATTTTTTAATAATAAATTACAAACTCTTCACTCTCGAATAATCATTGTGAAACACAGAAATAATGCGAAATAATCACATTTGTGCAGAAACCGAATTATTAACTCCACAATAACTTTAAAGTAATTTCGAACCTGAAAATGTTTTAAAACATTTTGTTATAATTCATAATTTCAGGGAGCAATATTTTCATTGCTATATTCATACACATTGCAAAAATATTATATTATACACTTAAGAGCTGGATTATACATATAAGTGAATAAAATATTTTTCACGACTTAAGTAAAATAATTAACCAATTGTTACAAAATTTAACAGTCTCAGACATGAATGTCTTATTTGAATTAATTCAAGAATTCTAATCTGTTGAAATTCATCACATTCTTACGGTATTGTAATAAATTAATGTAATCAAAATATATTAAGTTTATAGTAAAAATTTTGAAAAGTACTTAAACAAGATAACTATTAACTTTTGGAAAGTCCAGTATTTCTAGATTTCTTTTAATAAAACGAATAAAAAAGTTTATATATTTCCAATTTTGAAACACTTTTATTGCTTCATCACTTATAAATATTTTTGTTTTGAAATTTATATCGAACATACTTTGAGCCCTGGAAAATAAATTAAAATTAAAAACAATTTTTCTTTTTTACTTAACTACTTTCAATGAAAATGATTAATCGAATTATGTTTTTCCGATCCCCAAAAACTTTTAATAAAACAGGCAGAAGAAAAAGGCCTTAAAACTTGAATTTATTGTTTACATATACTAGACATTTACACAGAAAGGAAACAGAAATTCCAATTATTTTTACTTTTGGCCTATGTATTCGTTTTTGAAAATAAAATACTCAAAGAGTTTTCCTTTCGAATTTTTCCAGATATTTTCGTTATTATGAACAGAAAAATATCAATAAATTCCTACATTACAAATGTGTTGAATTCTAATATTCATATGAATGTAAATTTGCATATTGCAATACATCTTTATAAGAATTCGTATGAAAAGGAGTTCTCACAAGTGTCCTCGTAACGCGAATCATTTCAATATTTTTGGAATATTTTCATTTATATAGAATATCTTTCGTGGTCTATTTCGAGTTTGGCTTCTAAAGTAGGCATCAAAAATGGAATATGGTAATTCTACGCCCACACGGATTTCTTTTTTCCTTTTTACAAGATAAATTTAAAAAATGAAATAAAATATATTTCTTCGAACAAAAAGGTTGAATAATGAGTTTAAGTGAAATATTTTTTTTACAACCAAAGCATATTTAAATCTACATAAACGTATTTGTTAAATAGTAATAGTAAATTTAAAAGCACTCTCCAGTAAAGATTTGAAACTCTACTATGAAAAGAAAAATATATATTTACGTCTTTTCTAGCAAAAAAAGGAAAAAATACTAAAAAATAATTATAACGTGAATGTGTGTATTTTTGGTATTTTAGAGTTATATATATACACAACTAGTTCTTCAAACACATCGCATTTATACATAACGAGTAATTAACGAAAGCATGTACTTAGACCGTGTTTTGGTAAACATCAGTTTAAAACATTTTCAGAAAATTCATTAAAAAATATTTAATCATTTACTTGTATATGTACTCATTAAATGATAAAATAATGCGCAATTTGAAATACTTTTCAATTCCGAACTACAAAGACATTGACTTTTTACTTTCTAAAAACAATAGTATACATTACATACCCAAAGATTTATATTTAAGTATTAAAATGTATTTAAAATTAAATCATGTATTACTGAATGTGGTTACACCAAAGTAATTATCTCATATTTTTAGGTATAATTGTTAATGCTTATTTTTTAACCTAATACAATGCTTCTCAAACTTTCAATGTTTGAGACGCAATTTTCAACCACAATTGTCATCGTCCCCTCCATACAATAACAAAGTATTGAATTCAATAATAATGTACTTTGATGCTAAAGCTACAATACGACTTTATTTGTAAACCGTATAAATTATTAAGTTAAGTATTAAATTTTGTATATAAATTTGTATACCACAAGCATATGTGTAAATTAACTTATATTAACTTAGTATTAATGATATAAGAATGAAAAATACATTGTGCAGTAATGATATATTTATAAGTGTATTATATCAGTGTAAATATGCATTTAATTTATTATGTCAGAAAGTATTTTCTTTTGCTTTCTTTCAGTAAGTTAATATTTTCTTAAATAATTTTTATTTTTAACTTTTCGATATCCGCATGCCCTCTTGTTGGGATTATCACGTCCCCCTAGGAGGGCGCCCCACAATTTGAGAAAAGCTGACCTAATATCCATTTTAGAGATAAAGAATGAAATAAAAAATGTACAAAAACATTCCTTCGTTGACAACATTTATTTAAATTTTAATCATTCTAAAATGATTTACTTTCTATCAGGAAAAACACTCATTATAATTCTTAAAACACTTTAAAAATGGCTGCAAATTATTTTTTCAATTTCCTTTTCTTCCTTTAGTCCCATATTTTGTTAAATTATGTATTATTTTTCATACCTTTTTTTTTGGAACTTTGGCACTTATGATGCATAAAAGTGCCCGAGAAAGCTTTTGTTCCTTTTTCACTGACAAAATTTGAGTATTGATTAATATCGACACTTCCAAACATTTTATTTTTTAGAAGACTTTCGATTTCTAGCATGAATTTATTTTATCAAATAACGCAAAATTTATTATTTTATTTTAAATGTGGAACATATATGTATAGTATGTTTAAAAAAGGAGTTAAATTTTGCCATTTCAACTATCGATATGTGTCAGAATAATTTTTTTT
>BMAV01016679.1:0-30327 GCA_019973955.1 Trichonephila inaurata madagascariensis | reverse complement strand
ATATAAGATAATGAAAAATTTACAAAACTAGTGCTCTTGCTTTTTATCTTTGAATTTTCCTTATGAAATAAAAGGAGAATAAGATCGTGACATAATTTGCGTAATTTTAAAAATTATTGTGAGAAGAATGATTGTAAAATATGGTTAAGAAATTGAAAAAGACACTTGTCATAATAATATTTAAGGATTTAATGGTTTCTTAAGAATTTTAACGGAAAATTATATATTAGTTTGTATGAGTGTTCATAATTGTGCATTAATTTTTCTAAGTTACTTCATTTAATGCAAAGAAAAACTCAATTCAATTCTACAATTTCAACTCAATATTAAAATTCCTAATGGAAATTTCTAGGTAAAGTTACTTAGAATAAAATGTATTCTAAGATTTTAATCAATGATTTTAAATGTATCTCAGTTTTCTTTGAAAATTGAGAAGTACATTTAAATTCTCAGTTTTCTTTTAGAAAACTGAACCCATTTATAATAATTTTAGTCAAATAAGCATAATATCCTCAAAAAATTAATAAAAGTCTGAAAGTCATAATTTTTGTATAAGTTTTATAATTAAAAAAATAAATAAAATTTCAAATAGGAGATACTTATTATTGCTTAGTGCATATTACATTTGTTTTTAATCCAGAATTTTAACGAAATAAATACATATTTGAGGCGAAAAGCTGAGCAATTTAGAGAACCTTATTAAAGCATTGCAATTTAAGAATGTTATATGCATTAATATTCCCTTGTACCCTCAGAGAAACAAGCATAATAATTTTAGGACTACTGCTAATACATGTATTATATTTTTTTAAACAAAAAGAAGATACATAAATTAATAAAAGTAACTCCTCGTAATTTCGTTTTCTAACTGTTCTAATATTATTCATAAGTTTTAATTTTTATAACTAATTGCATTTTTTTGTATTTATTTGTTTAAAGTTGCGATATTAAGCATGTTGTGCAACATTCATTTTAACTGTGATACTTAAACTTCGATTTTAAATAACAATTATTTCTATTTTGCAACTATGCCTTCTATATGGAGAACAATTTATTAATTTTCTTTTCGTAATATGCATGTATTCCTAATTCACATTTGTCACATTTGTTTTCGAAAAATGATGAAAATCCTTCTTTTTTTAATTGTATTTTATGCTGATTATTGTTAATCTATCGGTTAAAAACTATAAATCCAAGAATTTTCGATGAGGAAAAATACGAAATTCGATGGGTATTCTAGGAACTTGAAATTTTTCTATCTGTTTCCAAATTACCTAATGTAATACAATCTAAAATATTTGTTTGAACAAAATGTTCTAAAAAAACATAAAAGGAATCTGTATTATATGCTTAAGGTATACTACTACGTTCGAACCGGATTTTAAAAAGGCACATAAATGGATACTTTTCATGATATTTAGTGTCACTTAGATTAGAATACATGTATAAAATTGTTTTAAGGACATTTTGGCAAAAAAATATTTAAATACAATATTTCGGCAAAAATTTACTTAGAATAACCTTTTTCAAAATGTTCTCCTTTTGTGAAAATGCTTTGTTATAATAATATTTTGTCTGTATATAGCTCAACCACTGTACAGAGGCTCAACTATGATTTTTGAAAAATCACATTATTTTCAGAGTTACAACCCATTGAAATAATTATCGGCGTTTTTTCTTAAAATTTCTCCCTCTGTTGTCGTAAACATGGATAAACCCACTTCTAAGTTATATATTTCAAAATTCTAGTTGAGCCCTCAGTACAGAGGTCTGAGCTATATACAGGCGAAATATTATTATAATAGAGCATTTTTACAAAAAGGAGAATATTTTGAAAATGTCTTTCAATGTTCATTTTTATGTCAAAATATTGTACTTAAATAATCTTTTATTGTAATACTATTCTTAAAATAATTTTATATACATTTTCTAATCTAAGTGACATTCAATATCATAAATATTATCCATTTATACGCTTTTGCAAAATCACGGTTCCGAACGTAGTCGGATACGTTAAGTAAATATCGTGATATTACCTAATGGTTACATAGTTTCAAAAAAGTCTGTTTTGTGTTTTTAAAAAAAAACCATTATATAATAATACAACTGTTAACTAATTATAATGGTAAGATATATTCAGCTTTAAAGAGACACAGTACGATTTGTACAAAAGCTTTGATTTAATGGTTTTTACAATTGTTTTGCTTGTAACCAATGTATATGGAATACGTAAAAAAGATTTGTTCTTAAAAACAACAAAATACTAACCATTTAATTTTTAAAGTTTTAAAATTTTTGAAGGGATTTTAAAATGCTACTTTTTCTACAATAGTTGATGTACAGACATAAATTTGATTTATACAAATATGTCAAATTATGTATAACAAAAGTTGGTATGTGTTTACCGCTAGCATGATTGATATACGTAAAATACTTTTCATTCCGAATGCCTATTGAAAATTCCTTAAAGAATATGTAAATTCTAAATTCAACGATTTTTTAAAAAATAAGTATTGCTTTGATTCAAAAGTACATACCAACTTTTCTTGCATGTACTAATAGCAATAGATAAAAAAATTCAAAACAATAGGCACAACAGAAAACAGGCATTAGCATTTTTAAATAAAGATAAATTAGTTATTTTTTTCTTTCTGAGATAAATCTACTAAAACATTTTATTTGTCATTGAGGCGAGAATAAAAACGAACATAAAAGTTATCATAACGTTGAATTTTTTAAACAAACAGCTTTTAAATTTTAGAGATTATAGAAAATTATGTGATAAAAATTTAGGCTAAAAAAATTATTTGAATTTTTGACCGATTCTTGTCAATTCAATCGTACTGTGTCCCCTTAAAAGTATAATCAAACTGAAATTATTGACAATATCTAATTGCTGTAGAGAGAAAAGCTCCGGGCAAAATATAGAATCTATTTAATAATTCCTTATAGTTGTGGAAGGATATTACAAGTTGATTGCAATCAATATGTCTACCCCACACACAAGACTTCTCAATTTACGTTAGATTCCCGCGTGGGTGGAGGAAGGAGTATAGAAACGTCTCCTACTCACGGCATTAATTCCATATTTCCGTTCATCTTTTAATTTCCTCTTCTAACTGTATGCCTATTCATGGCATATATTAAAACAGGGAAACACGGTAAACTCTAGCTCTCATCACATTTGCTTAAAACAGGGGTGGGCAGACTTTTCCAAGGTACGCGGGCTACCAAATTTTTTCAAAGTGTTGCGGTCCACCCAATGTTAGTTGCGCACACAAGGGGGGGGAGGAGGGGTCCACGGGCCCTTCATTTTTTTCCTGTCTAATAATTATCCCAAGTAAAAAGAACGTAGTATTTGTTTTTTGTATTTTTTTATTAAATAATATTAATTATTTATTCAGTAATTTATTTTTTGCTGTTTTTTGTTCCCGACAATCGACAATAAATAATATTTTTTTTTTAAAAAAAAAAAATATATATATATATATATATATATATGATACGAGAATGGTCGACCCTTCGCCCTCAACCCCTTCTTGAAAAATTCTTGTGCGCGCCACTGCCCAATGTCATAGATGCGGTGAGGTAAGGGAAAGAGATTTTTTTTTTACCTTAATAATAAATATGGAATATGTACTTACCTTTTGTAACTACACTTATAAAACCCCTTTTAAACCAAAAAACTCAAGATACAAACATAAAAATAATAGCCACAAACATAATAATAATAGCCACAAATATAATTATATCAAATGATGCAATTATGATGAAACAATTCAAAATACATTAAAAAATAAAACATTATCTGAAGTTAGTTTTCTTTGTTATAGTCAGTAGAAGATTTAGTTTGCGTACTATCAGCCAATCTTGAATTTTCCGTATAAAATTATTAACTGCAAAAAATCTTCGGCAATTCCCCCAAATGTCTTGGCGGTCCACCGGTAAATCACGATCGACGTAATGCCCACCCCGGGCTTAAAAGAACTGGAGGATAAGACAATTTCCTGTTGGAAGTTAAGGAATCCATGAACAAAAAAAAAACGCGTTCTAAATGAAGTAAATAAAAATACGAGTGTGCCTCGCATCATCTGGAAAAAATGTGCGCATAAAAGTGGAAATGAATAATATGAAGCTTTTTTAATCTGCATCAAAAATTAAAATTGAATAATATTATGCATCTGAAATACCATTAAAATCTTTGTATGAAAAAAACATACAATTAGACCAATTAATATAAATAGGATTGACAGAATTTAAGAAAATTTACAAAAAGAAAAATAATGAAATACTGGTTTCTCCTTTTTCCTCGGAAAGAATTTTTAAATTAAAAAAATAGAAAATTCATTGATTTTGAATATTAAAAAAAAGCATCCGACCTTAAATTTTCGCGCGCACAGTAGAGATTCTAAAACGGCACCACTGTGCATAGAAGGAGGTGATAGCTTAATGCACTTGCTTGAATTTTTTTTTCCTTTCGTTCCACTGTGCCAGGCGTTTCCTGCAGGCAATCGAGTGAGGTGCTATAATTAAAGTGTTCGTCGGAATTTTATTTTTCTACAGATGACTGAACGACTTGAAAAGAGTTACTACATCAAAAAATTTTGTCAAAAGTATGGTGTGTGTGATTTTGCGAGTGAAACAATTCGTGGAATTCAGTAAGTGTTTAGAGACGATGCTATGAGGATCATACAAATTAAGGAGGAGTTTGTGACGGGCTCAAGCGTCTTTTCTGTAACAACCTCTGGGTTCTTTGACGGCCAAGATTAATGGCAAATCTTTTCCAACCCAAATCCAAGAAGTGAAATGCAATTGTAAAATGCAAATAAGATAACTTTTAAAAGAACAGAAGTTTTAGTAAGCAGGATGGCAATTTAGAGAAAGTTATATTTAGAAGAGATAGAAGTGTGAATTGACGGCCTATCAAAAGATTACCAAGATTTCTAGCCATTACTACAAAGTGCATACTATTGCACGCGCATCTAAAAGTCTCTGAAAGTCTCTGAAAGTGATTGAACCTTAGCTTGAATCAAGATAGGACTGATTATTTGATATTAGAACTTGTAATATTATCAGAATTGAAAGTAAGCGGATAATATAATTATTTAGATAAGTGATCAAAGTTACGCGATCAGGTTTAACTACAGCAGTGTGTTTGGTTTATTCTCACTTAATATAAGTTTATCTAAATTATTAGAAATTTAAGTTTGTGACATTTCTCGCGTTCTTCTTCTAACATAACCCCTACGTTCTTTGACGGCCACGATTAATGGCAAAACTTTTCCAACCCAAATCCAAGAAGTAAAACGAAGCATAGATGCAAATAAGATAACCTTTGAAAGGATAGAAAGTTTAGTGAGCAAAAATGGCAATTTAGAGAAAGCTCAGTTCGGAAATGTTGAAGTGTAATTCGACGGCCTACCAAAGCACCACGGATATCCAGCCATAACTACAAGGTGCCTACTATTGCACACGAGCCCATCAGTCTACCTGAAAGTAATCGAACCGTTAAGTATTCCTCCAAGGTAGGAAGGTTGTATTCTGAACGCTAGTAATTTATTGAGATTGTGATTAGGCGGATCTAATTAGTTATATTGATAAGTGATCTAATTGCGCGATCTGAGTTAGTTAAACGGCGTACTTTGGTTTATTCTCACTTAATATAAGTTTGTTCGATATCTCTAAGTAATTTAAGTTAAATTCTAATAAAGAATTATTGAATGTCTCATCCTTCCGATAATCCCACACCTCTAACTTACGCGGAAACCCCAAGACATAGCTATCGACAGATGGTTATGTCGCAAGTTATATTCTTAATAAAGTCATATTAAGAATTTTAAAATGTCGATTCATTTCGAGAATCTCACACCTCTAATTCACGCTGACAATCAAAGATATGGTCGCCATATAACGACCATATCACAAGTTTAACGGATTCAAAAGTCGCCGAACGTTGAGAGTATAACCAGCGTTCTGGGAAGCCACAAACCGCTCGAAATAATAATGAAAGATCGCTTGACAGTACGAGAAACTGCTGAATAAACTGACAGGTTCTCTACATGCTATTGTGTGTGATGCATGTTCAGAGCGGGTACGAAATGTGTTCTCAAGCCTCTGTCGGCGAAACATAAAGAGCTCCATCTTGTAGTTGCACAGGACCTACTGGACACTATCAACGCAGAACCTGGCTTCTTACTACTTCCGGCTCTGTACCCGATAATGAAAATGCCATTGAAAGAATCCCGTTTTCATAGTACAGATGAGATAAGGCAAAATGCGTTGAACAGCATTCCTAAAAACTTCTTCCAGAAGTGATAGCCAAACATTCCTTCCACTGCCGATGAGTATGAAGGCGCAAGGGACCTACTTCGAATTTGATTAGCAAAATAACTTAAGGTATCCGACTATGGTCGGAATAGTGATTTTAAAAAAGAGCATAAATGGATACCTTTTTTGATATTTAGTGTCACATAGATTAGGATATGTGTATAAAATTGTTTTAAGGACATTTTGAAAAAAATTATTTAAATAAAATATTTCGGCAAAAAATGAACTTACAATAACCTTTTTTCAAAATGTCTCCTTGTTAAAATGCTTCTATTATTAATTATTTGCCTGTATATAGCTCAGACCTCTGTGCAGAGGCTCATCTATGATTTTTGAAAAATTCACATTATCTTCAGACTTACAACCCATTGAAATAATTATCGGCGTTTTTTCTTAAAATTTCTCCCCTCTGTTGTCGTAAAACATGGATAAACCGTCTTCTAAGTTATATATTTCAAAAATTCTAGCTGAGCCTCTGTACAAAGGTCTGAGCTATATACAGGCGAAATATTATTATAATAGAAGCATTTTTCACAAAAGGAGAATAGTTAGAAAAGGGCTCAACTCTATGTTCATTTTTAGTCAAAATATTCTACTTAAATAATTTTTTATTGTAATACTATTCTTAAAATAATTTTATATACATTTACTAATCTAAGTGACACTAAATATCAAATATTATCCATTTATACGCTTTTGCAAAATCACGGTTCCGAACGTAGTCGGATACCTTAAGGGAGTTCACCCATGTGTGATGGGTTCAAAAAATGAAGAAAAAAAATTTATATATATAAATTGCTTTTTTAACAAGTCTAGAATAGGGTGGTAAAGTGATCTTTTAAAATTCGCAGAGTCGTTACAAAGAAGCAGATGTTAGAAGAGCAGCTATTCGTATAGCGCTAGGTTAAAATTTTCATCGTTTTAATCGGACTTGAAATTTGAAACTTTTTTTTTCCAAAACTGTGCTTTTCAAACTTTCCTCCATCATATCTCAAGAACAGTTTGACCGAATTATTTGAAATATATAGGGTAGTCTCAGCACATATATACTCACCAGATGAACTACGATCATTCTAAAACTCAAAATATTTCTGTTTTTTATAGAAAAACATGGCAAAAAAAACCCATGAAATTCGAAACTTTTTCTTCAGAGGTCTACCAAAAATCCAATTTTTGATATTTTATAATTCACACATTTGGTGCATTTAAGTTTACAGATTAAACGCTGTTAATATTTTTTTTTTATTTTAGATAAGCCAATCAGCCGGAATCGTGGAGGAAGTGAGCGTCCATTTTTTTCGAGGTGGGTGTATTCAGAGCGCTATAACTCACGTTCTATTGTATATTTTTGTGTGGTGTTTGTGTGTGGCTAAAAATTTATATGCATTCTCTTAAGATACATATAAGTAAATGATAAAAAACTTAAAGTTCTATCATTATATTGGTCGTCAAAAAAAATTTCCTAAAAATGCTTAAAAAACAGACCGTCACATGGGTGAACTCCTTTAACATATTTTTTCTGGCCAAAAGTAAGATGCTTTTTTAATAGACTTTGTACTCTCGAGTGTACTCATAGTTTCGTATGTAATGTTTTGATTTAAAGCCAAAAGGTAGAGGAATTGCGGTTCGACCTTCCAAAATCAGTCGAGTAATGCAGCTAATTAAAGTTTATTATTCTCATACTTAAAATTAAGAGGTTCTGTGCTAACAGCCCTGTAGTTGCTTTTAAGTCATGGTCAAGTGCCAAAGACGACACCTGAGTTGGAAACCTATTCTCCAAACTTCCACGCCATGCCAAATGAGAGTTATATTAATAATATCGCATATTGTTAAGCAATACAAAGGCTATTGGCGACGGACCCTGTAATTTTGAACTTCGATCAAGTGACGAGAATTACACGTGAGCTGACACTTTCCCCTCCTAACACCATCCCACACCAACGGGAGGACATTGAATCTCGACAGATTAACGTGCGTTAGCCCCTCTACACGGATGATCTTCAGTGTCACTGGGGCTCGAACTCATGACACGCTGGCGACGAGCTAGCTCTTGACCATAGCCACTACTCTACCGTGTCCACCTACACCAGGGATGGCGAACCACTGGCACGCGACACAATATTTTGGGAGCGATCAAAATGGTTTGCATTTTATTTCAAAATAGCAAAGTTCACTATGAAGTGTTAATAATAAACGCGAGTGATCGGTCGCGGTGCGGCTGGGAGCACTCTCGTTTGTTATTGTCTTGCCTTAGTAACTTCATAGACTACAATTGCGTATGTAAAGTTTGTCTACGCATAGCATAGTCAATTTCATTGACACAACTGTATTTTAAAGCTTATTTGTGTTATATTTACGATATTTAAGTGTTGTTTAACATGGTTAGTTCAGCAAAAGAATTAAAAAGGCAACATAGTAAGTGTAACAGAACATTTCAAATTTGGTGGACCGAGAAACATGGCATTATTAGTAAAGGCGACAGAGTGGTGTGTGTTTTATGTTCTGGAACAGTGGTATGCAGGACATCGTGTGTAAAATGGAATTTTGAAACAAATCGCAAATCCTCTTGTCAAAAAAGTGAACCCCAGTAAAAATAATTAATTGCTTAAAAACCGATTGGCAGATGACTCCAATTCACACATGCATTCTACTAAAAGTAATATCTTACAATCGTAATATAAATTATTTGTCATCCACACACACACGCAATCTGCAACAATAGGACTCCCACTAATGTAATTTTAATTTGAATTACACACGTATAAACGAAAACATTTACAACTACACAGTGCAAATGTATTTTTTTCGTAGTAAATAAAGAGTTTTGCGTTCTTGGTATTTAGTTGTATTATTTTCCCAATAATCACAAGTCAAAATTATTTGACGGCACGTCTATACCTCATTAAATACTTTGAAAATGGCAATTGATCCATAAAGTTCGCACCCACCTTCTACACCATGCAATAGGTTTGAACCTGTGACTACCTGCACTTATAAGCAACACGAAAGGTATCCGCAATGAACGTCGTATTTGAATCCCAGTCGAGTGACGAGGACACCCCATAGTTTACCCCAATCTCACTAAGCAGCACACGTGAGAGTGATGAACTGAATATCAATAAATTCTGAAGTCATCAGTCTCATTACACGATACAAGTCTTTTGTAGCATCGAGATTCGAGCCCATGAATTTGAGTTTGAAGTTAATATTAACGTCGCACGTTCAGCTACTCGAGTTCTTTGGCGACGGACCAGTCTTTGAACCATGGTCAGCGACGTGACGACACCCGTATTCGGACCCATGATAACCGCAGAAGACATAGGCCTTGTGTTCTCGTAACCATAACCTATCGGGAGACTGATTTTGTAGTATCTGATACGTCTTCGGAACCGTGATTTGCAGTGTAAATGGATATATTTATGATATTTCGTGTCATTTAGATTGAATATGACAACAATTGTTTTATGGACATAGACATTATAAATGTTAATATTTGGCAAAATAACTTTAGATACTTTTCAAATGTTCTCCTTTGTAAAGCTTCTATTGTATTAATATTTGCCTGTATTCAGCTTAGATCTTCTACAGAGGCTCAACAGAATTTTGAAATGCATAACTCGGAAGTCGGTTTATCCATGTTTTACGAAAACAGAAGGGAGAAATTTTAAGAAAATACGCTGATAATTATTTCAAATGATTGTAACTCTGAAAATAATTTGAATTTTTCAAAAATCATAGTTGAGCCTCTGTACAGAGGTCTGAGCTATATACAGGCAAAATATTATACTAATAGAAGCATTTTTCAAAAGGAGAACATTTGGAAAAAAGGTTATTCTAAGTTAATGTTTTGCCAAAATATTGTATTTAAATAATTTTTTTCGTCATAATATCTTTAAAACAATTTTATACATGTATTCTAATCTAAGTGACACTAAATATCATGAAAATTATCCATTTATGCACTTTTATAAAATCATGGTTCCGAACGTAGTCAGATACCTTAAAAGAATATTTAGCTTATCTGCTGAAAAAGTCAACGGTGAAAGAAAAATGTTTTTTTTGTATTAACAAACGTCATTAATGTTTCAATAATCTTCTTAGCATTTAAAAAAAAGTATTTTTATCATATTCTAAGTAACTGATAAATTGAAATGGTGAAAAAATGTTTTGTAAGAAAAAAATTCGAAAAGATGACTAACAACTTGTCTTTTTTACTACAACAGAAAAAAAAAATACTTCTATTAATATTCAAGATATTTATAAATTTTTAAAAACTATTCTTTTCCGAGCAGTTTTTTTTTGAAAAATTTTTTTTCTAAAAAGAAAGAAAAAGTTGTTGCTTTGAACGATTTTTTTTATAAAAATCCAAATTAAATTCAAAATTTGAAACTGGAATAAATTTTTTTTTCCCGTTGCTACAACTATGTGTTTGGGAAAAGAAGGAAAAAAATATAGCTATGAAAACCACCTTTGTTATTTGGAAATGAAAATGGGGGAAAAAAATAAGTTAATGCAAAAAGGTTAAAATAAAATGTAAAAACATAGAAGTAAAACTTTTTTATAAATTTTTAAAAAAATACAAGAAATTTCTCAATACAATCATAATGTATATTTTTTTCAAAAAAAAAACCAAGTTATTTTTACTTTTTTTCTTGATTCCCTAATTAAGCATAATCCATTACTATTGTATATTTTAAATTATTTATTATAATTTTAATGTTTTTATTAAGATAATAAGAGATAAATGGTTGTAATTTTTTAAATTAAAATTTTTTTTTACATTAATACAACAAAAAAAAAAAAAAAATGAATGTTTCCCTCTCACATAAAATATTTGTAGAATTAATTTTTTAATGAGTGAATATAAACATCGCTTACTATTCAAACCCCCACACTTTAAAAGAACGACACCGAGTGGCACCTCTCCAGCTTCCCACACACACCAATGGGGGGACTTTAAACCCCGACGGCCAGGGGGGTCTAAAGTGGTATAGGTTTTTTTTGATACGGGACGGTTACGAACCCCGGGGACCGCGGCCCCTCGTAGATTTAGAACGAACGTCGAAATTCAGCAACCCGATGAGTGCTGATGACTGATGTAAGAAACTACTGTAAAATGATGAGGACACCATTTTGCGATAAGTGTCGCGTAGCCTATGGTCATAGTCAGGAGCTCGGCCGTCGCTGTCGAGTCGAGGCCAATTTTATGACGAACAGCTGTAGGGGAACCAATGAACATTAAACAGTCAAAGTCCTCCCTTTGGGCGTTTGTGGAGAGAGAGAGACGTCACCCCAAAAAACGGAAGTTTGGCAAAAGATTTCGATTTTTGAACCGGTAAAGGAAAAAAGGACGACATGTGGCCCCTCCTAACATCCATAACACACCAACGGAAGGAGTTTTGAGACTCATTTTTAAAAAATGCAGGGGCCCCTTTGCACGGCGGGCCCGCACGAGTTCGTTACCTCCCCCCCGAGGGGGTTGTGGGAAGTTTGCAGAGTGGGATGTCAGGTTGTCACCATATCATGGCTGAAAATTAGGAGCTCCATCATTAATTGCCCTCGTATTGCTCCGTAGTGGGAGATAAATTGAAATCAGTAAAGTCTTATTTGATAATACCCCCGGGCCTTTAAAATTGCCCCAAAGAAGGCTACAGACGAAATTAAGACAGGAAGAAAGTGCCCTTACCTTACCATTAGGCTCCCGAACATAGTTACCCAAAAAACAAATAGGTTTGAAATTCCCTAAATGAGTTTTAGGGGAAAAAAACCCCTTTTAAGTTTTGACACAAGTCGCCAAAAAAGGGTGCCAATGTATGATTTGTAATTTGAATAATTAGTTTTAATCAATTAATTTTTTTTATTTATATATAAATTGTATTGCAAAAAAAATAATTGGGTACATAAAATTTCAATTGAGAGTTTTAAAACGTATTTTATTAACGATTGAAAATTTGAACAAGATTTAAATATATGTATATATATATAGGGAGAGTGTGAACTAATAGTAGGAATTGAAAAAAATGCCCAAATATGTTTTGAAAAGTTAAAAAAAAAAAAAATTTTTACTTAAAGGTTTTTTTTAACAGCGATTAAGCCTTTTGGGGAATGGGGAAAAATTTATTTTTTTTGAGGGCGTTTATATATATTCGACTCCTACTATTCGAAACTGAAGTCCATCAATTTAAGTAACCCTAACAGAGCGCTTAATTGGTAAGGCTTCAAATCCTCTTACAGCTATGTAGTTTAAGAGAAAAATAAGTCAACAGAGGCTTCACCCTAGTTAAAAAATGGCAAAAAATTTCCCTTTCTGCAAAAAAAAAGGTTTTTTCATAAATTTTTTGTTCTACAAAACTGAAAAAAAATGTCAACTTTTCAAAGAAATTAAGAGTCTTATATAACTTTTCCCAATAAAATACTTAGGAATAATATACAAAAAACGTATAAAGAAAATTTTTTAAAAAATATCACTAAGTACACTATGTTTCAAAGAAAAATAGCAACCTTTAAATTTTGTGATCGTTTTTAATTTTCAACTAGGCAAAATTTTGAACAGAAAAATTAACGTTAAAAAAATCCTCCGTTTGAAGATTGGAACACAGTCAGAACTCACAAACCACATTTATAGTCAAAAAGGGGTTTATATAACTTAAAACTACCCAAAATGAAACTGGGAAATAAAAATGTCTAGAGTTTTCTCAATTTAAATAAAACATTTATTGTATTTACAAGGGTGCATGCTTAAGTATTATCGCGCACGCTCATAGCCGTCCGTTTCCTCCAAACGCCTCTAGTGGAACTACATTCCTTCTCTGTTCGGAGCGCTTTTCCTCCCCCTGTTGCCAACAGAGAAAAAAGAAACTACGCTTACACCCCTCCTAGGTCAGTCACCCCTTCCCTCCTTGGGTGACTAAGATTTATTAGGCGCTCGCCCCTCCTCGGGTCAATCAATCACTCCTTCGCTCTTTGTGTGCGTTCGCAACAGAAGGCATGGATTTTGAAGAAAGCCACGTAGAAGCGCCGTGTGGTAGAGTTGAAGAAACCTACATGTACTCAAATTTCCCATTTCTTCTGGAGTTGCTTCAGGAAGTACCGGCCTCTGCGCACCAGAACGAGTGGTGCTTGCATGATGGTACACCAGCACATTTTTCGATTGCGGGGCGTAACCACCTGCATGCTATATATCATAGGAGGTGGATTGGACGCGGCGGGTCTGTTGCTTGGCCTACATAATCCCCGAACTTCAATCCCTTAGATTTCTTCTTTTGAAGCCATTTGAAATCGCTTGTGTACGAGCCACTTGTAGCTACATCGAAGGATCTCACGGCACGGATCGTCGTCGCTTCAGCTGACATCGCCAGCACACCAGATTTGTTTGAACGCTTCCGACACTCCTTCGTCCATCGCTGTTGCTTATGCTATGACCTACGCAGCCAGAACTTCGAACAATTCCTGTGGCAATCATTTGTTGTTGCATTTCTGACGTCGAGCTGTGATGCATTATTAGTCTTGTAAACATGCTTTACGTCTAATAAATGTATTACTTACCTCTTATTGCCCCTTTTCATTCCACTTGACATCACACCTTCCATAACTGTTTTTGCGAATTACTCCGACTAAACGTTTTTTGCGACCCTGTTTCCCATGAAGATTTGCTGTGACTGCTCTGAATGTGTCGATCGATTTCAGCAACACCCAGCATAAATTCCTTCTTTGTATGTCCTAACTCTGCCTTTTCTCCTCCTTTGTTTCAAATTGCAACTGGATTACTTTCGAGCAATATGAAGGCTATTGGCGACGAGTCTCATAATACCGGACCCATGATGGAGACAACAACAGAGTTTGCAGCCTGCGCTCTAAGCTCCAAGTAGGGTCTTTAGTAGCATTGGGACTCGAACCCGCTACTCGACAAAAACAGTACCGATAAGAGTCCGTGATCGTGATCATTCGACTACCGCAGCCATATCTCTCAAACTGGGACTCCATTTTTCATAGGAAAATGCTGCGTGAGAAATATCAATTCAGGCGTAGTTTTTGACCCATGACTTTTCACTTTGAATCAAGATCTAAATTTATTGTACAGCTCAAGTGTCATACGCTAAGTGTTTATTAAGCAACGTGAGAGCTCTGGTGAAAGGACGCTATTCAAATGATGAGGACAACCCCTGAGCTGTCAGTCCACTCTCCTAACTTCCACACCAACAGGAACACTTTGAGCTTCTTAAGATTTAGCGTGCATCAGCCCCTTTACACATCGGGTCTTCAGCGGTACTAGGACTAGAACTCACGACAAGCTGGCCGAGAGTTCGTGTAAGTAAGTGAATATTAACGTCGCACTGTTTAGCTACACGAGGGCTTTTGGCGACGGACCTCATGATTGTGAACCATGGTCAAGTGACGAGGACGGCACCTGAGCTGGAAACTCCCTCTCCTAACTACCACACCACCCAACGGGAGGACGTTTGAGCTCTCGACAGATTTAGCGTGCATAGCTGCCCTACACGGCGGGTCTTTAGTGGTACTGGGCTCGAAC
The DNA here is from genome assembly GCA_019973955.1 of Trichonephila inaurata madagascariensis. Classification (NCBI taxonomy): domain Eukaryota; kingdom Metazoa; phylum Arthropoda; class Arachnida; order Araneae; family Nephilidae; genus Trichonephila; species Trichonephila inaurata. The sequence continues at coordinate 15,470 of BMAV01016679.1, read as the reverse complement.
TAATGACACGCCAGCCACGATCCGATACCACGAACTAGGTTACCGCGGCCACTGGGCCGGGTCGAACACCCAACCTTACGTGAAGGCCTGCAACAAACCAACCATGCCCCCCTGTCGGCTGGGTTGAACAATTCTATGAATAAGACAAATCTCTCTTCGTGAAACAACAAGGGGGCAGCGGTAGCCCAGTGGTCAAGGTATCGGATCATGGCAAGCATGTCATGAGTTCGAGCCTAGTACCACTAAAGACACGCCGTGTAGGGCAGCGATGCACGTCAAATCTGTCGAGAGCTGAAACGTCCTCCCGTTGGTGTGGTGTGGTAGTTAGGAGAGGGGGTGCCAGCTCAGGTGTCTTCCACGTCACTTGACCATGGTTCAAAATTACGTGGTCCGTCGCCAAAAGCCCTCGTGTAGCTGAACAGTGCGACGTTAGTATTCACTCACTCGCTCACTCGTGAAACAACAGATATATTTTTCCACCCTAAGTCATACGAGAGCAAGGGTTACTGGCAAAGAAATTCGGATTTTAAACCACGCGGCGAGGACAGCTCCAAAACATGTACCTCGCCTTCCTAACTTCCTCACTACATGAGGACTTAAAAAACACTGGTTCAGTTCCCTTTATAGCAGCAAGTGTGGGATAGTAATCAAATCTGGACTCGAACCTACGGCTCGACTTGAATATATCTGGTTCGTGGTCACCAGCTTGTTTAATCGAACCTGGTCTAAATGCGAAATCAAAATTTAAAAGAAACTGAAATTGAAGGACTCACACAAACTAATTAAGTTAACGCTGTAAAAATAAGACTAGATGTAAGTTAAGACCAAACCGATGACATGAGAGAAATATTTCAATAAAACAAATAAAACATATTCTAAATAAGTATAATTCAATTTTAAAACAAAAACAAAAAAAATACTTTGAGATTTTGTTTCGAAGATTAATTAAACGACAATCCCATCAAAATTAATTAAGCATATGTTACTGTAATTAACCCTATTTAAAAATCCTTACGAACAGCTTCAAAAGTAAAGTTAGAATCGAAAAATAAAAGCAATTCACATTTAATCGGCTTAAAAGTTAATGTATTAATCATCCACCCCACATTGAAAACATTCCCCAATAGGAAACTGCAGTTATTAATCATAAACCGCGCATTCAAGCAAAATTCGGCAGGGTTTTTTTCGCCACCCCTCTCTTTTAAATGCTCCGCGTTCCACTTAATCCAAATCATTTATTAACCCCCTCACTGATTTATTACTTCACTTTATTTCTCAATATTATAAAATGGGGATGGCCGACCCTCTATCCCCCAGTTCGAAATGGGTCGTGCGCACACCACTTGCGCAAGGGGTTTGTGAAAAGGTCAGGCACCTAGCAAACGTGCGAGTGGGCGGCTTTGTCTATCGTTCGGTGCGCAGGAGGAAGGGGAGGGTGGAACGATTTCTAGAGGGAATGCAAATAGTCCCTTTTCTCCCAGGTGCTGTGACGCAACAGGGAAGAAAGGCCATTTTCGAAAGGGGAAAAAATCGTTTGGCGATAAAAATGGCGCTGATATCGAGAGGGGGGTAGGGGTTACTGATGCCATTTTGAGTTGAGATGTGGGTTCATTTATCGTTTGTTCTGTCATTAAGAATGAAAATGGAAAACTATTTCGTTATTATAAAAATGAATAGCCAATCAATACTCATCGTAAACTTGTGATATCGAACAAATTCAGAAACATATGGCGACTAATTCCGCATCTTTGTTCCGCTTATTTAATATTGTCTTCGCTTTATGTTAAACATTTCACTGGCGGTTAACTTTTTTTCAAATAGAAAGCTATTTTGACAATATTCTTGTAATCTGTTTTTATTATCGAATAATAAGTGGCAAAATAGTTCACATACACACATTATGTTTGAAATCCATTTTTTGTGATCCAGGAATTATGTTCTTCACCAAGGATTTTTTTTATATTTTTCTTAAATCTAGAATCAACCTCCATGGCGCTTATATTAGGATTGGCCAAAAAAAAAATTTATGTTTCTTGATTGTGATTAACACAAACAAGACTTACAATGGAGATAAATTGTTTTGTTTAATTTTTTATTATAATTGAAGAAAAAATTAATAGCGAACGGACTTCGTCCTTTAAGCCCCGGTCAAGTGAGGAGGAGGACACCTGAGTTTGCATCCCAGTCTTCAAATTTCCATAATACGCCAAAGAAAGCCCCGACAGATTTCGGCAGGGTTTTAGATGCATCAGGGCTCAAACCCCCACCACACAATTACCGCCTGAAATACTCCCACCAACAAATCAGCACCTATACTTGATCAACTAATCTAGTAAGGAACTTGTAATTGTTGTCTGTTGCATTTTTGATAAGATATATGTAAAATTTTAAAAAGGATATAAAATATTCATTCAGGTTATAAATAATTCTTTGTTGATAATATTCCTTCCTTCGGGTTTATTTTAGAACTTCCTTCAATTTCCCGGGGTATTTAAATGCACCTTTACCTAAATTTTGCAAGCTGAATTTTTAATGAAATTTCCGCGTGAATTTCCCCCTTTTAACGTGGGAAAACTCAATAGGTAATTTTTATGTTTTCATTATTGACCATGGTCAAGAAATTGAAAAATAACTAGACCCTTTTAGAACTTTCAAGCATTATAATTTTTCATAAAACAAATTTTTTTAAAAACAACTGTAATTTGATAATGTAAAAAATTTTAATGAATTCTATTGTTAATTGAAAGTTAAATTACACCAAGAATGTTTAAATTAGATAAATTTTAATCTAATTAATTATAAAGTTTCGGGTAAAATTGCGGATTTTACTTTTAAATCTTTTGCGCAAGCCGTTTTGATCGAAATCCATACGAAAACTTTTCCCTTTGGTGTGGTTGGGAAATTTAGAACGTCTAGTCAAATGTCCTTGGTTTTACCTCGCCAAAATTAGAGGTATAATTACACCAATAACCCCAAAATTACTTTCACACAATAAAACTTTTCTTCAAATACCAAATTTTCTTAGCTTTCAAAAATAAGTGCATAAATATAATTTTAATTGAAATATACTTAAAAATAGTATTTAAAAAAATACCAAAAATATTTAAAAAGATAAACACTAAATAAATAACATAAATAGAAAGAACAATGGTCAGATATCTTTAATTAAAGCCAACTTGGCGAAAGCGGCCGTCATATTGTATCGAAGTCCAATTAAGAAAAACAAGCCATTTTTTCTCCGTCACCAAAAATTTACTAACGTCACACTTTGAAGTGATATGTGGACTATTTTCCATCGCCAAAGATGTGGATAGCTAAATTAAGAGTTTACCCCAAAATTAATTTCACACATATATCTCTCTCTCTCTTTCTTTATATTTTATATTTAGCTATATGTCTATTTAAATAAAAGGAATTGTAACATTTTTAAGTCATTTCTTTAAAATAGTCTTTAAAAATGTAAAACCACAATATTTAAAAAAAATTATTTACTTCGAGTATCTAAAGCTCTGATATTAATGAATTGAATATGTTTCGTTATAACTAAACCTGTGAAAATTTCAAATAGTTACACAAAATTTGGAAAGTTTGTTAAAAATAGTGCTAAAATTTCACGTATCTGTATACATAAAGGAGAAAAGCGACTCACTCACTCATCGCGGTACCTCCGGAACCATTAGACCTACAGACTTGAAATTTGACATAGATGTTCCTTTCATGGAGTAGAGATCCGCTAAGAACAGATTTAGTGAAAATCGACCCGCAAAGGGGCATTAGGAGACCCCTTAAGAGGCGTTATACATAAATATTCCGGTTTTATCATTATTAGACCAGGGGTGGCCGACCCACGGCACGCGTGCCACAGTGCGGCGAATGAGTGAGTGAATATTAATATCGAACTATTCAGCTATACTCTAGGGCATTTGGCCCCCTTCTAATTTCCACACCACACCAACGGGAGGACGTTGGAGCTCTCGACAGATTTAACGTGCATCGTGCCCCTACACGGCGAGTCTTTAGTGGTACTGGGCTCGATCTCGTGACATGCCAGCCACGATCCGATACCTTGACCACTAGGTTACCACGGCCACGTCACAGTGTGGCTCAGCATAGTTTAACAGAGGCACGCGAAGACTTATTGGAAAATTTTTTAAAAAATCCTTATAATTTTATTGAAATTTGGTTGTCTCATACAAAATAAACCCCTTAATATTTATTTTAAATACTTAATTGAATAATAATATTTTATTTTCCTAATGGGTTTGCACAATGGTATAATAACCTTTGCAGACTTAGTACATTCCCCAGGAGCTAGTATCACTTTTTATCACGGCACCATATAGGCGATACTAATTACCGCAAGTAACTTTGACACCCAGTTTCCTCACCAGAGGGAGACACCTGAGCTTTGACGATGCGAACCTGTACTAGGATTTAATTTTTCCGAGAGCACCCAAAACGAATGTAAAATTAGTTCTTTTAAAGTATTCATATTCTTGCTGTGTGCTTTGGATTTCCAAAAGAAGTACAAGCGAGATTAGATAGTGTGAGTGAGCGTGTTATGAAATATCTAGAAGAAAATAATGAGTTGCCAAATGAGTGCTTGCAACTCAAGAATGAAAATTGGCTATGGGATTTAGCCTTTCTTACCAATAATACGGAATATTTAAATAATTTAAAGTTAAGATTACTGGGAACAGATTGTATTTTTTTTACCCTAGTTGTGTGTGTGTATAGTGTCATATATATCCTTTTAAAAACAAACTTTTGCTATTTTGTATGTATTTTGGTAAAAATAAATAACGCATTTAAATATTAATGCAGGAACTATCTATCTACCAAAGTTAAAAATGCTCCGTGCTATTATAGATTTAAAAAAAAATTATATCCATTTTTCAACGTGAATTCAGAGCTAGGTTTGATGACATTCAAGATGATAAAAAAAAATGCTGATATTTTCTTAAATCATTTTCCGATTTTTCTGCAACATGTTAATTGTTTCTTGTTTAAAGTCTAAATCAAAATTAGTGATGTATGCAGAGCAAATATAAGGAATTTATTTCAAATGCAAGTGATTCAAAAGATATTGAACTTAGTAAATTTGTACGAACAAACGATTTTTCAAATTTTCATTATTTGTTTTTTATTTTATATATTGTTGTAAGCTCGGATCAACATATGTTTGAGAGCTAATGTTTTGTATTATGATGAATATAATAAATGCAAAATATCGCTCAAAATTAACTGATATGCATCTAAGCAAAACTAATTTTTTTAGCATCTTCAAAAACTAAACCTAATGTAGATGATATGGTAAAAGACTGCAAATTCTGACTGTTTAATGATTATTTAGAATTTAATGTTTCATTTTGTACCCTAACCTAAATAATTGAACCTGTAAAAAATATGTTAAAAATAAAACATAAATTTGTACTTTTGTCTTCTCTTATGTATCATATTTTTAAATTTCTTCTATTTAGGTATGCATAAATAAGGTGCCTTTTCCGTAAAAATCCCATAATAAATCTATAAGTAACACACACACACAATATATATACAGTCACTCAAAAAAGTATTGGGACACACTACCAGTTCATAGATTTTTATCGTAATATTTTACTTAAACATACAAATGAAAGATAAAAAAAGAAGTAAATGTTATTTTAATAAATACAAATATAATAATTTGAACAAAGCTAATATATTAATGCAATTATGGTTAAAATTGATAATAAAAGAAATCGAGTTAAAAAACGTGCTCAAAAAAGTATTGGGACACTTCCCAATAAATTAAGAAAAACAATTTAAACTTAGAAATTAATATCTTGTTGAGCCCCTTGCTTGATATGACCTCTCGAGGTCTATTTGGCATGGATTGGATCAATTTTTTGCAAAACGATCTATCGATTTTGGTCCACTCTTCGACCAAATATTTTCTTAAATCCTGCTTGTTAGAAATTTGGTGCTCATATACTTTTTGCTGCAAATAATCCCACACATGTTCTATGAGATTAAGGTCTGGTCTTTGTGCAGGAGTTTTAATAACACTAGGACAGTGGTAGAGGACCCATTACTTGCAAATTTCTCTGCAGTATGTTTCGGATCATTATCTTGGTACAATTTAAAATGTGCTGAGATTCCCAGCTTGCTCGCACTTTCCCTTAAATTTCGCTTGAGAATGTCAAGTTAGACATATTTATTCATTATACCATCAATAAAATTAAACTTTCTAACACACCAGAGCTTGCCATGCAGCCCCAGACAATTTGGTTACTCCCTCCATATTTGATAGTAGGCCGTAAATTTTTGACATGCATTGCTGTACTTGATTTCCGCCAAACCTTTTGCTTGCCATCCGCTCCTAAAATGTTATATTTGCTTTCATCAACAAAAATAACATTTCCCCAAACTTTGTTGGCTGCCTTACATACATTTTAGCAAATACCAACCTATCTTGTCTATTTGCTTTGCTTATGTAGGGCTTTCTTTGAGGTACTGTGCCCTGACACTTATGTTTTTTTTAAACATTTCTAACAGTTTCAGGATTTACAGATTTTCCGAACCTATCTTTACATTTCAAATTCCTTTTAACTGCATTAGTTCTTGGATTAATGTGTACTTGTCTCGCCAATCCACCTCTCTTCACGTTCATTAAATGTCTTTGGACATCCTGATCTTTGCTTTTTGTCAACACTATTTGTTTTCTTGAACCTGTCAATGATGTTAGAAACAGTAGACTTACTCAATCTCAAGATTTTTCTTATTCAGTGAACTTATTTCTCTTCTTTCCAATGACTTATTATGAGATTTCGCACACCAACCAATATATCTTGGATTCTCACCTTTTTTCTATAAATAATCTTATCTGTTGAAACATTTATGTTTAAACTTCTAATCTAAAAAATGTGTTGTGAAATTAAATTCTATTGATGCGCAGTATATTTGTGAAATTTCTCATTTCAAAAGTGTCCCAATACTTTTTTGACTCTATTATGTGTCTTTGAATTATATTTGAAAAGCTAGATCAAATTATAATTCTATAATACTAATAAAATTTTCCTTATATACTGTACACCACAATGTTAAAATATTTCTTAGTTCATTTTGTTTTTGTTTTAATGTGATAAATATTTATATAAATGGCTTTAAAGCTATGCATGCCAAGTGTCCCAATACTTTTTTGAGTGACTATATATATATATATATATATATGTATTCACCTTTTCATTTTTTTTTAATTGGAAGAGTTGGAAGTGGCATGCATAAGTTGTTGTTGTTTTTTTGTCAGAAAGTGGCACGCTTCCCCAAAAAATTGGCCACCCCTGTATTAAATCCAGACTTGAAATTTGGTAGCCACGTTCCTTTCATGGAGTAAAGATCCGTTAAAAATTGACCCCGAAAAGGGGGTTGAAAAGAGATAAGGAGTGTTATAGATTAAAAAAATTATATTTTATAACTGCTAGACTGATACTTGAAATTTGGTAAGCAAGTTTCTTTTGCTGAATAGAGATCTGCTAAGAATAGGTTTTATGCAAATCAACTACTATGGGGGGGAGAGGGTAGTTACTGAAATATATTGGTCAAAACATTCCCGCGCGTTTTCGAGAAATTAGATTAACAGTAATGAAATTTGATACGCATTTTTCTTTTGTTGAATTGAAACCAAAAGGGAATGGATCTATGGAAATCGACTCCCAAAGGGGTTAACAGGGCCTTATTGAAAAAAAAAAAATCCGTTTTTTGAACTATTAGATTTAGGCTTGAAATCTCGCAAGCAAGTTTATTTTATTGAGTAGAGATCCCCTAAATATGAGTTTTACGAAAATCCACTTTGAGGAAGGGATCAAGGGAGCGTAAAAGATCATTCTACTTCAATTTTTGAAATTACTATTTAGAAGTCCTATCTTTTTTTTAAATAAAGATACAATAATTGTAAAAATGTTGAATATAATGGCACTCATAATGCTAAGACTTATATATCAGTAATTTATATTAATACAACATTATGAAATACCCAGCGAAGCATGCGAGTAAGTTTATATATATGTAACTTCGATATTAGTAAATTGGCACATTTTTTTTAAATTTTCAAACACAATTTTCTTAAGTTTCAGTTATCATAACACAACAAGCAAGATGTCTTAAATATTAAAAGTTTAAAAATTAAATTACAATGTATTGAGGGAAAATATTTTAGCAAAGTCTTAACATATCATAGAAAATTGCAATTTTAAAAATTCAAATAAAAAATAGTTTTTTAAAAAATTATTGTTATGATATACAATTTATGACTAATCATAGAATTTTTTAAAAACCTTTGTAATAAACTATTATGACGGTAAACAGCATTCATTAACGTTTAAGTTTACAGATTATAAACATTTTTCACAAATTCTACGCCGTTAAGAAAAAAACATACAATTTCAATAAACTAATTAAATTTTAATAGTAATATAAGATGATTCACAAAAAAAAAAAATCCACTTACCTTGAAAAATTCGAAATATCAAGATTCGTTGGATATTTCACAAATCTGAGGCATACATTTTTCTAAAAGTTGTATAACTAGTAAAGTTTTTAACTAGATCTATAAAAAAAATAATATTATAATTTGAGTAATTCGAATACGAAAAATACTTATGAAAAATTCCAAGATTTCTAAATCTCAAACATGAAAAAATGAGTTCATTTTAAATCTGAGAATTCCACAAATTCTGAAATCGTCTGCAAGACTATATTTGGCGGAAATTTTTTTCATAACGTTGCTGCGTAGAAGGCTGATGTAAGGGTGCCAGTTCATATGTCGACCTTGCCATCTGATCGGAAACTAAATTTGTGAAGAGTATTGACTGTGGTTTTCAGACCTTTGAATTAAGCCAAAATTATCTCACAGCCAGAATAGTTTATATAAAAAAAGCATATTTTCCTTTTATAATTTTAAAAATAAAAAAACTTGTAATTCTTTTAAATATTTTGTTGTTGTTTTTCTGTGTTTAGTAAAAAATTAATCAAGATTGTTTTGTCAAAACTGAGCTTACAAAAATCTTTAAATATACTTATGGTTTTTAAGTCTTTATTTATAATGTTATAAAAATTAGAAAAAAATGATAGTGACTTGTGTATATGTCTATAATACTTTTAAAAAAATTTTTGATATAAATATAATTTTTCTTATTCCATAAATCTCGATTGAAAAAAATCTATTAATATAGAGTTATATTTTCACTGTTGTCGGAGTATTTAATGTCTATTATTACTCATTTGAATTTTTAAAATTTGAATATCACCGTATATATTTTACAGTGATAAATAATGGAATTCAGAACATGAAGACCATCGAATTGTTAGAATAGATGTGAATTTTTAAGAAAGATTAAAATTAAGTTATACTATTAACTATTTAAGAATTAAAAAATAAAAATTTTGCTTGAGTACATTTTAACAGAAGCTTAAATATTTTTCAATTAAATTATACAAATACGAATTTTTAATACACAATACAGGTGCAGGGCACAAAGTATCCAAAAGTAATGGCTTGTTATTACGGAATTACCCACCAGAATGTAATAAATGTTCCTCCGTTGATTGGAAACCCTTCCGAGATTTTGGGATCTAGTCCGATCGGCTGCATATGCGCGCATTGTTCGGCAATCGCAAACGATAAATTGTTAACTCTCATTAGTAAAGATTTGTACGCCACAGCAAAAAGTGCAATGCGCATTTTGGGTAATGGAATTTAAATCAGTCACACGTGTACAGTGACGTGTTCGTACAGAATGGAAGGTTGTTACTGGCTTGCCTAATAGACTTACCAGGACTTCTATGAAATAAATCACGCATAAGATCAACAGTGTGCTCTCTCATGAAAACTTAAGGATACTTGCCAGTTTGAGATGCCAAAGTTCACGTCTCCTTTAAAGTTCTTTTCCATTGGTGGATACATTTTGTGGTCGGAGGATCGACATTCCATTCTGTTCGAACACGTCGCTATACACGCGTGACTTATTTAAATTATATTACCCAAAAAATGCACTGCACTGTTTGCTATGGCTCCAATCCAAATCCTTACTAATGAAGTCAGTGTAACAAGTTTTATCTTATGTGATTGCCGAACATTGCGCGCACGTGCGACCGATCGGACAAGACCCCAAAAATCTCGGAGGTGTTTCCAATCCACGGATGAACAGTTTACATTATACACTCTGATGGGTATTTCCGTAAAAATAAGCCATAACTTTTAGATACCTTAGGCCCGGACACCCTGCATATTGAAATATTTAACAGAATGTTTCAAATTCAAAGCGAATTTTAAAACCTTCTGTAAATAGGTGTACAATAGTTTATAGATACCTGGGTGCAAAATTTAAGCAACAGGTGGGTTTATTGCCATAACTTACCAAAAAAACATCTGAGAGACATGAAATTTGAAATGAGGGAGATTTTTAGTAAAGGATGACGAAAGCATCGGCGCTGAAAAAGGTACAAGCAAAGGTATGGAATCAAACAAAACAAGCTTTATTGAACGCAAATATCGTGACTAGATTTCTATCCCAAAAGGGAAAAAAAACAAGCAGATGTTCCTTTAAAATGGTATATGCCCCCCCTTACTACAATGGTTGCTTTTCACCGTTCCCCAACTCAGAACCCGCTGGGGAACATTTTTTTAGGTAGGGTGCCCATTCCCCAATCAAAACGTTTGAGTTGGTTGTACCCGGGTGATTGGCGGTGGCAATACGTCTTCCCAAAGCATCCGACACATGTTCGATGGGATTTTAAAACGGGAGCACGCTGGGCCCAAACCATTTGAGTGATATCTTCACTTTCCAGCAGCCCTCAACAGCAAGAGGGGGTGGGGAGTGCATTGTCATCCATAAAGATGAAGTTCCAATGGCACCCGGAAAAAATCAGATGGGGAAGAAGTACCTCCTCACAATAGCGATCCCCGGTTACAGACCCTCTGTCGAAAAGTGGCTCAGTTCCGCCGTTCAGCATAATGCCCCCCAGACAAGAACTCCGGACCACCGTAACGATGTCTTTCCTTGATGTTACGGGGAAAAAACCCGGGTTGATCCCCCCAAATCAAAACCGTTGAGAATTGCTTCGGTACTGAACCGACTTCATCCGTAAAGAGAACACGACTCCATTGATCAGTTGCCCAGTTTTTGTGTTCTGCCCCATTAAAAAATTTCTGGCCATCTTTAAACGGGAGGCAGCGTTCGGGACGGGGGGTGAACGGGCCCCTTTGTGAAGGCGTCTGGCCCATAAACCGCTACCTAGCGACCTGTTGCTGTACAGAGTTTTGAGCAATGGCGCTTGCTGACTGCTGCAATTTTTTCGCCGTAAGATATATAAGGTCATCCCCTGCAGTTGTCGTCCTCGGCAGCCACCCAACCTTTTTAACACTGTTTTTCCCGCGCGCGAAACGACGCTTTTTGTTCCAACCCGCAGCTCACTGGTAAGTACGCCCCCCATCCCGCTTTTCCGATCATTCTTCCCGTGTGAAGTCATCCGATGATTTCTTCAGCCATATTTCACGAACGACTCCTGGCACTTGCAGAGAATATGGTGTTTCGTCTCCGTCCTTCATTTTCATTCTACTGTTGAGCAGCGCGCGGAATCACCCCTTTTGGGACGCTCACATCGCTTCTGACGTTTTGTTCCCATATTTGCATACGCATGACGTTTCTACTGACTTACGTGTTCCCCACTGATCTCCAGACCTCTTTTTGCAATTTCAGGCTCTCTAAAATTTTTACATTGTTGCTTAAGTTTTGCACACCAGTGTAGATAGATAGATAGATACATAGATAGATAGATAATCAGTTAAGGAAACGCAAATACGGTGAAATACGTTTAAAGCTGAAACACTTAAGACCAAATAATGCAATGGTCCCGACAAACTACTAAGAATTTTCCTGCATTTTCTTCTTTTAACACGAAACCCTAAAATCGCTTAACGCGAAAAGATTTCCTTTTGGGGAATGAACAAAATACGGAAAACATCAACTTGATTGGATTGTCCTATTGTATTATCGGAAGAATTCATTGCAGTAGATGATGATGTGTGTACAGCCTCAATTATGGCTGAGAAAGACATTTTGGAGTTTGTTCAAAGCAAAAAAAATATCATTAATTCAAATTCCGTCTATGAAAATGAAATAAATAATGTAGCTCCTATTCCCACATCATCCGAAATGAGGAACGTCATGAAAAATATGCGCAGAGATTTAGACGCACATTCCAATAGTGAAATAAATAACAAAGTGGATGATATCGAACAATTTGATGCTAAAAAGAGACAATGCAAAGAAACATATCAGATTATTTTCCAAACAATCAACAAAAGTTTTGTTGTGCAAAAAGTTTGAAAATTTTGTATTATAAATCTCTTTAATTTCTTGTGAATGTTTCTGTTTCATTGATTTTTATGAAATACATGCATATATATATATATATATATATATATATATATATATATATATATATATATATATATATATATGTACGAATAAAATATTCTCTATAAACTTAATTTTATTGATTTTTTTTTTGAAATATCGTTTAACATGAAATTTTTTTAGCACGAAAAAGTATTTCAGTTCCCTTAGTTTCGCGTTAAGCGATTTTCTCTGTAATAAAATGAATATATTTTCTTATAGTACAGGAAATTTTTAAGGCATTATAGAATTTTTATTATTTCATAGAAGACTATAGCCATTAATTACTTATTCCTGAATGCCTTTTTTTAAAACTTTTAAACTATTAGTCAAATCTGTGAAACAGTAAGTATGAAAAGAATTCCTATCTATAATATCGAGAGGAGCGAGGAGGGTTGTAGTAAAAGGTATCTCAGATATTTTTTTTATTTAAATCTGTACTCTAGCATCAAATAATATAAATATTATTCGAGACTAGAATGTATATATATATAAAAATCCCCTGATGTCTCACGTTTAAATATTCATTTCAAATTTATAGACGCGATGTTAATCGTTTATGTGTTTTGTGTGTTGTCATCTCTCTCACTATGTCTCTATATGTGGAGTGGTCACGGTAGCTCACTGGTTATGTTCACGAGCTCCTGGATGGCTTGCCACGAGTTACAGTTACAGGTTTTATGGGATATGGTGCAACAAAAGCTATTATCCCCGTGTCATTAGTTTGAACCCTAAAACCACTGAAGACCTGCTGTATAATGGGGCTGATACACGCAAAATCTGTTGAGGCTTAGTGCTGCCGTTTGCATAGTAAGGCAGTTTGAAGATGGAAGTTCCAGTCAGGCGTCGTCTTGGTCGCTTGAGCATGATTCATTAAGAGGTCCGTCAGCAATAGTCCTCGAGTTTCTTTATAGTGAACCGTTAATAAATACACTCTTTCAATATATATAATAGAAATTAAGATATTTCCAAAATTAAATAGGAAAATATTAAAAGGAATTTTGCATATTTTCTTTAATTTTAATACATTTTATTGCATTCCTATAATTTCTATATCTAGTCGTTATTTAAGAAAATTATTTTGTATTTACGTATTATCGCAACCTATTGGTGACATTATGTAAAACGAAGCACATGAATGTCAATTCAGTGCGTACGACACATAAAAAATTCGGGATGCGAACTTGGCGAATTATTAATAGAGTTGGCGATTGTTGCGATAATACGTAAGTACCAATTACTTTTATGTTCTTAATAAATTCACTTAAATTAATATTGAAACCCAGAATTTAAAAAAACAGGTAGACAATGAGTTTTAAAAGTTGTATTATACTTTCAAAAGGGCAGCAAAAGTCCGTATACCTGATATTGTCAAAAAGAATATAGCTTAGTGCGCTTACTTTTTCAAAGATATCAGAAATGGTTAGAAAAGTATCAGATTTGTTTATGAGAAATAAAAATATAGATTAGTCACACAGTACAATGTTTGCTGACACATTTTGTGATAGATTAAGGAGTCTGGACGATAATCATTCGTAAGAATCTAATGCCGCCTACGAACTGACGTAAGCTGTCTCGCCGAAGAGACAGCGGGGTAATAACGATAAAAATAATTTGACATTGCATAAGATACATACGGAAATACATTAAAAATACAGCTTATGTCCCTAAATGTAGTTATGACACTATCGAACATTTATAAATGTTTGTGTTTTATTATTCAAGGCTAATATCAAAGGCATGATCCCCTAATTTTTGGTCAGATCAGATTTGATTTATGTCGCCCTCCGGAAGTAACCGTGGTAGCCTAGTGGTCATGGTCACGGACTCATGTCCGGCGTGCCATGATTTCGAGTTCTAGTGTTACTTGAGACCCTTAGTGTAGAGGGGCTGATGCACGTTAAATCAGTCGAGGCTCAAAGTCCTCCCTTTGGCATGGTGGGTAAACTCGTAAAGCGGGGTGCTAACTAAGATGTCATCCTCGTCACTTGACCTTGGTTTAAAATGACGGTACCCGTCATCAATACCCTTCGAGTTGATTTATAGAGTAATATTAATAAACACTCATTCACTCTTCAGTCACACTCCAGAGCAACATGAGAATTATTGGCGATGGACCTTATTATTTGAACCACGATCAAGTGAAAGGGACAGCACCTTAGTGGTCTGCCTACTCTCCGAATTTCTACACAACACCATTGTGAGGATACTGATCCTCGATAGATTTAACGTGCATCAGTCCTTACTCGGCAACTCTTTAGTGGCACTAGAACTCGAACTCGCGACACAACATAAATTCGTGACCATGACCGCTCAGCCATCGCAATATGTTTTAGAAATACAAAAGAACATTTTTTTTTCTGCAATGCTTCTTCTATAAGGCTCAATGGTCAGTGGTAGCGTTTCGCGCTTCCACTCCACAGGTTCTGGTTCTATTTCCGAGCTGGGCAAGGCCGAATCAGCCTTTCATCTCTACTGGGTCGATAAATGAGCACCAAGCTTGCTTGGGGACTTAAACACTGAGGGTCTCACTTCAGACTGACCACCTGAAAGAGACATCTGCTCATACACCTCAGCGCCCAATGGTCACGTATACTGGGATGGGCACAGTAGGCCCTGACTAATAAGTGTATTAGTTGTATTTATTTTTTCCTGAACACGAGCTATATAAAGCTCATTCAGGACATTTGTAAATTTTGTATGTATGTACTATTATTTAATAAATATTATTATTATTTTTAAAAAATGTAATGGACAACAAATTTATAATATAATTAATAAACATCACTAAATCAATAAACATGTTCATTATAACGAAAAAATAATTGGAATGCATTTTGTATTTGTAAAGGAGATCCTCTTCATTAGCGTGGTGGTACATTTTGAACTTATATTTTCATACCAGCTATGCACATGGGAGGTACTAATTATTGTAATATTGACTTATTTAATAAATATTATATATACATACCTGATTTGTATCAAATATCACAAGAATTACTTCCATTTACATTTAAAATTACAAAAACAAAA
>BMAV01016678.1:0-27104 GCA_019973955.1 Trichonephila inaurata madagascariensis | reverse complement strand
GGAAGTGGTTAGGGAAAATTATTTTAAGATCATGTTCTAAAATGTATGCATGTACTCAAATTGCAGGATAGAGTGCTGAAAATGTTATTTTTAGTTATACATATTCCAAGAAGTACTCAAAGATTTCGATGACGAAAGATTTTATTTACAGTTTAATCTTTGAAATCAAAAGATCACTTAAATTCGTTTATTTTTAAAACTACTTAATATTGCTATGTAGTTGACAATGACATTAACTTTTATTTACACACGCACACAAATTATTTATTTCTACATTAAATCCTTGAATTCGTTTTTTAATTAACAAAATTTTTTTTCTAGTTATATAAAAATAATAAAGAAAACTTAGAATCCATAGATTTATTCTTTTAAAGTCTAATTTTTAAATTCCTACTATTTTAGTTTACTCTCTCCCTCTCTCTCTCTTTTATATATATATATATTATTCAAATTTTCAAACGTTAATAAAATCCCTTTTTATTCATACCCCGAAGTAAAAAAACATTTTTAAACTTTGTGTGGATGACCCATGATAAAAATTTTTTTCAAAACATAAATTATTTTAATTTTAAATTTTTCGGGGGTTATTTCGGGTAAAGAGGATTTATCTGCAACAGATGGCTATAATTTTTTAACAATAAAAATTTATTTTAAAAAAAAATTATTTTACTTTTCATTATCTTAATGAAATTTTTAAAAAATCAAACTGGTTTTGTTATTTATTGTTTAAATGAGCTTTTTTTTTTTCAACTTTCAAATTAGCATGTCATACATTCTGCATCCCTAAATTACTAAATTAAACATATTATAAAGTTGTAAGATAAATTGAAATGTTTTTGAAGTATTGTTGTACATTACGCTTGTGTATTACCAGGAAAGATATGCGGTACCTAATAATATCTTTTAGATAGTAAATATAGTGCGCAACATAAGTAACATAAAACTCCCAATGTCCCAATATGTAGCATAATATTCTAGAAAAAAATTTTTTTTTTTATCTAGGTTCTATAATAAATTAAAAAAGAGGTTCAAACTAAAAATGAATGTATGGAAGCATTTTACTTTTTACTTATCTCCGGGTTTAGTTTTGAAGATTTTATTTTAAAGTAATGAATGTGTATGTTATTTGTGCATTTTATTGATTTCAAAACAATCTCAGCATATATATGGGTAGATGGGATGATTTATCTGCTAATAAATAGATTTATTAAATTACTTATTGTTACTAAAAATGATGCGAGATACCAAAATCCCATGAAATAAAAAAAAAACCCTTTTTTATTTCGTTAACAATCATTCGTAATTTATTAAATGATTGTTTAATATTATTGCCTGTAACACTGTATTAAAGTACTTTTGTATTCAAATATTCTTTCATCAAAGCATTTAAATCCCTTCACTTATATTTAATAACGTTCGTTGTAAATTTTACAATATATATTAATATTTAGTTATATATTATGGGGAAATGACTACGACCTTAGGATGTGTGAAATAAATGATTTATTAAACATAATGAAGGATGAATCATTTAAAATATATTAAACACCAAAGGAGAACGTCTAATGCATAGCGTCTGCCTCGTCCATTTGAGTCATTTCCCGTGTAATCCTTTTGTTGGATACTTCTGAGGGGACGTGGGGAAAATTTCCCCCTCAAGTAACAGGGGGGGAAATGTGACAGTGCACATACCCAACCCTAAAAAATTTTAAAAACTGAAATTCAGTTATTTTTTTTGTTTGGTTCCATCGCAAACCGTGATTTTTAAAAAAGCGATAAAAGGATAAATTTAGATATTTAGTGTCACTTCGTTTAAAAATGTATATAAATTTTTTTAAAAAAATATTATTACAATAAAAAAATTATTTAAGTCAATATTTTGACAAAATTTAACATAGAATGACCCCTTTTCAAAATAGTCTCCCTTTGTGAAAAAAGTTTATTCAAAAAATTTTTCCTGTATATAGACGACTTTTAAAAAGGCTCAACTAAATTTTTTAAATATATAACTTAGAAGTGGTTATCCATTTTTTTACGAAACGAAGAAAATTTTAAAAAAAAACGCCGATTATTATTTCAATGGGTTGTAACACTGAAAATAATATGAATTTTTTTAAAAAAAAAAGTTCAACTCTTTGGGGGAAATCTTACTTTATATAAGCCCCCCAAAAAATTATTATTTTAGAGGATTTTTTTTTAAAAGGGAACATTTGAAAAAAAGGGTTTTTCTTTAAATTTTTTTTTTCCAAAATATTGTAAAATAAATTTTGGGCAAAATGTCCCTAAAAAAAATTTTATACGTAATATAATCTAACGACACTAAATATCAGAAAAATTATCCATTTATGCGCCTTTTAAAAACAGGGTTGAACGGTGGAACCCTTTAAAAAAATTTTTATTTTTTTTGTGGGTTTTTTCTTTTTTCATGCAATTTTGGGGTTAAAAAAATAATACTGGTGAGTTTATATCATTATATCATAATCGCATCGCCAAAAGATCTAAATTATGAAGTTCGTCACCAATAGCCCTAGTGTTGTTTTATAATGAGGGTTAGTATAATTTTCAATCATCACCAAAAGATACATTGGAAATAAACTTCAAAAGAGTTTAAATGTTCGATGATTTGCACTCTTTAACATTTATATTCAACGTTAAAATATAGTTAACGTTAAATTATGGAGATATGCTTACCGACCGACATTCACGTTAGCAAAAATGATTATCGGAAGCGGAATGAAGTATTGACCGGAAAATGGAATATGTGATTCCCTTAAAGTTAGGCACCGTCAATTCCCAGGTTGGGGAAGTTTACTGGTTAGAAAACGGAAATGACGCACATAGTTTAAATTACAGATTTTAATATGGCGTGGAAAACTCGTTAAAACCTTGGAATGGATGAACGGATTCATATAGGGCTTATGGTTTATGAAGGGGCCGTACCTAAAGTTAAACAAAATGTGAGTATTCGATTAGGCTTATAATAAACTCGAGATATTAAAAACAAATAAACTGTTAAATTTTAAATATTTAGAATGTAGGAAAATTGGTTTGCAAGGTTATTTGGATAAGTTTTTTTTAATAAATAATCCTTACACATAATTGTTATGAAAATATCAAGTGTACGTGTGTGTGTCATATACTTATGTATATAAGACTTTTTTACATGAAAGAATCACCCAATTTTATCAATTATTTGCTTTATGTGCGCTCTATTTGCGTTTGAGAAACACACAAAGACTAAAGACCAAAAGAGAAACATTCGGAATATGAGAAGACTTACGACAAAAGTATTTTGTTGATTCTTTGAAAATGCCCCCTCGGGTGACCTTCTCTTTGATTATTCGCGTGAGCTAGAGGTGTACGATTTTCAAAAGGAACAGACATGTTTATATTCTTAATATGTCTTCATTAAGAACTATAACTTGAACTTTTAACAGATTAGATAATGGTTATATATGTGAGAATCTACGATGAACAAACACACAATACAAGTAATATCGAATTAACCTTACTCGGACCACTATTCATATCTAACACGCCTAATTTTCAATTCCAAAATAACACAAGTCCTAATATTAAAAAGTCAATCCTACCTTAATCCAATCGTAGCTTCGATTCTAAAGGGGTGCGTCTTTACGGAGTGCAATGGTATGCACCTGACCTAATGGTTTTTTCTTCGGAATAACCTCCGTTGGCCGTCCCCTTTTTACAATTGTATCAATCTCTCACATAACATTTCCCAAATTGCAATTTTACTTACTGAAACTTCTGTTATTTAAAAAGGGTATCTAATTTGATTTAATCTTCACGTTTCACTTCTTGTTTTGGTTGGGGAAAAAAGTTGCCATTAATCTTGGCCCAAAAGTACCCAAAGGACATGTTAAAGAAAAGACGCGGGAGCCCGTCACAATACTTAGTTAAAGTTTTAATGCTTGACCCCACTTTGCTGTGTCAATAAAATATTACTTATAAACTCTCAAAAAGGATATCCTGCTCCACCCACCGTATTCTCCAGACATTGTTTCTTCAAACTATTGTTCGTTTCGATCTATGACACATGCAGCCTGTTTGAGCAACACTTCTGTTCTTTTGAAGAAGGCAAAAAATTAATCTTGAATTGCCTCTAAACACCAGTCGTTCTTTCAATGCGGAGTTCCTATGTTGCCAAAAACACAAGATAAAGTAGAGGTTCAAGACAGACAATTATTTAAATAATTAATTTGTAGTTTCTCTTTTCGCATGCTAAAGATCCAATTTTTCAAAAAGAAATTCTGTAAAACTTATTAGCACACCAGCTAATTTCAATTATTTATTAAAATTATTTCATTAAACTATTTTAATAACGTTAATTGTAAAAACAGATTCGTGTTTTTAAATATTTTCAGGCTCTTTAAATTATATATGAAGTTTATATACAAATGCATGAAAAAAGTAATACATTTTCATAAATATTAAGTAGAGACATTTTAAAAGCTATTAGTTATTAAAGTTCTACTATATACTCATCCGTTCACTACTCAAATCATCATTATCATCATTATCGCCATCTAAAATTCATTTTCTAATGATAGTATACTGTAAAATATTAAAAGAATTGAAGGTGATAACATATAACCGGAAAAGGGAGAGGGAGAGTAAATCTTTTAATCTTTAGTATAAAGGAATTTCAGGAATACACTCATTGCCATAAAAATGTGTGCACCAAGAAATAATAGTGGGATCATAAAGAAACTTAGTATGAAGGTACATGTTGGATAGGTATGCAAATGATTAGAAATGCAGCGTGATTGTGCATTGCGTATTGCCACTAGAACGCGTTGAACTTTGGGCTCCTTGGAATATAAAACAGGTAAGCAGAACTTGTTTGAGTGCACTCTAGCTTTTGCTAAGAAAATGCTGAGGTAGACATGCCGTAACGTCACCATCGAAAATATGAGCAGCCGTCAGGATTTGGGAGGAGAAGAATCTTTGGTGTGATGGTAGCTGAGTGGTCAGCTCGGCAAGTAGCTTGTCAAGTAGGCCGTTCTGACTGTGAGGAGGTGTTGGGACAAGTGGACACAAGAGACTTCATTTACATGGTGACCAGGCTCAGGAATCTCTCAACAGACCAGTCGTCGAGAAAATCTTCACATCATACGACACGCACGCGTAAAGCCAACTGCCACATTTGCCGCTGTCGAGACACAGGCAGCACCTTCACTACAGGAACCCTGTGTCTTCCCGAAGAATCGCAAGGCACCCGACTGAAGGACATCTGATATCACGGAGCCCATTATGTGTGCTGCCAATGACACCCACCCACTGACACCTCCGTTTGGAGTGGTGTCGTGCAGGACGGTATTAGACTGCAACGGAATGGAACCAGATCGTCTTCAGCGACGAATCTAAGTTCATTTTGAGCAGTTTTGACAATCTTGTTCGTGTGTGGAGACCCCATGATGAATGTCTGAATCCGGCCTTCACTTTACAGTGACACACCACTCTCACAGCTGATGTGATGGCATTGGGTGCCATTGCTTACAATACACGGTCACCCCTAGTATTGATTCACGGCACAATAACTGCCCAATATTACATCCATGACATCCTTCAGGTAAAGTATTGCCACTCATGGCAGGTCTCCCAGGAGTCATTTTTCAGCAAGATAATGCTATGCCATACACAGCAGGCATGTCATAAGACTTCCACAGCCTCATTACCACCCTTCCCTGGCTTGCTCGATCACCAGATTTGTCATCAATTTAGAATATCTGGGATCATTTAAGACGGTAAATTGGACAACCTACGAGTTTGGTCTAACTAAAGACGCGTTTACAGCCACTGTGGAAGAAATTATCTCAGGACATCTTACGGAACTTGTATGCCTCAATGCTCGCTCGTATCACACCGTACATTCGCACTAGAAGGGGTCCAATGAAGTACTAAAACTTCCGTTCATTTGTACTTTTTTCTGAAACAAATTATCCTTTTTCTTTGATTTTCTAATCATTTGTTCGAGCCCAAGTACCACTAAAGACCCCCCGTGTAGGGCAGTGATGCACGTTAAATCGGTCGAGAGCTGAAACGTCCTCCCGTTGGTGTGGTGTGGTAGTTAGAAGAGAGGAGTTCCAGCTCAGGTGTCGTCCACGTCACTTGACCATGGTTCAAAATTACGTATCCCGTCGCCAAAAGCCATCGTGTAGCTGAACAGTGCGTCGTTAATATTCATTCACTCATTCTAATCATTTATATCAAAGTATTACTTACAATATAAAGTTTCGTTTCATTTTGACGACTTTTTCTTGATGCGCAAATTTTTATGGCAATGAGTGTATAAATGAACAAAACATCAAAGCATAAAATTAAAATATTTTATAACTTTTAAAACAAACATGATTATCTATTAAAAGATTACATTGTTTGCATTGCATTGGATACATTATTACCTAACTATTTTAAGAGATAAATTATTTTCTAACTATTTTATGGAGGAAAAAAGCAAAAAAAATTTTTTTAAAATATATTTTATATTTTATTTTTATTTTTTTTCGAACAAAATCACAAAATAAACAAAACTCAAGATGGCAAGAGTTGACGCAAGCCGTTTTCTACATCCTTCTGATTTCTGTTTTTAAAAGTAAAAGTTTCAATGACTTTATATCCTCTTCCGCTTCAATAGTTTTACTATATAGTAAAACTATAAACATTTCTAACACAAAGTCTTTAAACTTCATTTTTTTTTGAAAACTTCCATACAGTCATCAGTCTTTAAATAGCGACGAAGACTTTTCAATGGAGTTCGGAAACCACTTATTTTTTCCGACTTGATGGATGTTGCTGTCTAGCAATCGACTTTTTTCTTACACGTAAATGAGGTAGTATTAATAAAATTAAGTGTATAGCTTTCGCATAAAATTTAAAACGTCTTTATAATGATGGTATTATTATGTTAGGATGGTAAAAAAATTGAATCTTGGACATTGATTTATGAGGTACTTCCGTAGATGTCATGTTGAACTGCTCGCATTAGTGCCAAAGATCTTTATTAAGCTTTTGTGTAGTCTACATTAAAAAAGATATTAAATATAATCTATATTAAAAATGAATCTTATCTTAAAAAATTCTTAATTAAAGAAGAAGCTAATCTTAATGGACAGCAATCTGAAATTCATTCAAGTTTGCAAATTGAGGTTATTGATTTTTTTTACTATCTCATTTTCTTTTTTTCTTTTTTTTACATATTTTGAGGTTACAAAGTTTATCTACACCATTGGGCTCCAAACTTTTTTAATTACGTACCCCTAAAACGAAAATAATTATAAATTTTACCTCGTATTATATTTATCCATACATGCACAGACACATATATATAATGTGATTAAATGAATTTGTCATCAAAAATCACATTATTTATTTTAAGCAATATACAGGTGATTATCAAAATAATGGAAAAACCTCAGATTTATAAAGAATCTTTTATTAGTATATTGTAGGGCCGTTTTGGGAACGTAATACAGCTTATATTCGCCTCTAAATTGATTCATACAATTATTGAATAGCGTTTAGAAGAATATCGAGCCATTCTTCGAGATACTGTGTAAGTTTTGAGATAAGGATACCGATTCCGCATTGAACACTCTAAAACAGTGTTTCTCAAACTTTCACTACTGGCGACCCAATTTTCAATCATAATTTGTATCGCCCCCCCAAAAAAATAATACTAATGTATTGAATGCAATAATAATGCACTTTGGTGCTTAAGCTACAATACAATCATAATTATAAACCTACAAAATTAACAAATAAGTTTAAATTTTGTATATGTTGTTTTAATTTAATATATATATATATTTATTTTATTTTTATTTTTTAGTTCAATTCACTAAACCCTGTTTTGGGGGTTTGTTTTAAAACTATAATTTATTTTATAATTATTTTTACTATACAAGATAGAAATCCCAATTTCAGTGAATAATTTAACTAAGAAAAAATATACTTACCTACTTTCAAGGACTTCTCAATTTTTTCTTTGATAATTTGAGAAAAAATCTAATAAAACTAAAAAAAATGTTCCAAATGTGCGTGTCCTTAATAAAGGACATAAATCACAGACACCTTTCACTAACAATACAGGAACGTTATTTTCCAGAAAAACTGTCATATTTTGTTCACGTTATTGTAGTTTTGTTGTCGTTTGATGATCTAAAAATTTGCATTTTGAATTTTTTTTCCCCCTTTGTCTTTTGAAAAGGGCGAAGGGCTACATTTATGGCTTCATAGTTTACTTCATAGAGTTCTTCAGGCAGCACTTGAAAATTTCAATTCAACTTAAACGTTTCATGTCTATCACTTTTCTCATATTTACTTTCGCTATCTTGATTAATATGCATTATTTCAGCAGGTTCTTCAAATTTCTTGATAAATTTCAACTTCCTTCAAAAGATCACAGATGCCCATTTTTTTATATTCTGTTCATTTACATTTATAAACCATAATAAGTCGTACAACACAGCAATCAAAACCACAAAATTGTTCATGGGGAGAAAGTGTAGCATGTTCTAAAAAATAATTGTGTAAAACGTTTTTCATTACGCATTATACGTTTCAGAATACCCGTAAAAATACATCTTGGCCAAATAATCCTTCAAAGTGCTCAATATGCTTATCCATATATCATAAAACTCATTCACATGGGGGGAAAAAGCAACAGAAAAATATAATTTACAACTTTTCTAAAAGAAAAAGAGACGGAGTGAAACATACCAGTAGTTTGAAGGTCAAATATATGATAATCAAAAGTAGTATTTTATGGGTTAAAAGAAACGTAATAATAAAATCTCTCATCGTGGGATTACAGTAAAGCAAACAAAATGTTCATTTGGTTATATAGGATCAAAGATAGCTAATGAGCGTTTGAAGTGGATTCTTTTATTTTTAATGATCACCAGATGATTAAAATAAATTATATCAGTGTAAATATGCATTTTTTATTTTGTCAGAGATTATTTGGTTTTACTTCATTCCAAAAAATTATTTTTTAAACCTTTTATTTTCAATATGCTCGCGCCTCCCTTGCAGGATTACCGCGCCCCCAGGGGGGCGCCCCACAGTTTGAGAAACACTGCTCTAAAATATACCAAAACAGTTCTATTATATTGAGGTCGACTGACTGTGCGGTCCAAGGCAGATGTTTAACTTCATCCTTATATTCATCAAACCATTATTGGACTAGTCCGGTGCGTGGATAAGTGCATTATCATCCTAGAAAATTCCAACTCCTGTAGGAAACAAAGTTTAAATCATGGGATTGAAGGTATAAATAAAGTTTCTTTATACTTCTCCATAGTGACCCTTCCTTCCAGGGTTACGCTTACGATTGGTCCAACATAAAACCAAAACATAATTGCCCATATTATGACAGATCCACCTCCATGCTTGGCATTTTCAAAAAGACAATCCCAATTATGCCCTTGTGCAATTATCCTCTAAACTTGCATCCATCCTGTTGTAGAGAAAAGAGTGAAAGACAATTCTTCAGACCATATTACTTTCTTCCACTTATGAATCGACACAAGGTTTTGTGAGTATGATATCCCTGTAGACAGCGTTTGGCATTAACATCTGTGACAAGTGGCTTGGGAATTGCTGCTCTGCCGTAAATTCTGTTTATGAATATTCTTTCTAACTGGAATAATTGACATTGGAGAATCGAGATGCTGATTGAGCTCTGCGATCACTTTTGCTACAGTTGATCGCTTTTTAGGCAATACAATACGCTTCAATATTCGTCGGTATCATTCGCTGAATTTCTCTTTCCGTCCACTATTTTGCTTTGCCGAGCTTGTATTGAGGCGTTGTGTGTATGCTGTCATGACTTTAAGGGCAAAAGTAGCCCAGTGGTCAAGGTATCGGATCATGGAAGCCATGTTATGAGTTCGAGCCCAGTACCACTAAAGACCCGCCGTGTAGGGCAGCGATGCACGTTAAATCTGTCGAGAGCTGAAACATCCTCCCGTTGGTGTTGTGTGGTAGTTAGGGGGTGCCAGCTCAGGTGTCGTCCACGTCACTTGACCATGGTTCAAAATTATTTGGTCCGTCGCCAAAAGCCCTCGTGTAGCTGAACAGTGCGACGTTAATATTTACTCATTCACTCACAGTCATCACTTTAAACACCATACCTCAAAAAAAGCTTAAAAAAAAGTTGGAATGTTTCTGTCACACTTGCTCCAGCTAGACGGGCTCCTACAATTTGGTCTCTTTGAAAATCTGAAATATCCGATATTTTACACTTTTGGAAAAAAAAACCAAACTTACAGAGCTTCAATAAAGCTACCACATACAATCAGAAATACACATTTATATTAATAGAAAAAACTGGTAACTACTATTATTTTTTAATGCTTACGACGCGCATTCAAAAATGTCCCTTTTATTCACATGTTCCTTGATTCAATTATCATTTTGATAACCACCTATACATACATTTAAATTGAATTACAAATTTATATTTTAATTAGAATTAAAAGTGAGAAATGTATAATAATTTCTTAAGGTATCCGACTACATTCGGAATTGTGATTTTGCAAAAGCTTATAAATGGATAATATTCATGATATTTAGTATCACTCCTGCCATTAGAAATTATATAAAAATTGCTCTTTAAGAATATACATATAGCAAAAATTAGTTTAGCGATCGGCTATTTTTGACAAAATGAACATAGACGACTCATTTTCAATATGTTTCCTTTTTAGAAAATGCTTATTATAATAATAGTTTGTTCGCATATAGCTCCTTGCATTATCTGTACAGAGACCTCAACTAGAATTTTTGAAGTATATAACTTAGAAGTGAGTTTCTCCTTGTTTTACGACAACAGAGGAGAGAAATTTTAAAAAAAAAACGCCTATAACTCTTTCAATGGGTTTAACTCTGAAAATAATGAATTTTTCAAAATTCATAGTTGGGTTCAGAGAGGTCTGAACTAAAACAAGCAAAATATTATTTAATAGAAGCATTTTCCAAAAAAAAAATTTTAAATTAAAAGGTTATTCTAATTTAAATTTTTGGGAAATATTGTTTTAAATAATTTTTTCAAAACGTCCAAAACAATTTTATACATGCATTCTAATCTTGACACTAAAATCATAAAAATTACCCATTTATGCCTTTTAAAATCAGGGTTTCCCAATAGTCAGATACCTTAAATGTGAAGTTTAATGGAATAAAAAAAAGTCATTAATGTATTTTCATTTTAGTAAAAATAAACTGCTACTAAAAATTACTAATTTAATCAAAATTCTTACAAGTTAATTTAATTTAACTTAATTTTTGTATGGAATATCATTCAGCTTTAGAGATATTCAGAAGACAATTGCATCAGAGTCTCATCATTTATTTATCTTTCGTTATTTTATTGCTGTGAAATTTTAATTAATTATAAATAACTGAAATTTAATTTGATATAAATATATGAGGAGTCTAGAAATTTTATCTGTAATAATTTTTACTTACATATTAGTATAAGTTGTAATTAATTTCTGATTTTAATAATTAATGCATATTATATTTGTATAACACATTTGTAATATCTTATTAATTCTTACATAACAGTTGTCTTCCAAAAGTTCATGCATTAGACATCTTCCAGTATATTTCACTTATAGATCTTAAAATTTTATCATACATCAAAATTAACTGAATGAAACAATTTTTGAAAAAATAAAATATTATAAAATTTAATTCGCTAGCCTTAAGTATGTTTACAGTTTTAAAAAATGTGATGTTATTTGTGTGTGTGTATATAGAAAAAAAAGAAAAACTTAATTTCGCTTGTGTATAACCATGTTATTATTGATTTATAATTTTTTTTTAAATTTTTAAAAATAAATTTACAGTGAAGTTTTTGAAAGTACTAAAAGACTTTCTTAAATTAATTGCACTACTATTTATAGTATTCTCTAGAGAAACCATTTACATAAGTCTCAGTCTCAAAAATAGGAATACAGTGAAAGCAATAAAAATAACAGTTTCATTATATACTATCCCGAAACATTTGTTCAGTTAAATCTCACTGAATATACCAAACATTCAAGAGAATTAAGTTATAAAATATTAATTCCCTTTAAGTACTACGTAATGCTGTGAGATATTTTTAGTCTATACGGAGAAAATTTTTAAAATGTTTGATTTAATCACTATTTATTACACATTTACATTTTCCACAAAGTACTGAAACTGAAATTTTAAGATGTTAAACACTATTTAACGTCTTAACTTTTCTACTTACATTACATAAATGGACATTGTGATCATAAATAAATGTAGAACTTACGTGGGATGTTTGAAGCTTTAAAATATTAAAGGTAGAGAGAGAGCCTTTATAGTGTTATCAAATCACACATTAAAATTAAAAAATAGTTTATTTCTATAACTAAATGTTATTGTTAATAAAGACGAAAGTCTTTATAAACCATTTAGTTCAAATCATGCTTCTGAATATCGTACTATATATTGTTACGTAGATCCGAGGGTTCGGGGATTTTATGCAAAACAATCACAAAGAAAATAAACAGTTCTTCAAGAGCGATGCGAATTTATTATCAAAAAACCCAAACCTTTAAATACAGGATTCAACAACAATATTCACAGAGTAAATATCCGAAGGTCTTCACACCTTCAAAAGCAATCAAACACAATAATCTGCGTTTAAAAATACACGAAGTAAAAATTTTTCACAAGCACACCAATCTAATCGCTAAAAAAAAATACCACTTCCCCTGGTTTAATCCCGACTCCTCCCGTCCCCGGGGAGCATCTTATTTATAGGTGCGACAGAAACTTTCCCGAAATATAGCCGCTCGTGACATGTGGAGAGTCCCCCTTTTAGAAACCAGAGGGTTGAACTCGCCAACAGGGTCTCCCAAAAAAAAATGGTCGCCAAATTGGCCACCAATTTGGGCACCAAAAAAAGATCCCAACTTCGCTCTACCGCCAAATTTCGCCAAGTTCGCTCGTTGCCATTATAACGAAAGGGGGCATTGCTTTGAATGGTAAAATTTTTAACATGAAAAAAAACATAACATAAGAATATAAATACATTAAACACTAAATACAAATTATTCACATTTTACAAAAAATGCATACCAATATTTAATGATAGATCATATATTTAATAGCTATATAACTGTAACTTAAAGCTAAATAATACGTAAGAATATAGTAAGACAATGTTGGTCCTTATAAAATGATCATAGAAATACATTAGTACGCTCTCATACTTGGAGCTAATATAGTAAATTAAACATAGTTTAAAGTAACCAAACTTCTTTTTCTGCATATATACTGGGGTGTGGAAAAAAAGTAGTGGGGATTTTTTTGGGGTAAGAGAGCAAAAAAATTTTAAAACTAAAATGCAACTTAATATTATAATTAAAGACTGTAATCTACATATTGAAAGCTAAAATAAATTTGTAAAATTAATTTTTAAAACAAAAAGAAACCATAAAAGAACTTTCTAGTAAGAAGCCCTTAACAACGGTGACCACAGGAAAACGTATAAGGAAAAAACTTGTAACAAAATACTTTAAGCAAAACAACTTCAAACTGTATATAGAAAATATGAAAATCATATAACAATTTTTTAAAAATTTGGATAAGAAAGTAAATTAAAATAAAAGATTTCTTAATTTCAAAATTACCTAATAAGTTATAGCACTATCTAGTAGAAAAATTTAAAAATGATAAATGCGAAGAAAAGAGCATAATTAAAATAATTATTGTCAAGATAAAAGTAAAAAAAACTATAATCAAACCAATAACACTGAACTTATTATAAATGAATGGATGAAGAAAATTAATAGGATGGTCAGGTTCCAAACAATAACTAATAACTTTTTCACCCCCATTAATTTGTGACTATTTTATTAGCTAAACAATTTTTGAGTTTATGTAATTAAAAATAGTATTCCCCTATTTATAAAATATGAATATTGCTATTTCAGAAAGAAGTTTTAATAATATTAAAATTAAAATTACCCTTGCTATCAAAAGTATTACTATTTAATTTACTATCCATAATATGTAAATTATATCAAGTAATCTGTAATAAGTGTTTGGTAGTGTTTTAATAAGATTTAGGGTAAATAAATAAAAATTAATATTAGGTATATACTCTACTTTAGCTCACAAATGTTAAATCATCAATATATTGAAATGAATGGAAATCATTATTAATAACACAAAAAAATTATTTATTACTCTAATTTTAGTTTAACCTTAGTAATATTTTGATGACAAATACAATAATATTCATATAGTTTCTTACATAACTGTAGCATTTATCTTAACATACGCACAATATAATTATTCAGAACTGAACTCAGTGGAGCAGCAGCCCATAAGGGCCAAGGCCTACTGTGCCTACCTCAGTTTACGTGACCTTAGGCGCTGGGGTGGCATGTACAGATGTTTCAAGTAGTCAGTCTGACGCGGAACCCCAAGTTTTCAGTTCCCAAGCAAGCTTGGTACTCATTTAGCGACCCACTGAAGAGATGAAAGGCTGTGTTTACCTTGCCCAGCCCGGGATTCTAACCCCGTATCTGTAGGATGGAAGAGCGATACACTATCATTCAGCCACTGGGCTTACAATGATTCTAGTACAAATAATTTTATACATTTAACTAAGTGCTACAATTTCAGCCAATGATACTATGCTTTAAATTTGTATTTGGATCCAGAATCTGGCCATAACTTATTTATTGTACACAAATTCAGCACCGGCTATGCATTTTTAGTTGCAAATTTTGGTAAGTTGAACATATTCATATTCAAATTTTCTAAAGTAGCAAGTTTTCATTCCCATGAGGCCGTGAGGAATGAAGAACCGTGAATTGGAGTCCTGGTATCACTGGAGATTCGCCATGTAGAGGAGTTGATGCAATTAAATTGGTCGTGGTTTAAAAGGCTTACGTTGTTGTGGTGGGGGGGGGGGGCAAAATTGGCAACTTTTTTTTTCTTGAAGATACCGCCGGTTTGGGAAAATGTGACATAAAAATGAAAGTTCGAGGTGTTAACTACATGTGTGGAGAATGCATACACGAAATATCAACACAACTTATTACGATAGTATATACGGGGCAATATAACCTTCACGGTGCAAAAAGAATGAAACACAGTACACATAAAGTTGACATGACCCTGGGCCCTAAAGATTTTAATGTAGCCCGGTCGCCCCAAACATTGCTCATCACTGTTTGACACAGTCCTTTCTGAAATTTTCCCCATCCACCATGCTACTGTACGGTAGGGTGGGGCATTTTTCCCCAAGGGGCTTCCATAATTCACGCGACATTCCATCACATTTCCCCCGGGGAAAGGCTATTTTGATGTAAGCGCGCTGCTCAACATGGGTTACTTTTCCCTCTTTCACAGCACTCACCAACGGGGGGATTTCACAGCCCTCACTGAGCTACTACCAGCTATCACAGAGCCATCTGATGTTCTACATACACACTATGCCTGCAGAACTTCCACACGACACATATACGTTTGTGATCCGTTCGCATATCTACAAGAAAAAAAATAGTTGCCATGACTTATGCCCCAACCCTCGTAGATAATCAAATTCCACCTCATTCTTTTATCACCACTAAATTTCTACCAGTAAAAAGAAAAATCAAGTAAAATTAAACTTATTCAAACTTTATGTAAAAGTGAATCAGGTGAACCTCTATTACTAAACATTCTGATGTTTTCAACTTGATCAATATTGCTCAAATTTAGGAAATGTTTATTTTAATTTTTTTCTTTTCATATACTTTTAAAAGTATAATAAAACTTTTAAGTTGATCGCATATTTGAAATATTTATTCCAAAAAACCAATACCCAAATGTAAAAGAATTAATGTAAATGTGCTTAAATTAGTGACGTAATACAAATCATAAGATAACGATACAATGATATGCAACATTAAAAAAAAAATCTAAAATATAAAAAACATTTTCCCTTAATAGATAGGTTAATCGACATGAAATTAAAATCGATCTTTTAGTTAAATTAACAGAGAAGCGTAGTATACAAGAAAAAAAAGGAATGAAGTAAATGGAGCTTAAAAAAATCAGTCTTAAATTGGAATTACCTGATTGAAATTTGTAATCAGAAAAAGAGAATATAAAAACTTAGGCAAAAAAATTCAAATTTTCAGTCGAAAGGAAACGCTATTTCAACCGTAGAGAGAAAAGTAATAAGAGTAAGTGGTTGCAACCGGGGTGAAAAAAACCGTACACTAGAAAGATTTCTGATTTCTACTTCCAGAAGACAAAAATCAAGTTAAATGTATTCATCGTCTGCAACAATTTAGTTTTTTTCTTCTTTCCTTTTAGAATTTAGTACCGTGTTGAAGCATGAATTAGCATCTCAGTTCTAATGGAACTTTTTTTTTCTGTCTCGTTCCTTTTTAGAACAGGCATTTGATTTACATTCCAACTAAAGTACTTATTCCATAAAATAAAAAGTTGTCTGTTTTTACTTCGTTTACAAGTATGTGTTTTAAATCTTATTGTTTTTATCATTAATGATACATTTTATACATGCGTAGAGTGTTGTGTATTCTTTTTTTACAAACAAACAAAAATTTTATTCGCATATTTTTGTTTATTTTTCTGTATTGGAATTTTTTTTTATTTAAAGTAAATAATTATAAATTTATTTGCTCTTAAAAAAATTCCTAAGCTTAAGATTCTAAGTTTCTTGTTTAAAATTATTAGAACTCGCGCCAGTTAAAAAATATAAAAATATAACTTTGTGACCATTTTTGTTTAATAAACAATTTATTGAATACAAAATATTGTTATACGCAAAATTTAATGTTGAATCAAGTAACAGTTAAAGTTTTTGAAGCAACTGAGTCAAATTAAATAATTCTGGGAATAATTTAGTGTTAGCTATATACTGAAAACAGTGTTTTAAGCACTTCTTTACTTTCAATATCGAATCTTAATATAGGTATGTAAAAACTCATAGCATTTGACACTTTGTTTAAATATTAAGACAGTTAAAATTAGAATAATAATATTATTATTACGTAATAATTACATAAATTCCATATATATTCTACTATTTGAATTACAAGATCCTAATATGTATTTATGCAAACACAGAAAGAATGGGTTTTTGATTTGATTCTAATTTATTTCACACTCTTAAGATATACAAGGACTACTGGTGATTGACCGTGTAAATCTGAACCACATACAAGTGACGAGGAAGACACCTGAGCTGGCACTCTCTCTCCAAACTACTCATCAAGCCAACGGGAAGACTGAACCATGACAGATTCAATGGTTATCACCTCCTCTTCACGGCGGGTCTTCAGTGGCACCAGAGCACGAAGTCGTGACTCACTAACCAAGAGTTCGCGATTATAACCACTAGATTATAAAGGCCATTTTCATCTCAAGCCCCACTTATTACTAAATGAGTGTATTGTATGTGGCTTTGTTAAACAGTACTGTATACCCAAAGGTGATTATCATGAAAATCTGCATCATGAGTCTACATCTATTGTTATTCTTCAAATTTACAATATATAGAAAATTGGATGAAAAAATTCTGATATAAAATAAAACTATTAATATCAATTTGTATTTAAAAACTAAATTATTTCAAGCTCTTTTCTTAAAGATTCTTGCAACTCAGGCTTGAAGAATATTTCGAATTGGAAAGCTGAATATGTCAATTGTTATCTCATTTGTTTAATCTAATATAAGACTGTATTAAAAAAATTGAGTTAAGTAAATTAAGAGATGCGCAATATATTTTTTAAAATTTTATTACAATGAATAAAAAATTTCCAAATCGTTGATTTTTAATGAAACATAAAGGACAAAGTAGAAAATTAATTAGAACATTCTATTAATACAAAAGAGATTGAGGAACAAAATATATAGTATTTAAATAAATTTGCATCTAGATAGCAACAAAAAAAAAACATAATAAATACAGTTTACAAGTATTTTGGAGAAAATCAATTTCTGAAAAATTCTTAAGAAATCCATTGAATTTATGTCAACACATAAATTCTTTATCAGTGATCTATATCAAATCTGAATTGCATAATAGCTTTAAAATATAATTTTAGTTTATTATCATATGTGCACTGTGTTTAGAAATAATTCTCATGATGAACAAAATTATCTTATTGAACTTTATGATATACTTTCCTCATTGTGTTTATTAATTTGTATTAATATTAAAACAAAAAGTAATCTTGCTTGGGTATTTTTATAATTACAATAAGTACATTATACAGGGTGATTATAATTAAAGCTTCTTTCAAAATGCTGTAAGAGCCATGGTTCAGAATGACTTCAAATTTGAACTGAATATACTTGTGGAAAGAAAAATGGTATAGCTTAAGGTATTCAACTACTTGCAACAATTTTTTAAAAAAATGTAGGTATGGAGTATTTTTTAAGTTTTTTAGTTTTATTTAGTACATTTTAAGAAAAAAAAGCTAAAATTAAAAAGAGAAAAGTAAATTATTACTGCTAAAATGGGAAAAATGGGTAAAAATTGCAAAAATTACATGCCCCTCTGTACAAATAGAAATGAACAAATTCTCAATCTTTCCATTTTAAAGTATTCTTTTGTTATTCCTTTTGAAATGCCCTTTGGAAAAGATATTTTTTTATTTTTTTACAAAAACTAGAAAAATTTATCAAGTTATTATATGAAATTGCAAAAAAAAACAGTGATTATTTTTCCATAAAAAAACGGGCCCTTTTTTAATAAAACGGAGGGGTAAACCCAAAAGGTTAAAAACACTTCTACTGTTATACAGAATATACAAAAAAAATTTAAAAAAAAAATTTTTTTTTAAAATTTTTTTGAAAATCCTTTTTTCCCCTTTTTA
Organism: Trichonephila inaurata madagascariensis; assembly: GCA_019973955.1. NCBI lineage: Eukaryota > Metazoa > Arthropoda > Arachnida > Araneae > Nephilidae > Trichonephila > Trichonephila inaurata. Next base: position 8,211 of record BMAV01016678.1, on the reverse strand, counting down.
GTTTTTCCCGGGGAAAAACTAAAATTTTGACATCTTATGTAAAGCTCCCATCTGTTTTTATTTTAAAACAGTTATTTTTTTAGGTTCTAGTGAACGAAAAAATAAAAAAAATGGTATTTTTTTAAAAAAGCTAAAAGTTTTACCTTTTAAATTTAAAAAAATCATAAAAAAAAAAATTTTGGGCAAAATTCACATTTTTAGGGTGTGGATCCTTAAAAATTCCCGGAATTTTCATTGTTGCTTTTTTATCCAAAGAAAATTAAAAAACCCCTTTTTTCCCCACCCAATAGGGTTTTCCCATGATGAATGGGCTTTTCATTAAATTTTTGCGCAACTGTTAAAGGGGGAAGTCTTTTTTCCCGTCAAAAAACAAACAATCATTCATATTGAGCAGTACAGTTGGATTAATGTGTAACTCATGACAAGGCCATTGTAATTCGATTCAAAATACCACTTATAACTGAATCCCCTTTCCTTATGTTGCTTATAGCGTTATTTAGTGATACACTATGGGATTAATTTTTTTTTATCTTTGTTTTTTCTTAAAAATATCTACTTAAAAATTTAAACAACCCCGGGCCAATGGTTTTTTTTTTTTACAGCATTTTAAAAATGGAACTTTAATTATAATCACCCTATATTTTGAAAAGTACAGGATTTCAAAATTTCAGAGTTAGATAAATAGTTCACACACAATCAGGCTCAGAAAAAAACTCATTTCTTCAAAAACTCTTATTTCAACAACTTCCCTAGGGTAATTTGAAAGCACTGCAAGTTTCATTGATTTTCGACATCAGTTACCTTTATCATACAAAGCATGTTTAAAAGAACTTAATTAAATGGCAAGAAGAAAAACATCAAAATGAAGCTGTTTATCAAAAATTAATATTTTCTTTTCAGTGTGAAAGGAACTGAGACGCAAAAATTCCAAATAAATTTAATTCAAATAACTTTTCTAATCTCTCCGAATATATTTCCGCTATAAAAATGATAGTCACACAATCCTTTTACCTCTTTTCATAACGACAAGCGAGTTTCCATCACATTCAAACCTCGAAACTTATCCCTTCTTTTATTTAAAAATTCTTTCTTCCACGATTCCGAAGCATATCTGGGCCACTTTATTTTCCATTAGCGAATCGGCTTCATGCGTCATCTAACTCTCTTTCATGTGTCATTAATTATTTCATTTCACGTGCCATTAATGTGTGGTATTTGCCACTTTGAGAAAGCAGGATGTTATCTTTGAATGTTTTAGCACCAAAGAAATCAATTCTTTTCTCTCCAGTCCCATTAAGGAATTAAAATATTTTTCTCCGGTTTTCTTACTAGCAATAAATATTCGAAAAGATCGATTCCAATTAAAGTGTCGTCTTATTTTAGAATCTAATTCACCAAGAAAAGGCATTTTTTAATAATTCCAATTCGAGTTTTAATACAAAGTATTCTAAAACATAAAAGGGGCATTTTTGATTTATCGTATTTATGTTATTAAAAAGGATTTATTGCGTCTGATTTTTGTACATAAAGTAATAAAGATTCCAAATAATAAACACTTACCTGAAGGTTTTAATAACAAATTATTATTTATTTTTTTTTTTTTTTACTTTGTCAAATATTATTGAGACTACAAGTAAGCTTTAAGGTATCCGACTACTTTTTAACTTGATTTTAAAAAGGCATAAATGGATAATTGTCGTGATTTTTAAATGTCACTTAGATTAGAATACATGAATAAAATTTTTTAAGGACATTTTGACAAAAAATTTATTTTAAATACAATATTTTGGAAAAATTAATTTTTAGAAAAACCCTTTTTTCAAAATGTTCTCCTTTTATAAAATGTTTAAAAATAAAAATTTTTTCCTTTTTAATAAATAAAGACTTCTCCAGAGTCTGAACATTTTTTTAAAAAATTTACATTATTTCAGAGTTACAACCAATTGAAATAATTATCGGGTTTTTTTTAAATTTCCCCCCTCTGTTGTCTAAAAATGGATAAACCCACTTTAAGTTATATATTTCAAAAATTTTGTTAGTTTAGAAATTAGTTTAATATACAGGCAAAATATTACTATAATAGAAACATTTTTCACAAAAGGAGAATATTTTGAAAATAGGTCATTCTATATGTTCATTTTTTGTCAAAATATTGTACTTAAATAACTTTTTATTGTAATAATATTCTTAAAACAATTTTATATACATTTTGTAATTAAGTGACACAGTGTCCCTATATAGTTGTCTTAATCCCTTCAACTTAGGTATCAACTAAGATCCAATAGTGTTCCGAAACATTTGTACTTGGACCTGGTACCGATTTTTTTTACAAAGTGGGACAATCTCCAACATGTGACTCGTGATGACTCGTGGATGTCCAACAGCTTGGCATCTTCTATTGGTTTTACTGTCATTTACCCACTTTGAATAAATACGAATAACGGCAGATCGTGAACAACCTAACGGTTGGACTGTTTGAAGATACTCGTTCCAACTCTTGGGATTGCAACAGCCCTCAATAAAACTTGTTTAAATCAGCAGCCTTTCCCAACCTTCGCAAAATTAAGAACAAGAATGATTCCTTACCTTCTCCAGTAACAGTTAAATACCATTTCCACTAAATCACGAGCCCCTCATCCAAACGAGTACATAGAAAAATGTGGTGTCTTGATAAATTTTGGGAGTGTCAATAAAGTATCATTTTCCTAATTAAAAGAGTATTCCAAATACAGTAAATCAAACTGTCAAATTCTCTACTTTTCGGATAATATAAATATATTTCATTTACAATATTTGCTTCAGAAGTTATAACTGTATTCAATTTCGCAGAGTAATTTCTCATTTAACTGATCCTGACAGCTGAAATTTAGGAAAATTGAATCTCTCTCATCACTGATATCGATTGTGTGCAATTAGTTTTCCTCTCGCTGATGATCATGTGTGATTAATTCTGTAAATAGACAATTACACCTGTTACAGTTTAAATTAGTTTATCAACATGTGCATAGAAATATCTTAGTTCAAATGATTATGCCCAATGCCATTGTCCATTACGCCAGTCTAATCTTCTGGTTTGCAAATTATAATTGACCAAAACTAAATAAATAATGACTTAAGGCTTATGTTAGAGTTATGAGTGAAAACAAATTTTAGTGTGAGAATTGGGGAGTTTCGTGTTTTTCTAAATCGTGATTATTTTTTCCTATCTATTACGATAATTGACAAATATTTTCCTTCTCTCTTTATAATGGGACTTAAAGAAAATTTTTTAAATTTTATTTGCTTAAATTAAGGAAGAATCTAGAAATAATGCTTATAAATTTTATTTTTATTCTTAACATTGTTTTTAAATATATTTTTGAAGAGCAATACAGCCATCTTAATTATTTCTTTGCCATTACTTAATAGATATACGAATTATTGTACTCGTAAATTTTCATTATTTTCATTATGCATAGATATTTTTTCTAAAAAAGTAAGGTTTTGTGTACACGCTCGTTACTCTAATCCTTGTCTTGTTTTAATGTAATTATTTACACAAGTTATGTAAATGACATTAAAATGAAAAGTAAGATTTTCTACTTTACAAAGGTCAATTATTTCACAAAAATTGTTTTTTCAGTATTATTTAAATTAAGGATTCAAAAGCATGTTCATTTATAAATTGCAGTTTAAAATAAAGAAGATTCTTAAACAACAAAAACTTTTTTTTTTTCAGATAAATTCACAATAGATTTATCTCAGTCGGTTCTGAGCCATCGAAGTCTAAGTAGCTCATTTATCACGCGCTTTAAAAGGTGATAATTAAATTTTTCCTAAGTACTACTATTTATCAAACAAATGGAAACTCAAGATTTCACCAAAAATTGGTATGAAATTTTCCGCGTTCTATTCCCGAAATTAATAACATCATTTCGTGACATCTGAAAATATAAATTATAACTTGTTTTTCTGGATCTCTTTTCAAAACTTAAAATTTTAGTGGAAAAAGGATCATTTGTCATAACTGGAAAACTATCTTTAAGCAAAACTTCAGAACAAATTTCTGCTATCATTATTAAAAAAGACACAAAACTTTTAAAATTCTGACTTTTGTTTGATCTTCAGAGATTCAGTATGGTTATTTTTAGTTAAATGTCTTTATATATCACACACAGTTGCTTTTAAAAATGTTTATAACTTTTCAATTATTGAAATTTTCACCTTACTGATTAAATTGCTCCGTGAGATTGAAAGGAACATTTCACCAGACCAGAAAGGAGAAATTTTACCAACAAAAAAATTAATTCTGAGAAAAATTTTAATAAGCAAAACAATGAAATATTGAAAAACTTTAAATTCTATTGCTCTGCTCTGTGAAGTTCTTCATGACTTTGTCAATTAAAGATAGGGCACTGCTATATTGAAGAATCTTTATACGAATACTGACCATGTGTCAGTTACTATGAAGAAGTTCTTCATATTAATAGGTATAAGAAAATCTCTGGTCTGATATTATTCAAAAGTCTACAGAAGATTATTCATAAATTTAAAGAGACTGGTGTTAATATCACGTGAAATCTGGTGGAGTGGGAAAAGCTGGAAAAGTGGAAGATACGACTGCAGTATTACAGTAAGAGACAAGCAATGGGAATATATACGAAAGGGGATTTGTCCAAAACCTTAGAATTCCAATATTGTTCTTGGAGCTTAAAAATGTCTTACTACACTATCCTTACAAAATTACGCATGTTCGTGAATTGCTTCCTGTTTATCTGCTACTACGAGTATTTGTCATCCTGCAATTCCTTGCTGGAAGTCAGAAATACATGACCAAGAAACATTTAGTGCATAAAGCCTATTTCCATGTCAAGTATCTGTTCATACTCACAATTGTATAATAAGGACAGTGGCTAATTCTTTTGAAAATCAACCTTTGTCCCTACGTTCTTTAAAAGTCACTATATATGGACCTAAGACAGCGTTTATAGTTGGGTCAATATCCTACGGATCTTGTTATCTGAAACATGCAATGACATGAGTCTCTTTTGCGCAAATATATTGTTCTCCCTCCAGTGGCGTAACTGAGAACATTTGGGCCCTCCTGCAAAGTCAGGTTTTGGGCCCTTAAGTTGGACTTTACAAAGAGTAGGTACTTAGTGGTAGTTAGGGTTTGGGCCCCCTAGAACACTTGGCCCCTCACAATGCGGGGGTGAACGTTACGCCACTGTCGAGCAAGTAAAGTCCTTAAGGAACCTTTAAAATTTAACAGTGAAGTTCATAAAATCGTACAATGATTATGCCTTTTCTTTTAAGGAAAGATTAATTTTCATTTTTAAGACGAAAAAAAACTATTTAAATAATCAAAGAAAACGTGGTAATATTTCAAGGAACTGATGTTAAGTCAAACGTTATTTTGAAGTAGTTATATTCTTTTAATATAATTATATTGGTTTTCTTAATCCAAACCTTGGAAAACAATGTAACTTAATATTAATTTTGTTAAATAAATCGAAAAAAGGAATAATTGAATATTAAGTACAAAATACAAAAACTGAGACAAATATTTGCACCATATACTAGGAAATTTATTTACAATAAATACAAATTTTAATAATAATTGAAATTCACCCTGAAAATGTGCGAGTTTATATATTAATAAAAATTCAAAAAGATTTTTTTTAAATTTACATATAACTTTTAAGTTATTATATTGCTTATGTGTGGCTAACTTGGTTGAATTAAATTGAAGAAATATGATCTTTCACGATGATGATGAATATACCCTTGTTCTAAGAACCATGAAAGCAGAATTGCTCCTGCTAATTGGGAAGAAAGTTTTTCCACGACGATGTTGCAAGCAAAGTAGACACATGTCGAATTGCCCCATTAATAGGGAAGACGGGTTTTTTCTCGATACAGTTGTAAATAGAATAGACGCATGTTGAATTGCTCCCGCTAATTGGAAGAAAGTTCTTCCTCGAAGCATTTGCAAGTTGAGTAAACACATGTCGAATTACTCCCACTAATGGGGAAGAAAAAAAATTTTCTCGACACAGTTTAAGTAGACCGAATTGCTCCCGCTAATCGGGAAGGAAGTTTTTCCTCGACGCAGTTGCAAGTAGAGTAGGTGCATGTCGAATAGCTTCCGCTAATGGGGAAGATAATTATTTCTTGACACACTTGTAGGCAGAGTAGACATATGTCGAATTGCTCCCGCTAATCAGGAAGAAAGTTTTTCCTCGACGCAGCTGTAAGTAGAGTAGACGCATGCTGAACAGCTCCCGCTAATGGGGAAGATAATTGTTTCTCGATACACTTGTAGGCAGAGTAGATACATGTCAAATTGCTTCCGCTAATCGGGAGGAAAGTTTTTCCACAATGCAGTCACTAGAGTAGACATAAGATTAATCGCTCCTGCAGAATGAGAATCAAGCTCCTTCACGAGGCAGTTACAAGAGTCAGCGAGTGTCGAACTGCTCCAATGAATTTGGCAGCATATTTTCTAAAGAGGCAATCATAAAATTAATTAAATATTCAATATATTTCAGGTGATGAAAATAGATTTGAATCAAAAAATTTAAATGGATGTAGATGTTTTCCCAAGATGCCGACAGATGTATTATGAGCAAAAGTTCGATGATATTTTGAGTACAGCAGAAAATTTTTGATATTTTATGTTTTTACATATTTTACGGGGGGCAATTTCGCTCTGAGATAGGGCATTACATATTTTAAAACACAATCAATCACTGGAATCATCTTGTTCTGCTTGAGGGTAAAAGTTGAGCTGCAGTGCTGAGGGTTGGGTAGCCGGCAGATCCGAGCCTGGCACATCTTCCAAAATGAAAAGATCGCACGGGGGACGTGTACCCTCGCTTAGTCCCCAGGGGTCTTCCACCCAAAAAGATATCGCCCCCGGCGTGGGACGTCTTGGTTTGAGGTTGAGTGCCTCGCACATCTTCCAGACCGCCAAAGAATGTATGGTCGGAACGTTCAGCTGGGTTGTAGCAGCATCAGACATGGGAGGCAGCAGCGTCGAAACGGTATCAGATGGAATGAAGTCGGGAAAAGTTTAAAAACCCATCACCGATTCCAAAATTATGACCTGAAAGAATAGGGAGATCATTCCACAAAATAAGCGTTAAAGCACATCGAAAGAAGTGCAAAAACCCCCCGAAGATCACAGTGATGATCATTCCGAATATAATTAATTACTATCACAAATGTCCTCAGTAACAAGACTAAGTAAAGCGCTCAGTTTAGCATTAAAATCAACGTTTGAAACAACAAATTATTTTAAGGTAAAAAGATGCAATAATAGTTTATTTCCTTTGTTGAGTGGAGAATGATTGTAATGCTTCCAGGGTTTTTTTTCAACAAAGCAAAATTAACAATTTTCCTATTTCATCTAACACAAAAGCTCTCATCCACCTATCATTCTTGTAAATAAAGAATTTGTGCCTCAAATGTAAGTTGTATCTTCAAAGCAAATTATAGCATAAAAAAAAACTAAATAGTTTAGAAAAAGTTTTGAAATAGTTTGAGTATAGTTAGAAATAGTTTTGAAATAGTTTGAGTACAGTTCGAAATAGTTTTGAAATGATTTGAGTATAGTTTGAAATAGTTTGAAACAGTTTGAGTATAGTTTGAAATAGTTCTGAAATAGCTTAGAAATTTGAAAGATATTGGGGTTTAAAATATTTGATATAGTTTGAAATAGTTTTGAAATAGTTTGAGTATAGTTATAAATAGTTTTGAAATAGTTTGAGTATAGTTATATATAGCTTTGAAATAGTTTGAGTATAGTTATATATAGCTTTGAAATAGTTTTGAAATAGTTTGAGTATAGTTTGAAATAGTTTAGAAATAGTTTGAGTAGAAATAGTTTTGAAAATAAACAAATAAATAACATTTACTAATCTATTGCTTATTGTACATTTTATACTTATATTTTATAAATCGTACTGTCACCTGCATGGTGCTTAAAGCTAAGACTTCTAACCCTTCACCGCGATGAATTTCGTGGACCTTGATTTGATGTTACCATCGATCAGGTGGCATAAGTAACAACAACAACACATATTTACATAACAGGTAGCGGAAGCTTTGAAAAAAGTGAATTTTGAGGAATCCAATTTTAATTCCGTCTCAGAGCACGATAAATAGTAACGGTCTAAATAAGAGTTCTCAGGTACTTTCTAAATTTGAATAGGATTGATTTCAAAACAA
>BMAV01016677.1:0-26531 GCA_019973955.1 Trichonephila inaurata madagascariensis | reverse complement strand
ACCTATTATATTAATAGAATTTTTTCTTAAATATATACATAATAACCAAACCCAAAATCAGAAAATTACATTTTAAAGATTTTAAAATATAAAAGTAAAATAAAACAGTAAATAAAAACTATTGCAAACTGAAAACACCGACTTTTTAATTTTTAGTGCACCAGTGTTCTACGGAACACTGATTAAGAACCTCTCGTTTATGTCTTGGAGGAGAGGTTATGTTCTGAAACTTTTTTGGTAAGATATTGTGAAATAGGAGTTCCAAGTATTTTATATTTGTATTAGTTGCAATTAAACGATTTGGGAATTAAAGCCTTTATGTATTAATCACAAATGAAATATATTTTAATAAGATTAAAACTTAATTTTAAAAATGCTTTGTAAGAGTTATTCAGACTTAAAGTCGTTGATTGCTTATTAGGGCAGCTAATTCCATGTTATTTTGATATATATATCACTATATATTCAAGTTAATTGCCTATTTAAAAATCGCGTTTAGAAATTTAAATTTCAAGGCCTGAAATTTCGCAATTTATCTAAAGGATGTTTTTGCATTAAGTTAAATATTTGTTTTTTTTAGTTTAAAATCTTAATGTCTTTTAAATATTTTCTTAAAATTTCTTCATATTAAACTGCAGATAATTTATTAACTCAATTTTTAAATTTTTCGAAATATGCAATTTGATGAACTTTATTAGTAGCATGCAGAATTTTTTTACAATATTTTAAATATATTATACATTTTTTATGTATTTTTATAATTAATTATACATTTAATATATATGATTAATTATACGCATAATTATACACATAATTATTAGACTGCATTAAAATTCCTTCAAATTGTCCGTGCAAAAAAGAGGTTCCCAAACTTTTTTCTCTCATAGACCCCTCACCATATTTTTTCGGTATAGGTTAGACCCCTGTTTAATTAATATTGATTTTTTTCAAATTTATCAACTTAAATGTCTTTTTGACAGCTAGTACTACTTCTACTACTATCTTAAAAGAATTAAATTATAACTAATGAAGTATATAGAGTTAAAAGTTTAAAAAGCATGTTAATTAATATATAAAATAACTGTTAAATAAAACAACCAAACAACACACAATTGATTTTGATGGGAGAAATGAATCTGGCGCTACATTAACACAAATTTTCAACATTTATTATCAATCTTGTCAGGTTTAACCTTAAATGTCCTCTGTTATAGTAGTGTCCAGTTTCATTTTTTGTTTTGGAGATTGGCAACTGCGCTTAAACTCCTTTTTACAAGCAAAAATAATTAAAAAACTTCCTCACGATATTCCATAATTCGGGACAAATAACAGGTTTTACCTTTTTAAAGCCAAAATTGCTGACATCCGTTTCTAAACCTTAAAATCTTCACTGGTGTACATCACTATCAGTTCCTGTTGTCATGTGACTGTTTTTTTCAATATGACCATATAAATTCATTGCCTAATGTGGTATTACCTTAGTCAAAGCATTCTAAAACCTGGTTTCAAAATCTGAATAAAAGGCAATTAAATGTTGAATGTAGGTTAAAACGTGCTGACAGATTATCTGGGTTAATTTGACAAAATTCCGGATCTCCAGTATTATCCTTCTTTAGTCAAACTCAGGAAAGAAACACTGAAATGGTTGCTGTTTTAAAAAAAATTATGCTGTCTCCTTGTACGGACAAATTAACATCATTAAATTTAGGAAGAAAATAGGCTAAATAAGTAAAATTTCGTTTCCACTTGATTAAATTTTCTTTTAAAATTAAAGTCACAATCTAATTTAATGAGAGCCAATATCACATAAACCCTCACTTACACCTCATTGACTCGCAAATTATTTTTTTGCTGACGTAGACCCCTTGCAGGTCATCATAGAACCCTGGGGGTCTCTATAGACCAATTTGGGAATAACTGGTGTAAAATATCTTAATTAAAAAGATATCCTGCAAATTCCTCTTAAAATGGCAATAACATGCCCACAAAAAATATATTGTTCAAGTTTTTAAAATTTAATCTTACAAAATAATGCCTATTTTAACTGTCTTAGAATGGATTAGAAATAATAAGTAAAACTTTTAAAACAAGTTTTTATTTAAATGCTCTAAAGACTAAAATAAACTTTTCTTTCAAAATTTTTGTATCACTTATGAACGTCATTACACAATTTATGATATCAAAACTTGTCGCGAGATTTACGTACACGTATTTACTTAGTTTGAAAAATTTAAAAATTAAAATCAATCAGATCAAGTTATTTAATTTGCTTGTTTATCTTCGCAGGTAAATCTCGCGACAAGCTTTTATATCATAAATTGTGTAATGACGTTATAAGTTGATAGCAAAAAATTTTTTAAAAGAAAAGTTTATTATTCTTTTTAGACCATTTAAATAAAAGCTTGTTTTTAAAAAGTTTTTTTTTTACTTTTACTTTATTTTTTAGTTATCGCTGGACAGGTATCTCAATCTATTCATGTCATTCAACGCATCATTGTTGCAAGGGTGTTTGCCAGTTAATTTTCAACAGGCTAGCTCAGGGGTACTCAAACTTTGTTCCCGTGGGCCACACACATATGATAGATTTTCACTCGAGACACAAGAAGAGGATAATGGGGGACGGGGATAAACACTGTAAGACCAAAACAACGATGGGCAAAGCAAAATTAATCAAAATATTAAAACTTTTTTTTTCGTATGTAAAAAAGGTGTTTGGTATTTTATTTTTTAAATGACTGACTCTAAAAGAGAATATCCTGAACTTTTTTAGTGCAGAGTATCGATTAGTATATTTTTAACTGATTGTGCAATATCAGAATACAAATGGTCATAACATGCATTGTCATCCAAACTAAACATGTATACAAAATTTCAGCTCCATCGTTTGAAGACATCAGCTTCAAACTGGAGTTGCAAGATTCCACCCGAACAAATTATTTTTAAATATCTTTTTAACTAATTGCAGTTTCGTGATATAAATAGTCAAAACATGCATTGTCATCCAAACTATAAATGAGTATACAAAATTTCAGCTAAATCGGTTAAAGACATCAGTTTCAAAATTGTGTTGCAAGATTTCACCCCACCAAACTACTTTAATTAATATTTTTAGCTGATTGCGATATCGGAATATAAATGGTCAAAACATGCATTGTCATCCAAACTAAACGTGTATACAAAATTTCAGCTCAGTCGGTCGAAGACATCATTTTCAAAATTGAGTTACAAGATTCCACCCGAACATTTTACATTGCAAGTTAAAGAAAAGCTCGTAAGAACAGGAAAGTACGTGGAAATTAAAATTTGATCAAGAGAAATAAATTTCGAAGGTAAATTAATGTGTTTTAAAGTAAATTTAAAAATTTCGAGCTCCCGGAATCCGAACCTGGGGCAATTCATTTGAAGTTAGCTTCTCTAACCAATAGCCCACGAGAGCTCGTGGAAAGAAGTAAAGTAAACTTCTAACAAGGGTAAAAAGAGAAGCAAAGAGGGGTAAAAGGTTTTTAATTAATATCTTTTGAACTAATTGTGATATCGGAATATAAATAGTCAAAACATGCATTGTCATCCAAACTAAATGTGTATACAAAAAATTCAGCTCAATCGGTTGAAGACATTAGCTTCAAAATTGATCTGCAAGATTTAACCCGAACAATTTACATTTCAAGCTGAATAATTTCAATCTGAATAAAAGCTTGTAAAAAAACAGGAAAGAACGTGGCAATTTAAATTTGATCAAGAGAAATAATTTTCGAAGAAAAATTAAAGTGATTTAAAAACTGCGAGCTCCCGTGAATCGAACCCGGACAATTCACTTGAAGTCAGCTTCTCTAACCACTAGGCTACGAGGGCTCGTAGAAAAAGGTAAAGTAAGCTTGTAACATGTTTAAGAATTTTTTATTTAATATCTTTTTAACTAATTACGATATCGGCATATAAATAATCAAAGCATGCATTGTCATCCAAACTAAACGTGTATACGAAATTTCACCTCAAGCGTTTGAAGACATCAGCTTCAAAATGGAGTTGCAAGATTCCACCCGAACAAATTACATTTTTGAATATCTTAACTAATTGTGGTATCGGAATATAAATAGTCAAAACGTGCATTGTCATCTAAACTAAACATGTATACAAAATTTCAGCTCAATCGGTTGAAGACATCAGCTTCAAAATGGAGTTGCAAGAGATTCTAACCGAACAAATTACTTTAATTAATATATCTTTTTAACTAATTACGATATCGCGCGCGCGGGGCATATAAATAGTCAAAACGTGCATTGTCATCCAAACTAAACGTGTATACAAAATTTCAGCTCAATCGGTTGAAGACATCAGCTTCAAAATGGAGTTGCAAGATTCCACCCGAACATTTTACACTGCAAGTTAATTAAAAGCTTGTAAAACTATATGTTTATTTCACATGTTACATTCAATAAAAAGAAAAAAAAATGTGTCTATATTATTAAGATTAACTTATTTTTTTCTTTGAAAATTCTTTTAACAGTTTGATGCAATATAAATTAAATATTTAGCAATTATGGACTATTTTATTTATAACTAAACAAAATTATCACAATATATTACGATTACAAAGCAAGATCATCCTAATAAATATAACTACGTTGTATTTCCATTTCGAGCTATTGTTATTAGGATCCTTTATGTAAAGTAAATAATTAATTAATGTACTCAAAAACTCATTAATGTTTTGCATTTTAAATGACCTGCTATCACCCTTTATAAGCGACTGAAGAAGTTATTTTTATACGAGAGGAAAATAATATTTTTTCATTTGAATAAGAATGTCAATCGAAAATGATTTAAGACGATTACGGTACATTATTCAAGCAACGAAGTCAAATATACTTAAAAATGTTAATCAACATGAAAATATTCTACGAAACTGGTGACATTTATATATTTATGTAAAACGAAAAATAAATAAATTACATAGAAAAAGCATGAATGCAGCAAAATATTTTTTTTTCTTTTCACTTTATCTTACGCAATGATTAAAATTCCTGAGCATTAAACCTCTTAAAAATCTAAAAGAAAATTTGAAAATGAAAATATTGTTACATTTCTTGTTGTCCGATTTTGTCTTGTCTGCATAAGCACAGGAAACTAAAAGAATTATTTTGGAAGTCAAACTGACACAAGATTCTTGCAGTTTTCTCCGAAAAAGAGATTTTTTCTCAGGGTCATTCGGCCCCTTTTCATTCATGAAACATGACCGTCCTTTAATCTCTTTCGTTGAGACTAAAAAAATCTATCTCTTTCAATAGTACCCGAATTAACGCATACAAAACAGTAAAAGTTAAAGGAAATTAGTTGAAAGAGAAGGAACCGGATGCCAAAATTCTTCTTTATCACCCCTTCCCCCATGGGACCAGCGTTGGGAAACATGGCTTTAAATACTAATGAATACTCGTAAAAAAAACTTGGACTCCATAGAAAATGTTATTATTTTGTATACACATTTTTAATTTTTTTTACTTCGAATTTTTACTTTGACTTGTAGAACCCCTGGGTAATCTTGGTTTATTTTCTTCATAAACTAGTTTATTTTACAGTCAATTTTTTGCCGCCTCCTAAGGTTGCCCACCCCTAGGGCCGGCCCTGCCATTGACAAACAGAAGTGTGACTCACCAGAGAACACGGTCCTCTCCTATACCGTTATGCAAGTTGCTCGCTCAATTGTGAAATCCTGCAATTAGAGATTGCTGCGCTGGGAGGTCAATGGCACCCTTTTAATGGACGCCATGAGTGTATGCCATTAGAAACTAGTTGACAGGTAATGAGTTTAGTCGATTCTATAATGTCAAAAATATTTTTACCTATGTTACAAAATGATGACACAAAGGTGCATCTACCATGAAATTAGAATGGTTTTCTATCCATTCCTTTTTGGCTTTGCATTTTCAATGTCATTCAGTGTAAAATCATAGTTTTGAATTTTAATGCACATGTCTATGTCCTACTCTCTGCAAAAGAATACGTAAACGTTGTATCATTGTGAGACAATTAATTATATTCCATTATACAATTGCCAAACAATTCAGTCACTCTTCATGAGATAAATTCCCAACTTATTTCATGTTATAAGTCAGTTTATACATTCCTAATTTGGCGTTCCTGATTTTGTTATCAGAGTGTGGGATAAAAGAGTAAAGTATTAGGAAATAATTTTTTTATATTTTTAACATTTGAATTATGATAGAATAATAAAAAGGGAATGAATGAACACTAATTGAAATTTAATACAATTTAATAATTAAATGAACTTCTCTGTGAAATTAGAATACATTATTATACAAATTAAGAAATGATCTGGAACCATCAGGCAAAATCTTCATGCCCTTAAAATGCTTCGTCCTTAGTCTAGTTAGTGTTGCTGTAATTTCTCGGCTATAATTTAATCTGGCAGCAAGATTTTTTTTCTTCGTAGCAGAACTTTTGTTTTGTGACTGCGTTGGCATCTAAGAAAGTAGTAGATGAAGTTACAGGGTCAAGTGTTCTGGCTTCATTGACAAGGGAATCGGCCATCTCGTTCCCTTCGATGTCAGCATGGGCCGGGATTCAGTGGAGAATACATGATTTGTCCAATGCACGAATGGAGAATAGAAGAGAATTGATTTCTTGGCTGAGCAACATTTTTCCTTCCTTGATGAAAATAACAGATTTTACAATTCGAGAGTCATGTGGTGACCTCTTCTATGAGTGGTGACCGGAGTAGAAAGTTACAACATAAGCTCATGTGTATCGTAAAAGGCGACTAAAATGAACAGGAGTCCAAAATCTCGGGGTTCTGGCAACCCTCGATTATGACAAGTACAATTTACAAAGCTTGGCACATCTTTATAAATTATATTAAATTATATTTCTGTTTACTGATTGATAACTTGAGGTTAAAAATGTGCGAAGAAATAACTTTATATTTGATAAAATAATCCGGGTACTGGAAAAAAAATGAAAAAAGAAAACAAATTTTGCGGAAATTGAAAAAATTTCGTTACATTATTTATTTACAAAGTTATATAGTTAAAAGAAATATAATATAACTTAAATATAGAGTTCAATATTTATACGAGTAATGCACAAATATTTAGTAATTTATGGAATTGGGGCTTTACATTTTGCACTGAGATGGTTTGGGAAAATGCCAACTTTCTCCAAAATAAATATTTTAATATTATTAAAATGATCGTTAGAAATGTGCTGAATACCTCTTTTTTCAATGAGTATTATACATTTACCAATTTCTTACATTTAATTTTAAATCACGAGCAAAAAAATATTCTAATTTATTTAAGTAAAATAAGTAAAAGTGCTGAAAGCGAAAACTAAATGGAAATCAATACTCCAAATGTTTTATTTTCGATGCCTAAGCTTAGTGAATATTTGCACGAGTACAGTAAATAAATTCAGTTTTTCAAGTAATATTAAAAAAAATAAGATAATAGTATTCTTCTGAGCTAAAAATATTTGAATAAATTCATGAAAGAAATGCATTCGTAATTTTAAGAGGATGATCATTCCATTTCTTACATGTTGTGGTCTGTAATGTTGCATCTTTAAAGCAAATCTGAATGCATTGAATTGTGGATTAAATTTATTCTTACCTTAAATAAACTCTCAGTATAAAACTGAAATGTGTATTTTATTCAATTTGGTAAATGCTAATTTTTAATAACAATGATCTATGAATATTTATTGGATAATTGATAAATTTACGAAAGTTCATTTAAAACAAAATTATATACATGCATTAGAAAAGATTACAGAAACCAAATTTAAGAATTTCTTAATTTATCAATTGTAGCATAATTTGAATCTTAACTGCCAATTAAAAGTTGCACTATTCGCTTCTCAGTGCCACTGTGTGGCCGCGGTAGCCGAGTGGTCAAAGTATCGGATCGTGGCTGGCCTCTTGTCACAAGATCGAGCCCAATACCACTAAAGAACCTCTATGTAGGGGAGCGATGCACGTTAAATCTGTCTAGAGCTCAAACGTGTTCCCGTTGGTGTGGTGTGGTAGTTAAGAGAGGGTACCAGCTTATTTGTCGTCTACGTCCTTGACCGTGGTTCAAAATTACGTGATCCGTCGCCAAAAACCCTCGTGTAGCTGAACCGTGCGACGTTAATATTCACTCACTCACTCACCCAGTGCCACAGTTTTTCACTTATTAAATCGTATGAGATGTATTATAAAAAAAAAAACATCAACCAATAAGTAATTTTTTTCTGAAGCAAACACTGTCAAGATCAATTTTATTACATTCAAACGCCTTCGGAATAGTTTTACTGATTTCTGAGAGCAAAGAAAAAATCGTATTTCAGAATTACGGATATATACGATTGGGGAACGTAACGCAATCTGTTGAGCAAAACGGATATATACGCCAATGGTACATATTGGGTTAAAAATTTCTAAGTTTTGAAATCTCTTATTAGAACATATTGCTTGAAGGCTATTGGAGATCGATTTCGTAATTTTGAACCAGGCCACAAGTGGTGAGGAATACACTTGAACTGACATGGTTCCTTCCAAACTTCGTGGCCGCGGTAGCCTAGTGGTCAAGGAAACAGATTCGTGGTTGGAGTGTCATGAGTTCAAGCCTAGAATTGCTGAACACATACCGTGTAGGGGCGATGCACATTAAATCTGTCAGAGCTCAAATGTCCTCCCGATGGTGAGGTGTGTAAGTTAAAAGAGGGAGGTGCCTAATCAATTGTCGTCCTCGTCACTTGATCATATTTCATAATTACGATGTCCGTCTTAAAAAGCCCTAGAGTAGCTTTATTGTACAACGTTACTATTCACACTCACTTTCCAGACTTCCAAACAACGACAACTTGAGGATTTTAAGTCTCGAAGGGCTTAATATGCCCCCTTCTTGTTTTGTTGTCAGTGATGCTGATTGCCGTGTCGTTGTGTCTGATCTCGAATCCTGGAGGAGGTATGGGGTATGGATGTTTATAAGTGTATAGTGCCTCTGCGGCGTGGGGGACTCTAAAAAAAAGCCGCAAGTCCGCTAGTGAGGTTGGTGGAATGAGGACAGAGGTTGGTCCCCCTGTCCACCTCTAGGGTGTTCTCCCTCACAATTGGGGTGGAACCGAGGCAAATCATACTGTCACAGGTATGGTGCTCAAAGCTAAGGATAACGAAAGGCGTAAATCTGTAGTCCTTCACCGCAAGGAATTTTATAGGCCTCTATCTGACACCATTCACAGGTGGCACTAGAAGCAACAGCATAATTGAGCATGACATCGTTCCATCGCATGGCAACAGCAATCGAACCAATGACTTAACAGAAGGCACGAGTATTTGGACATGGTCACTTGGCTACCAAGGTAATGTGGTAGATTGATGAATACGTAAAGAATGAGAAAAAAGAATACGAGAGACAAAATAATAATGTTTCAATGCATAAATATCATACTATCAAATATTAAGATTAAATGTATTGCGATTTGTAATGAATTTTTTTTTAAGAACATCATCAAAAGTCATCACAAATATTATTATTACTTAAACTTTGCTTTTTATATTTATTTTAAGAAAATCACATTTTACTATAGTATTTGTTATTAGCTAAAGAATGCTAGATCTAGTTTATTCCGAAAGCAAGACAACACCTTTTAGATCTAAATATACAGTGAAACTCCCAACACAGTGCACTTGACTTATATTTCATAAATTCAAATTTTGATATAAATAACACTTTACCGAAAAATTTGTCTTTTTTTTTTTAAAAAAAACGAATGCAGATTTTTGCCTCAAAAAATTGAGAATACACTAAAGAAAAATATGTTTATCTATGTCAACGATTATTTTTTGACAGCTATTTGAATTTAATTCTGCGTAATATTGTCTTAAAACTCTTCAACGATCATTTTTGCGTAGTTAAGTTTGTTAGATGAACTTAAAGTCAAACATTTAAGTTAAAAATGGCTCTTCGAATAGAAACTAGTAATGTAAGGAAATTCGCATTGAGATTATTTAAAAAAAAAATTCTTATCTTGAAATAGCTAAAATTGTCGGTAGAACCCTTACTTATGTACAGAAAATCATTGTAAAACATAAAAATGAATTGATTGAAAATAATTGTGGAAGAGGGTAGAAAGGTATTTCAGTGATGTTGCAAAATTGAAAATTTTGAAAAAATTTCAGATTTATCAAAGTAAGTGCAGTCCCAAAACACAACAAAGGGGTTTGCAAAATTTTTAATCATCATAACTTATCATCATAAAATGAATGTGTACTTTCATATTTGTTTGGGTCACTGTATGTGGATTTTAAAATCATGGAATAAACTTTGGATGGTAGCATTGCAATTCCATAAAAGTATTTTAGCATAGGAATGTATGGTTGGAAGTACAACGTATAAAGGGAGTAACTCAAAACTAACTCTAGGAAGCATTGTAAAATTCCGAAGACGTCGTAAAATGCTTCTTTGTAGGAATATTTATAATAAATGCTCAAAATCAAGACGGCTTTCTTAAGAAAGAGCTTCATAAAAGGCTTTAATCTTCAAAATAGTTAAATATGTGATACTTCAAACATTTGTTAAACTAATTAATTTACCATATCCCCTATATGAGTTTCAGACTACCATTATAGTTTGGATTTAAATAGAAATTAATTATCGCATTCAATGAATGCACAAGACTCCCCCTATAACATATTTTTTATAAAATTTTACTATCAATTGAAAATAAATTTTCACACAATGTAGTTAAATTCTTTTTTTGCTATGAGAAAATTATTTACCATTTTGCAAAAAACGGAATTCACAATATGGCTGAAAATAAAATGTTGTACAGTAATCATTTATCTAAAATTAATATATTTATTAATATTAAGATATTACAAAATACTAATAGAATAGACTTACAAATAATGCATACACAATGGGAAAAATTTGCTTTCTAGAAATTAAATAGGTAATATTCCAAGCTACAACAGTTAAAGGACTTTTTTCTCTTGCTCACAATTTAGTGTTAATAAATCAGTATGTTTTGTTCATCTGTGTATAACTCAGATTTTATGATGATATTCGATTACGCACTCATAAGAATATTATTATTTAATGGTTTGTAGATAATCATTTGGGGTTTACTTAGTCTGAAGTATGTGCAGCGAGATTCATCTAGATTTTCCGTAATAGGGCTGTAAAGATATGGTTTATAAATAATTTTTAATCTAATCTAATTAATGATCGTACATAAATGCTTCTGATTAAATATACAAGGGAATATATATCTTATCTCATGTATTAGATGAAGAAAAAATATTACTGGGAATGTACATATCATTTGCAAATTATTTTATAACTGTAATAACGCATTCATTAAAATATATTTATAGCTATTATACAAATGTAACATTCTGCTTACATGTGTAAAAAACAATTAAATAAAGTATTTTTTTTTTTAAATTAAAAAAGACCTAATTGCCATATAATGAAATAAATTTAGTTCAAGTAATTATGTGTATACTAATGAATGTTAAAAAGAATCAATTTAAAACAAATTAATGAATATTATTTGCCAAAATTTCTTCTCTCATGAAAACATCTCTAAAAAAAATTTTAGGTATTTGATTATTAATTTAATATCTCATTACTTAATTCATTTTTAAAAAATTCTTAATTTAAGCATACATGAATAATAATAATGTATTTAACACTCCTCTTCATGTTATTTTTCAAGTTTTTATCAAACTAAAATTAATTAGATTAGAAATAAACAATTAACCCGCAATGCAACACAAAATTCGCAAAAATTATTTCAAAATGCCATGACATAATATTTTTATAAGCTTGTATTGTTTAGATACGAAAAAATTTTTTATTTGAATAAGAACCATGAGATTTTATTTTCTGCATTAATGTTAACCATAAGCGTATTTTATGTAGTCCATTAACGTGTGTATGTGTGTGTGAGTGTGTGTGTGTGGATATACATACATATTTGCTTGATATACATACAATTATAAGATGTGAGTGAATATGTTTCTAATCTTACACTAAATACACCGGTGCATTAAATACAGAACTTAAATAAGTTAAATTAAATAATAGTACTGCATGTTTCGTTTGACGTTCTAAATCATAAAATACTGCTTCAAAAATTCATTTACCTAGAACAAGAGAAAATAATACTGCAATAAGAAATGTATGTAATGAGTCCGGTAAACAAAATCTTTAAAAATTGGAATATTTTGAAATAAAATCAAAATTTCGAATTGTTATTTTTTTGTTTCTTTTGAAATAATGTATTTCTTTATGAAAATCATTTCAATATAGAGAATAACTTAACTATATTTTAAAAGTAAATATATTCAAAAATTAAAGTAAGTTGCTTCATTCAAAATATTCTAATATATTCGTTTTGCTCAGTATTTCACTTTATATTACTCCTAAATTAGTCGTTTAATTTCGAAGAAAATTTCATTCCATTAAACTATTTCTAAGTTATAAATATGCGTAGACTATTGTGTTTCTTATAGCCCACAATCTTGATGAAAATTTAAATTCGAAAAGTCCGATTTTTCGCATCGGCAATATATATACTATTATCAATATGTATAATACATTGAAAATACGCGCTGCTCTAATTTGTGTCTTTAGTCTAAAGAATATTTATTTAAATACTTATGTTATTCTCAATTGTTATTATAATTTTTTCCTTTTGATATAGTAGAAGAACAGAAGTCTTCCTATCAATTACTGATGCATTTTGAATCATTGTACATTAAGTCAAAACTAAGTTAAATGGACCAAACACACACAAAGGATAAAAAGTTTGTTTTAAAACGAATTTCACATAAAGCAGTATCTAATTCAAAAATCAGGTATAAAAATTAACGAGGAGACATCAACGGAATAAAACAGACAGCAATTCATCTGTAGAAAAGATAATCACAGAAATATTTCTACTCAGGAACAAAAAAAATGTCAAACACTCCTCTGAGCAACATTATCTTTACGCGCTGCCAAAAAAATCACCATTTGCTCATCCCAATTTCCGAGGAAGTCGTTGGAGAGCATAAACTAATCCCCTATGGTTCATAAAAGAATGATGTATGTAATGATAAGATGAACTTGGTATAGCATACTTTAATAAAACGTTAGGATACTTCCCACAGATGAAGATGCAATACGATTCGTCCGTGAGATCTAGAAGTAGTTTTTTATTACTGCAAAATGATTTTTTTCTCTCACAAGTGGTCATCCAATCAGGCTGAATTAAAAGATGCTCTTATACCAGTCTCTCTTCTCTTTTTTTTTATACTAAAAATAATATCATCTACAGGATTTTCATAATGGAGGGATTCAGTATTCTTTGTAATGAGTTCGATAGCTTAAAATTTTCTGTTCTTTTTGAGCTTTATTTTATTAAGTAAAAAGTGATTGTTTTTTTTGGCACAATATGAAAGAAATAAAATGATAAAATTATTTCATGGAGTTCTCTATTTTTATATACTGATTGATAAAAGAATCATGCATTTTATAATTTATAGAAACATTTATATTGTAAACTAACATGCTTCTCTAACTTTTGCTTGTGCGTAATTAATTCCAAAAATATTTCACTAATATATCTCAAATACATATTTCATTATTAATTCCTGTCTTGTTAGAATTTTAGTAACGTTGATAAAATATTGTCTTTTTATTTTTTCCTTTAATGTAAACTATTATTGTAATTATATATAGATACTCTCTTTAATATATCAAAAACATATAATAGAAATTTATAGTTTTTTCGTATTCTTGTTGAATGAAGAATATGCATTTATACGGGTTATTATTATTTTATAAATTTATGCAATAGTGCAATGAAATATTACATTTGCCTACAGTTCACTTTAATGCATTTTACAAAGTAGATCATACTTTAAATGTTTTGATTACAGTACATTATAGATTTTGTTTATGATGCAAACTATAATGATATTAATCCGCGATCATTTACGCAGTGAGACTCAAGAACCTATTAATCAAAGTCTGAAGAACTTTAAACATTAAATTTATTAACGCTAAAACAAACAGTTGAATTCTCAAACCTAAACATTTTAATAACCATACCCAGTGAAGCGGGTGGGTAATGGCTAGTATATATATATATATATATATATATATATATATATATATATAATCATAATTCATAAATATAATTAATTAAACATTAAGAAGAATTAAAGACTATGTATCTTTGTTTGGATTATCTCTAAGTTTAATATGTTTCATGTTTATGTAATATGTCTAGCGTTTTCAACCTATGCGAAATATGTACGTACAAGAATCAAACATTATTTGAATCCGTACTGGATATTGTTAAGATCAAAGAGCGGCGTGTTTCTTTTCCATAAAGTAATAAATATTTTTCAAACATAAGACATAACATTTGTTCAATTAGTATTTCTTTTATTTTGAATACGCATCATATTTTAGCTTCTTAGTTGACCAACTGTCTGCTCCCCCTTCTTTGTTTCCCTGTACTAAAGGAGAAAAGGCGCGTTAAAAGTCGTCTTCCATCAAAGTAGGCGATAGATAAACCGCACCTGTGTGTCAACTGTCAGCAGTCATTCGTTTCACTTAATGCACGGCCCTGCTGCAAATGTGTGTAAAGGATTGTCCGCCACTGCAGAAGGAAATACTGAGAATTGTGTATTATGTTGAATTAAAATGTGGATTTATTGCCCCTGATTCTGAATTTTGACATGTAGCGTCAAATGCAGTATTAGACACATAAAGAGTATTATAGTATATTAGACAGTATAGATAGACAGTATTATAGTATTAGACACAGGTAAGAGCCAATTGTGGATGAGACAGTGTCCACGGGTGCCGTGTGCAAGTCCATGCTTTCTTTCAATCAGGAATTAATGGCACGTAAGACAATCCTGCATAGAAGATTTAGAAAGACTTATTAGAAAGTCAAAAGAGGACTAGCGAAAGTGCGAGGTGCATCCAGAAAGTAAGTTTCCCGATGTTTTCCCCTTTAAAGTAAACGTAATTAGCCGTGTCAATTGTGCATGCGTAACAGATCTATGCCGTATCAATCATATGCCAGCCGGACAGGTCACGCCTCATACCACTAGCAAAGTAGCAGTGGTCCGAAATGGAAACTCTTATCCCTTCTGCCGCAGCCTGCGAGGTTCGGTCGGTGATAAAGTTCTTTAATACATAAAGCATTGCCCCTATTGAAATTCATCGTCAGCTCTATCAGGCCTATGGGTTGAACATCATGAATAAGCAGATGGTGCGTCGCTGGTGTAGGCAGTTTTCAGAGGATCGTCAAAGTGTCCATGATGAAGACGGCACACATACGGCTCGACGCACAGCAGCTGTTTTGTCGGAATTTGGCTGGGAGTTGCTTGACCCTACAGCTCTGATCTTGCTCCAAGCGATTTTCACATTTTTAGCACCTCAAAATATTCTTGTCCTCCGGTGAGCATTTTGGCAACGACGAAAAGCTGAAGATGTCTGTCACACGCTGGTTCCATTCACCGGCAGCAGAGTACTACCACAGAGTGATACAAAAGTTTATCCCACGATTCGACAAATATCTCAATTCTGGTGGTGGCTATGTTGAAAAATAGCTGAAATATTGCTGTAGTTGCTAATCAATATGTTTCTGAACGTGTGAGTTTTTTAAAAAAAAATAGGGAAACTTACTTTCCGGATGCGTCTCGTAGATAATAAGAGAAAGTGAACTTTTGCCCTGATTATTTGGTTGATCTTGGACGTTATGCGGTCAAGTGAAGAAGAAGATGAATACTACACGAAGATGATACTACACGTATCCGATACATATATGTGTAATGTTAGAAATGCCATGATAACTTACGATTAAAATAATAAGTAAAAAAATATCATTATATAAAGCTGTGTGATCTATTTCTCTAATTAGAAATTTTATTAAACTTGGCCTTTCAGAATTAACATCAGAATTTTAAATGTCCACCATTTTTAAATGTTCAGACTCATTAAATCAAATAAAATTAAAAATGAAAGTTTTAAATATTAAGAACCCCTAAGACTGTGCTTTATTAATAATAATAATAATAATAATAATAGCTCGGTTTACTAAACACCATAAGAACTTCGTCTAACAGAGTGTTTTTCCTTTTATCGATAGCTTATAAATTCAGTTTTAAAGAGAATAATTGAATGTGGGAATTATTTTCTATTATTCTATATTAATACAGCAGTATTAAAATACGTTCTTGGTAATTTTTAATGATGCAAATAATCTAAACATGGTTTATAAAATATTCTACATTGATATTTAGAGAAAAAATGGGTTCTTATTTATATTAGGATTAGGAACTAATTATACATCAAATTATTTTATTCGTAAGATAAGTTGAAATGTGTGTGTGTGTGATGCCGAATATTTCTCATAAAACCCACTTAGAAAATCAATAGCAAGTTCGATTCACTCTATTTCTTCTAGAAATATCTTACATAATTGAAGAGGTGTACTCAAATCAACAAACTCTTTTGTAACTACAACTCAATGGCATATATTCTTTCCCTTTAGTTGTCAATCTGAGCTTTTTTCAGGTGAAAGTCATATAATTCCCATTAATTGAATATTTCACTAAGTGAAGGATGTATAGCTTTGTCCTTTTTTTCGTGTGTGAGTACTGTTTGAATATATCCTTTTCATTTAAAATTAAAAGTACTGCCAATATACTGTTCATCACACAAATTGCACAAACCTTTTTTAAAAAAATTCATAAAAATAGATCTGAAGAATATGTGCTTGGTAGAGAGAAGAAACAGTTCTTAAAATATGAAAAAAATACATGCTCTTATGATTCTTAAAATTTGTTCAACACATGCTATAGTTTTGAATTTGGAATATTAGAGTTAAAATATGAATACGACAAAAAATGCTCCTACAAAGAGTATGCTGTATAAAATTTTGCACATTTTAATTATGCTCTGATAAAAAATAAGGTTAATCATTGTATATATTTTACCAACTAATTTGTTTTCTCCAAATATTTTTATGCTGTTATAATAATAAAAAAATACAGTTTTAGTAAAATTATAAGACGAAGCGATGTCATAAAAACAAAAAAGTTATACATACAACAGGAATTTAGCTCATGTTTTGGCCATTAGATAAAAAATAGTATTCATAATAACTGTCATATTCAATATACTAGCAAATTTTACGATATATACTCATTTTTTTAATATTTACACAAAAATTATTGTTACTAGATTATTAACAATTTTTTTATAATTATTAGTCTCTCGTTGTGGGTTGCTCCATATCATTTTAATTATTCTATTTGTAATAAAGTTCCTGTATTATTTATTATGTAAGATTTGGTAAGAGACTAAAGAAAAAAATATGTTTATTTCTACTTCATTTCTGTAATTATTTTAACTGCATTAAGTAAAATTTCCTCTAGGATTTAATAATAACATACTTTTAACAATTTAATCTTAAATACAAGTGAGTATCTGTAAAATATTTGTAATCAAGTGCATTTTTTAATAATTTTTTTAAGCAAGGCTTTTCCTTAATGAAATTAGCTTAATGGTGTTTTAGTAAACTGAAAAAATATTTTTGTGTAAATTACTTTTTTAAAAACTAACCACAATATTTTTTGCAAAATGTTCAAAACAAATATGGGTAATCTTTTAATTAAATAAGATAAAATTAACTTAAAAGCGATACATACAGTAGGATTTTCTTCTATTTAAGACATCATTAAATAGTTTATTTTTGGGCATTTATTATTTAAATATAATATATTATAGTGAACTGTTCAAATTAAAGTTTTACTTTACAAACATAATTATTTAATATAAAATATATCTGAATGTGATTGTGCATTTCATAAAAATACAAATTTGATTATGAGATAATGGTAAGTAAAATTACTTTTATAGCTTTTTTAGATGAATTATTTAAAACGAATTCAAAAAAAACTTCTATTACTTTCATGAAAAATATAAGAACTTTTTAAATATTAGTATAATTATGAAGTGAACACATCTGAAAAAATAAGTTCATACATATATAATTTTATTTATTGATTAACTATATGAATAAAATTGAAAATTCCTTTTATACAAACGGCAAAATATTTAATAAAGAATTGTTGTTTTACTTTGTTTGAAGCAATTTCATTATTATTATAACCAATGCTTATGATATCAGTCACAAACCAACAAGCAATATAAAAAAACAAAGTCAATTAATTTTAATTAATTGTAATTAAATAATTGTATTTTTACCCAAGAAAATAGTGCATTGAGAAAATTGCAGCTCAAATGAGCGCTTTAAAATGTGAAAAAAGAACCCCTTTTCATGTTTTGACACAAGTCAACAAAATGGTCACTAAGTCACCCAAAATGATTTCAACGTGGCTGTATTTGTAATTCTTTGAATAATTAGTTTTAATAAATTAATTTTTATTAATTATAAGTAAATTTCTGTATTGTAATCCAAAATAATCATGTATATAAAATTTCAGCTCAAAGGAGCGCTTTGAAATGTATTTTATTAACGATTGAAAATTCCACCAAGATAAATAAATAAATAGATAGAGAGTGTGAGCTAATAGTGTGTGTGTAGAATTTAAAAAAATGCTTTTTGTAATAAACTTGTTACTATGATACGAAATGAAATCATTTTTTTTTCGAGAATTTCAATTATATACAATAAGTGCTTATTTGTGGAAAAAGAAAAAGTGGAAAAAAGAGTATCTACGGTATATTAGTGTTATGATCACGAACTTGTGGTCGATATGTCATGAGTTCAACTCCTGGCACCACTGAAGGTCCACCATGTAAATGGACTGATGAACGTTATCTGTTGTTATCTGTTATATCTGTTGCAGCTCACAAAGTACTTGAGGTAGCGTGGTGTGGAAGTTTGGAGACAGTGAGGTGCTAAGTCAGATATCGTCCTCGTAATTTATCCAAGATTCAGAATTTCAAGTTTCCTCACCAATATCCTTATTGTTGCTTTATAGTGCGACGATAATAAACTCTTACTTTTAATAAAGAAAAGAATCAAGCTGTTCATATTTGCTTGTAACATTTGGATTATTAACTGGCATTCTCAATTTTTTTAATATCCATATATAATATGAACACAACTCCATAAAAAATATATTTAGTTAAATGTAATTCACACACACAGTGTAGAAATGATTCATATATATTTTAAGTACAAAAATATTTATACATCAGAACTCTAGTTATTTTTTTAAAGAAAAGAAAATTGTTAAATTATAAAGATTGTTAAGTTATAACTAAATAATTGATTCTCGTGAACATCGATTGTGTAAAAATGAAGACTGTAGAACTATTTTTTAACAATCTACACAGCAGTGTCCTAAAATTTATTATTTAAAAATTGTTTTTTTCCTTAAATAATCGGCGTGGGACTTTATAAAATTATAATATCAATTTTTTATGATAAATTAAGGAAAAAATAAAAATAAAACTAGTTTTTATCTAACTATGAATATTTCTTATGTTATTTTAATAAATCCATTTGTAATAAATTTTAATTTCATTTTCGTAATTTTTTTATGAATTATGTAAGGCAAAAATCTATATTAGTTTGTATAATTTTATAGATTTACAGAATAATTACAAAATAATTTTCTTAAATTAATTAAGAACAATAGAAATATTTAAATTAAATAAAACCAAATAGAATAAGAAACAGTCACGCAGTTAATCTATATTCTTTTTATCTTAAAATAAATGTTATATTACCCATATATATGAGATATACTTAATTACACATCAAGGAAGAATGTTAAGGCAAATTTAAATTTCCAGTAAAATCAACTTAATTTAAAAACTACCTTTCTAAAAATCTAATGTATATGTTAATGAATTAAATCATATTCATTTACGAGAATTGGACCTATCAACATCTCATTTAGCACTTCTACAAAAGCCGACGGTGATTCTACAAGAAAAGAAAACTTAAATGCACAAAAGCAAAAGCGAATCGCATTACTAAGACTTCAAATTTACGTAGGCTGTTCAATAAGTAATAAGACTAATTTTACTGCAACAAAACCACTCATCGGAATGTTAATTTCTGTGGCATAAGAAAAGTTTGTTGTCTGTATTAACAAAAGCTAGCGATTGATGGCGTGTACAGACTCGTATTCCTGAGTATCACGTGATCGAACTGAAGCGTGTTTGTGGGCGCCTATGAGACGCAGCCAGTTGTCGAAATGGAAGCAAAAATCTGCAAAAATTGATATGATACGATATGATTAAAGACAACAAGAAGGCAACAATATCTTAAAACGCTTTATCACAGCACAGACGAAGCTTGGTTGTATTACTATGATCCAATTATAAAACAACAAAGCAGTGAATGGAAACATCCATCTTCACCTACTCCCAAGAAAGCAAAAACTGTGAAATCGGCTGGTAGAGTTATGACCATAGTTTTTATTTTATTATGAAGGAATTGTTTATCAACACACTGTCGAACCTTGTACTACCGTAAACGATTCGTACTACGCGAATGTCCTACGAACAATGGTACAACACGTTAAAAGGAAACGTCCGTTGCTTTGAAATGGCTTCCTATTGCACCATGACGATGCCCGACCACATATTGCTTGTTGGTACAGGGTGTTTCGCAGCAGAGCAACGTGGAGATTTTACCTCATCCTCCATACAGTCCTGATCTCACTCGATGCGATTTCTGGGTGTTTCCTCAACTTAAGAAATCGTTACGAGGCAAACGTTTTGCAAGCAACAAAGCATGAGCAAAGACTGCGGAGGTGGTTTTGAAACAGCTCTCACAAAACGGAATTTTACATGTTTTTAAGAGGTAGACAGAACTTTGCAGAAATGCAATAAGTTCCACGGGTTATTTTGAAAAAAAACCATGTAAATGATGACGATTAAATGTATTCTGTTTTTGTTTTTTTTTAAATTTTAGTCTTATTACTTATTAAACAGCCCTCATATGTTTTCAACGTAAGTTGTTAATGTAAACGAATGTTGTAAAGAAAAACGTCAGAATTAGCATGGAATTTTTTTGAAAAATAGTATACAATGTTTCAGTAACTTTTTGGTACCTGAATGTTCACCCCCACATGTTTTGGTATTTTTCTAATACCTTTGATACCTTAAATGGGAATTTAAAGGATATATAACTTACTGTTTTGTCATCAAATGTTTGTAATTTTAATTTATTCATTACAATAGAATTTTCGAATTCTTATAGAAATTGACTTTTCCCTAGAAAACTAGGAAATAAAAATGTCTAATATAATTTGAGCATTTCGTACATTACCACTGAATTTAACATTTTTAAGATGCCTAATTTTAAATAGAAAAACAATGTAAAACAACCTATAGATGATAGGAATCTTCTCTCGTTATTCATTACAGAAAATCTTCATGTATGCAATATTTTATCCATAATAGTAATTATCATAGGTAAAACATTAATGAGGAAATATTTTATTTGATACTATTAAAATTTTAACACTTGTTTAGGCATTAAAGTAATAGAAAGACATCAATAAAATATATTCAAATGGCTATATTTCTTGATCATACATTATTTGTGAATTTTAACAATAATGTGCCCTTACTATTTTACGAATACCAAATTTATGTTATACTAAACTGAAGTAAGTTCGCTTGTCTGTCCAATTATATGGAATTGTGTGATTTTCTCTAACTAAACTAATACAATCCCACAAAAACTTTAAATCCTCATTACATTAGTGACTGCGGTACTTAAATATGGAGATTTAGAATTCTGCTCCTGTATTTCGATCACGCTATTGAATTCAAGCTTCATTAAATCTTTAAACTGATTCCCATAAAATTGATTAAGAAACTTATTTCCAATTGTTAAGTGTAATATGATTAAATTGATCAAATTTAACTTGCAAATAATATTAATAAGAATACAAATAATTATACATCTATAGATATAGAGATATATAATATTCACACTTGTATATATCTCTTATGCACACACTCATATGAATATCCTGTATATACAATCTTATAAAAATATAATACTAAAACAAATGATAAATTGTCACATCTTGAAATTTAATGAATAAAGCTCAGAGTAGGTACGTTAAATAAAATAAATAAGCTTTAAATTATTTTCCAAAATTTCCGAAAAAATTAATAAATAAATAAAATTTTAAATGTGTCTATTTACAAAAAAGAAAAAACCCATTTAGGAAAAATTGTATTTTTGCTGACAGCATCCCACTCTCACTCTGTATCTTATAGTATGTAAGAATATACATTTGTAAAAAGGGATATTTTTTTAACGAAATAAAATTAAAAATTATTTTGGAAGTTCGCCACATTGTTCCTGCCAAAATGCTACCCTATCTTTGTGAAATTTCCTTAAAAATATATTTTTAAATACTTTCATAATGATAAAGAATGTTTTAAATATACATAATGGGTCTGAGCAACCCTTAAATTTAAATTTATATATAGAAATTATATTATGATTATTAATATGTAATCTTAGTTTGAATATAAATATATCCGAAAAAGACTATTACGCGATACATTATAACATGCATGATTACTTTGTAAATGTTATTGTGAAGATAGAATGAAGAATGACTCCTTTAGAAAACTTTCATTGTAATAAAAACATTTTAGCACGTTATTCCTATTGAAAAATAAAAAATAAGTTTTCAAAATTTGCGACAATTCGCATATTTAATCATCAAAAAATGTGGGCAATTTACAAAGAAAGAGAGGGTCATCTCTTTAATTTAACTCATTTGAGTATTTTTACAAAATTTCATGAAGTTTATATCGTAACCCTTTGAAATACGGTGCATTGTGAAAGAGTACATTTTTTTTAGCTTATTTAAAGTTTTCAGAGATGGAAAGGAAATTCATTGACTAGCTGTATTGTCAGTCTCCTCCTCCAAAGTCATGGCTTTACTGCTGCTGGTAAATTAGCTTGGGCAACTGCCTTTTGCCTAAAAATGCTGGATCGAAGCAAATTTTATATGTCATTATACCTAAGTGGATGTAGTATCACTAAACAAACTCTTCCAAGGTCAGAATAATTTTTCATTGCAATGTTTCTGGCAAGTTTGTATCTGGTCTTCGCAAAGGTGTCTTAGATTGGGAAAAACAGTAGCATTATTTTTTTTCATCAGATTTCAAAAGTAACATTACATTAAATGAGAGGAAGAAGCCAAGTGAGTGTTCTTACTGCTTTGCTCTATACAGCTACATGAGGACTAATGAAGACGGATCTAGGTCAAGTTACGAGGATGAAGCCCCTTTCTCCTAACTTCCACATCAATAATCTCCGGTGGCCATTGTTTCCTACAATCGAGGTATTGGTTCGCTTTACATGGTAGGTTTTCTACGGCAATAACGGCCTTAACTAATTACACGCCAGCCGCAAGTCCGTGACCTTGACCACTAGGCTGCCAAAGCCTCAGAAATCAGCCGAAGATGGGAATAATTTGTTGCCAATAGAATCAATAATATCCGGAGTTTGTGTGACTCAGCCCAACGCGTAGTTCTACTGCCGCCACGAAGAGAATCTTAAGACATTTTTCCTAAAGGTATCAGTGCTGATGTTTCGCTACAAAGCTTCTTATGGTGGAATGCACCCCCCTTTCTTACCATCCAAAAACATTCTAATTACCAATCTAAACTGTGTTCATGAGGTGTCAGAAGAACATATTTTTAAGAGGAAAAAAGATTCCAAAAGTGAACTTGCAAACAATACATCTTCCCTTTTATGCAGTAACAACACTTCACATCTGGTTTTTTTTTATTGCTTAATGAATGTCAGTAACAATTATATTAAAGTTATTCATATTTTAGTGACAGTTGAGTGGTGAACGAGATACATTTCGAACATATACTGTATGTAGGAATTACCAATTGAGATGTCCAATTAAAAATAAATTACAGTTCACGGAATTCATGATGAGTTTTAAAATTTTTAAAAAAAAGGAAAAAAAAAATGGCCGTAATTCAAGTAAGATTGAACAGCTGATCTCCTGTATAGATCGGAAAGGATTAGTTCATGTTGACCATTGCTTGTCAAACTCTCTTCTATTCAACGACATCAAGTATTCTATAATTATACTTTCTAAGTATAAGCTAATGGTAACTATTAAAACAAAAAATTACCATTAGAAATATTTGCATTCTGCTCAATAGTGTCTTATTGTTCCATCCCAGTATCAAAAATACAGTAGCTCTTAATTGGTCGAATTCCTGCCGAAGTATGCAAACACGCTACTCTTGTTTTTGGTACAACTACTATGTGTTTAATAGATTAGGAGGATTTTATCCAAAGAAAAGAGTAACCTATTTTTGCATTTCTATCATAAGACTGATATTTATTTTCCCTTTTATACAGGCCAAAATCAGAGAGTGCAAGGGTTGTCTAATAAAAATTTACTTGTGCATATTTGTATGTCTTGCGGCTGAGGCTATTCATTTGAAAATAATGTTTGATTTGATATCTGATCTATATAGCCATTTTAAAACAGTTTCTAGTTACTCAAACCTTGGTTGACCTGATATTACTACTTGGGGTGCGCGAACTTATCGAAAAAACGAAAATATAAGTTATTTTAAAAAATATATACATTAATTTACTGAAAGCAAACAAAACAAAATATAAATCATTCAAACAAAATAAAAAATAAAATACATATCTACTCTAATAAAATATACTTTTAAATGTATCTATACAGAAAAATGTGCATTTGAAATTTAGTTTATCAATATTAAGTTAAGAACAAGCTTAATAATTATTAGTGACTTCCATGGGCTTATCTTATAGAGCAAAGTCGTTTTTTTTAAATGAACGTTTAATATTAGAAATTGATACTCTATTTTTCTTTTCTATATTTATCTAAGATCTATATTTTATCCTCAAAGCAAATTAGAAAATACGGTTTCCAAAAGGTACGATGTTGGAAATGGTAATAGTATGCGAAATGATTTTATTCGTAGAGCAAAAAATTCAACATTAACTCTTACTCCAAATTTAAAGATTTATTTCTAAAGGTGTTCTGATTTCTCCACAAGACAGAAATCTATGAAGATTTCTTTTTCGGCAGTTAAGATCCCTTCTTGAGTATTTTGAAGTAAATCACTGTAACGCCTGTAACTTACTATCAAGTTATCCTCAGCAAGAAAATATTTTTCAAAATTCATTGCAAGCATCGCTAAATAATTTCCAATAGTTTCGAAACAACTTCCATTTATTTTGCTTCGACCTTTAAATTTTTAACACATTTACCCATATTTTCAAACATTTCTGGGTTTTTTTCTTTAAATTACTGCTCCATAATTTTGATTTTCAGAAAAAGCATGTTTACTGCTTGAACATAAACATTTAAGATATTTAATTTCTTGAATATATAGACAAGTAAATCAGTTTCATCACAAATAAAACATTGCTAAACTTCTGAACTTCCGGTCGGTTTTCCTCTTCTAGAAAAATGGCAATTTCATACTTCATAAACAAAAAGAGGAAAATATTCCCAAATTTCTTTACAAAGTCCAGAGAAGAACTTGGTTTTTGAGGTTTAATTTTTATATAATTTACTTCGGACACAATTGCCGTTAGCATAATATTTCCCCCCGGACTTCTTTTTTAACCCAGCACTTCTTGCGTTGGGTATGTCATACCCATCGTATAACTTTTTTCAAAGCTCCTCCTAAACCATTTTTGGAAAATGGAAAGTTTCTCATGTAGCTGACTTTAAGGTCATATCCTTTGAGAGGCCTTAGATTATAGGCGAATTCTAAATATATATTTTAGGATACCGCCTCTTCGGGTATGCCATACCCTACGCGTGAATCACCGTTACAGTTCTGAATTCATCAGCACGCTATCGTTCTTCTTTGTTATAATCTTCGTTATGCTATGGCATATTACTGTAGTTATGGTAAAGAAATTGGATATTAAATTAATTTAATAGATACAGTATTTAATACATATAGTAAAACAGTATTTTCGGATGAAGAAAGTCTCAATGCGGTTATGATGAGGAGGAATCGAATGACGAAGAGTATAACAGCAAGTATATGATTCATCCACTGAATTCGATCCAGATGTAGAAGAGGGAGATACTATTGAAAATAAATGTTTTATATGCAGAGACACAAAAAACATTTTGGAAGAACGTTATTTTAAAGGAGGCAAGTGGTGCATATCTTATCCACTTTCAGATAAACTTTTGAAGAAAAAAAACTATTGGTGGAACAATAAGAGAAAATAAATAAGAAAATCCAAAATTTTAGAATTTAAAGAATAGAGAAGTTTTCTCCTATATGTTTAGTTTTAAAAAGATACAGATTTAAAAAAAAAATAATAAGTTCCAGTGAAAACATCTCACTCATTCATAACGAGATTAAAGGAATTTATAAACAATGTACTGAATGTTTTTATAAAAAGAACAGAAAAACTAAATTTACCTGCGAAAAATGAATAAACATTTTTACCCTACTATTTTAATTTTT
>BMAV01016676.1:0-11138 GCA_019973955.1 Trichonephila inaurata madagascariensis | reverse complement strand
TGGGGGGGGAAAGTGGCATTAGCATGTGTTGATCGACGCATCCACCAACAGGAAATGCACTGACTCCACAAAGCATTCAACCCTTTTTTAGTAGTTTTTGCAACGTTTGGGCCATATGAAATTGAACCTTTTACCATTCTGGTTATTGATCACTCATGACGTCCATTAAGGAAACTGCAATGACTCCACAACAGATAGGACTCAGTTTACAATGGTACAGGATAACAGCAATGTGGACGATTGGATAGCACATAATTAAAATCCCAGCTGACATCCATCTAAATTCGTCCATGATGCACCAATTGAGATAAAAATAGTGGAAATAAGAGGAAATGTTGCTAGTTTGAGGCATGCTGGTTTGACCTGGATGACAGTGTGCGTTGATCGATACATTCATCGACAATCACTGGTGGACCCACACGCCACGTCTGCCCCCATTTTGCAACATCTGTAGAAACTTAGATGTTCTCATATTAAACAGAACCTTTACCCTTATATAGTTTGATTGTTATTGGACATCACTCATGACGTTCATTACAGAAACTGCCAATGACTCCCCAACAGATAGAACCGATAATAGCAACGTGAACGTGGGGATGGTACATAATAATGTTCAACTACTTTTTCTCTAATTATAGTTGTAGTGAACGAGTATCAACGCCATGTCAGGCCCAACTCAGTCTCAACTGGAGATTGCCTTACTGGGCCATAACACGCCATTATGGCTTATTAAAAAAGGCTTTTCTTTTGTTTAAAAATTCCTGAACACCTAAGAAATCGAATCCTTCTAATAAAACGATGTTTGAGCTTATACAATAACTATATTTTCCACAAAATATAAACCTGTAATAAAATTAAATGCATATCATGAGCTTATGTGTTAAGAACTTTCTCTTACGTTTCGCCTTTTTTTGACTGTTAATTTTATTTTGCCGTTCCAATCATATTTATCTACATAGTTTATCATAATTTCCTATTGTGTTGTGTTGTGACCAATGCCACCTGATCGGCAAAGGCCAGATAGAGGTCCACGAAATTCATCATGGTAAAGGGCTAAGTGACGCCTGTCGTTAGCCGTAACTTTGAGCACCATACAGGTGACAGAACGATTTGGCTCAGTTCCACCTCAATTTAGAGGGAAAATACTCTGGGGGATAATTTCCTAAAACTATTTACACAATAAGAAAGAGCTGTTTAGTGCTACAATAATCTCCGAGGGATTCACGTACAGATATCCATAGTGCGATTTGTTATTTTAAGTCCTTTCTTACATCCAGCATAACTTGTTTTATTTAGATTGTTTATCAGTAAAGAATGGATCAGACTATATATGATTATCACGTGTAATATGATTAGATAAAGTCATTACATTATTAAAAATAATTTCTTTGTAACGTCTTTGCTCTTATATCATTTAATCTTTATGAGTTGTTTAGATAAATTCTTTGACTTTATTATATTTCGCAGTTGAATTAATTTTATTATACTATTTGACTGCTAGAGGAGAAAGATATAGGTTATGAATTGATTAAATTTGCAATGTGTGATCACACTGATAGTTGATTTATCACGATGTCCACTTTACAAT
Source organism: Trichonephila inaurata madagascariensis (assembly GCA_019973955.1). Classification (NCBI taxonomy): domain Eukaryota; kingdom Metazoa; phylum Arthropoda; class Arachnida; order Araneae; family Nephilidae; genus Trichonephila; species Trichonephila inaurata. The sequence continues at coordinate 9,550 of BMAV01016676.1, read as the reverse complement.
AAATATACACAAAGATCAAATTTGCCTTGAATGACATATTTTTATTCAAATAAATACATTTATGCATACACAAAAAATTCTTAAAATAATATATATGCTCCAAAATGCATATTCTTTGTTTATACATAGAATAAATATGGCATTTACAGTAAAAAGTAAATATATCTTAAAAAGTAACATAGCAATATGTAAAATGGATACCTAAAATTTCCCAAAATCAATCCACAAATATCAAAATTGGATAAGCGAGGGACTTATTCGAAAGGTACCTCAAACGCAGAGCATGTTCAAAATAATATATTTATCAGGCAAAACCATGCAAAAATAAAACTTCAATCACAGATTCTCGCATCAAATTGTAATGTGTAGTATCCGAAACACACACACACTTTATATTATTTATCGTGTTGAATTTAGAGGGATTTGGAATAAATTGGAAGGATCATTTCAAATTGAATGTCTAAATTTGTAAAGGAATGGTATGTAAATGATATGATGGTGCATGTACGAACGTACAAATCTATTAAACGTAGACAATTTGCCATCTGCATGATATTCAATATTCTAGACTAAAAATTTAACTCGTTTATTATTCATCTGTCAGTCTTCCTCCTCCCCTTTCTCTCTCTCTCCCTATAAATATTTTCAGGCGTATTGATCTCAATTCCCATACTGAATGGATCAGTGATTCTCAACCACTACGTCGTGACACTTTTGTCTGCCACCAAATACTTGAAGTGTGCCTCAATTTTTCAATTCCTACTATTAGCTCACAATCTCGGTTTATTTATTTATCTTGGTGGAATTTTCAATCGCTAATCAAATACATTTTAAAGCGCTCGATTCAGTTGAAATTTTTTGTACATGATTATTTTGGTTGAAAATACAACAATTTAACTTTAATTAATAAAATTTAATTGATTAAAACTAATTATTCAAAGAATTACAAATACAACCACGTTGGCATCATTTTTGGCGACATAGCAATTCTTTTGGCGACTTGTGTCAAAACTTGAAAGGTTTTTTTTCCCTGACGGTTTAAAGCATTCAATTGAACTGGTATTTTATGTAAGCGATTGTGTTGGATGATAACACGTTACCTTTTTAAAGATATTTAATAAAAATTAATTACCACTTAATGTTGTGGTTCTGTCATATGTATATACATATTTATATTAATTGTAACTATTTAATAAAAGTAGCTAAAATAAAATTTATCTTTGTTGATCTAAGTAGGAATTGACATTTTTTATATTACTGGGTTTTTTTTAAATTGTTAATTTTACTCTAGGGGGGGGGAACTAAAAAAATCCGGAGCCAAATGATTTGACTGTTTTATAGAAATCAATTACTCATAAAACTCTTATTGAGTATTTGACGACACTAAAGGAGAGAGTTATTCATTACATCCCAAATTTAGGTATGAACAAAAAATGATTGAGGCTCGAAATCCACTTGTGATACAGATACATCTGTATATGAATTAACTTTAAATGAAGAGGAGGAACAAATTCTGCCCTTTAATTATCTAGATTTAATTTCAAAACATTCGAAAAAGTCGATTCATTTCCGATGAAAATTAGAGGCAATTATCCCATAATAGTGAAACCAGGTTTAAAAATATCGCTGTAATTATCTACATCTTATTTGTGCCACTGATCCGGTATAGTGTTTAGTGATGCTGATTGTTACGTTGTAGGGTCTGGATTTGAATAAGGGAGAAGACATGGATGTTTGTAAGTGTACAGTTCATTTGTGGCATGTGGATACCCTAAATAACCATCGAGTTGCAAGTCCTTTTTGGAGGTTGGTGGAAAGGAAAGAGAATTGAGATGACCCTAACACCTCCAGGGTGTTCTCTCATAAAATTGGGGTAGAGCCGAGCCAAATTGCACTGTTACCTGTACGGTGCTGAAAGCTACGGTTAACGACTGGCTTACATTTAGCCCGTTAACGCGTTGAATTTCATGGGCTTCTATCTGATAACGTCAGACATGTGGTATTAGTAACAACAACAAAAAACGCACATCTTATTTGTGTGAATTCATATTTTCCGCATTAACAAATATAAATTTTTAAAAAAAAAAAATGATAGAGACCTTTACTCCGAAGGCACTTAAGAGGTTAAAGTCGTATTGCAGCTTTAGCGTCTAAGTATTTTTTTTTTTGCATTCAATACATTATATTGATTTGGAAGGGGGGGGGCTATGAAAATTATGATTGAATATTGGGTCGCAAGTATTGAAACTTTTAGAAGCACTGACGTAGTGGCAAAATAAGGCAAAATATCAATTGACCACGAAATTGCAGCTATCGAATTTGAATATGTGCTGGTAGCCATTTCCCCTTCTTTAGCGCAACAAAACATACATGTCTTGCAAACAAGTAATATTCAGGTGCATTTTACAAATGAGAAACCCGATATGTTACTTTTTATATTTACAGAGTTTGAGATGTCGTTTTATCCCTCGTTTGAAACGGTATCCATTGTTTGTATTCGCATGAAACATTTTAATAAGTAAGCTTTGTCATATTAAAATGATTCATGCAATTTTAATGAATTTTTATTTTTAAGTATACATTGTTTACCACTTTTATTTTGGATCAGTTTTTTAAAAACATTACTGTATATTAATCGAATGTTTGGCACAATTTATCCCTTTAAGACCCGAAATATTTTTATCTTTAATTTTTAAATTCTAGTGGTTCTTAATACTATATGGACCCCAATGACAATGGGAAAAATTATATAAAAATCCCCTCCCCCATCTGGAATATAGACGGTACCCACACGATCGTGCGGGTTGGGGAAGTTCTGTCAAATCATTTCCTGTGAAATTTTACGACTTATACATTTTTGGCTCTAAATTGATAGCAGACGCAGACTTAATTCAACTAAAATGATTACAAATAAATAAATATTACTGCTGTATAATTGATTATTTCATTGACTCATTATTTATTTATAATGAAAAACCTTAAGACATCAATTTTGCTTTTAATAACTATAAATGAACACTGCATTTTTCACAACATGTTTTCGAACTGCTTTCGTGGTTCAAATCTGCACTTGCGATGCCTTGAAAGGCCATAAACACATCGGAAATGGCTGTAAATGTCATGCATTTTATCCTGGCATGGCCTTTTAGGTTATAATACTTCAATCTTATTGTGGGAGGAATTAGAACACTAGCATCCTCATCATCAGTTCAAATACTTTTGTTAGTAGGTGTAGATGATGCTAACGCACTCCAGCGATCTCTAACTTAAATTTTAAGAGATCCATTTTGAGTTTTTGGAGGAATTTCAGTTGATATTACATCTTGCTTATACTGAAACCAAGAAATTGCTTTAGCTATAACAATGAAAATAACAGGTACAAGAGATTCGGAGGGTAAAGGATGATCCAAAGTTGTCTTTCTATAAAAAAATATTTCCATGTTTTTTTGGTTTTTTTTTTTCAACGCTCTGATTTGAACTTGATACTCTTTCCAGTAGGCGTCGTTCATACTCTTTGTCCGCAGCATAGTCATAATCCGTACAATGACTAAGTGCAGAACCCTTTCCTTCAACAAACGTATGAAAAAAAATATTAATAGCAAAAAAGAGTGAGAGAAAGAAAAAAAGGCACTTATTCATGGCGACCCCCAAGAAAATTTGGTATTAATTATATAACTATATATTTCCTTTTTGTTTAGGCTTCCATTAAAATTATTGAAGCAGAAAAGAAAACTCACATTGTAACGATGATTTATCGCGTCTTTCAATAAATCCTCTTGGGGAATCTTTGGGGCCAGAATGGCATTTCATTCCAACCAACTCAAGAAGAAAACGCGATATGCAGATTAGGAATGATTATAAGTATTGAAGCTTTAGCATTCGCGGGGGGGGGGTCTTAGAGAAGTCGGTTGGAGGCCAGAGAGTATTATAGGAGCCATATAGAAGTCGGTTAGAAACCATAAAGTTGCATAGTAGCTGGATCAAGACAGATAATAATATATAGAATATATAAAGCTTGGTGGCTGATCACCGTGGAATATCGGTAAACGATAGATTATTAAACTTTAATTATAGAGCACACTCTAGTTAGTTACCGAATCGGCTGTAGATAAAGATTCGGAGGTTATTTTTTCATAAAGATAGTGAGAAGGATTTAATGCACTGTTTGCTAAGAATTGTTAATTACGTAATGTCACTCCTGATCGTTTTCCTCTAAGACTTGTGTTGCATTGCTTAATATAAATTGAAATAATAATAAAATAGCTTTATTATGGGAGGTTCGAGTGGTCAATCTTTCATCACTGGATGTGTTCGCGTGGATGAGTAGTTGATACCCCAGGCCCGGGGGGTATCCCAACATGGCAAGTACTTACCTTTAAAACTGCAGTGATTCAAGTAAAGCCCAACCTACACAATCATGCGGGGAACGAAATCTTTAGTTCTACAAGCAACATTAATAAAGTTTATATTTTTACTATTTTACAATTATTTAAACATTAGTACAAAAATGGATATCCAAGCACACACAATTGGAAGTATATATCTATAATTACCTTTCTACGACAGATAAAAACAAGATGTGTTTTCGTTGCATTTTTAAACAAAGCTAGGTTTGTCAGCTAAAAGTAAAACATGGACTACAATCACTACCTGTTCATTAAATCTGATACTTTACACACTTAGTCGTTTGATTCGGGGTTTTCTTACATACGTATATTCCAGAAGCAAAAACGTTTAAGTATATTACCCCTGCATGATCAAATGTGTCGGGTCTTAAACAGATAGACTGAATGTCTTCTGCATCCTGGTATTAATAATTGTTGCTATTATCGTTTTTGATCTTGACTATACCATGTATTTCTTAAATGCGTTATATACTATACTCTTCAAATTCTTTGGGACAAACAATTTTTTCTTGTTTGTGTTTGTATCTGCATACCAGTTGTGTCCCGAACCTCCTCAAACTTGTTATATCTGCCCAGGAGTAATGCGTCGGATTCCCCTTAACTATAATTTACTCATTTGATTGGTTTTAGTAGATTAGAGTTGACTCTGAAAATAATGTGAATTTTTCAAAATCCTAGTTCAGACTCTCTGGAGAAGTCTTTACTTTATATAAGTGTGTGTGTGTGTGTGAAATATTATTTTTTAGAAACATTTTTTATAAAAAAAGAAGCCCATTTTGAAAAAAGATTATTCAAAGTTAGTTTTTTGCCAAAATATTGTATTTAAATAAATTTTTTGTCAAAATGTCCTTAAAACAATTTTATACGTGTATTATAATCTAAGCGACACAAAACATTATGAAAATTATCCATTTTTTGCGCTTTTTTAAAATCACGGGTCCGAACGTAGTCTCGGATACCTTAATTTATACTGATGTTTTTCATAGTGCACTATTATCGTGTTAGGCATTTCCTTATCAACAGATCAAGTAGCAAAGGAAAAAAATTAGTACCTTCAATGTAGTTAAATCTGTAGTGTATTTGACCCTGTGATTAACTGTTTTTTCTCAGTTGGTAAAAGCATTTTTTACTTTTGTTCCCTTGATTTTTTTAATTTCCTTTCATATATTTATGTTGACTTTTCAATTTTTTTTAACTAATTTTATATTCAAACACATAGAATTAGTTAGTGTAATAATGATCTTTGCCCCGCTGGGAGGATGGGGTTTTTACCCATTAAAAGATGATTCTGAGTTTGCTACGGCTCTTAATAATTTTTGTGAATTAGTAATAAATTGCCGAATGCATTTGGTAGACGCATATTTTTATATCCAAGGTAGACATCAAGAACTAAATTATTTTTTAAAGGAAAGTTAAAAAAGTTGATTAGGAATTCTAAGGTAGGTAGGGGAAGTTTATAAAATGCACTATTTGCAGATTTTTTAGTTGTTTTACTTTTTAAAATAGAATTTTTATTTTAATTTTGTTATTGACTTTATCTTATTTTCCATATTGATCTTATAAATAAAAATAGCAATATTTGAATCCTACTATAAATTTTCGAACGAATCAAATAATAAGAAAGCTGAAGAGAAGTATAATTTAAAATGAACAACATGTCTTTACTTTAAGGCATTTTCTATCCGTAAGACGGGATAAATGTTTAATACTTGCAAAATAAAATTAAAAAAAAAAAAAAATGTCAGCTTTACGTGTGTGTGTGTGTACAAAAATAAATTTTTTTTAATAATGATTGGAAAACGAATAAATAAATGCGTACATAAACAAATTAATATGTATTATTTTTTCAAAATATTTGTTTTTATCTGCATTCGTGTTATTAAGATAAATACCAAAGTAGGAATTAACGATGAATAAATTTGTTGTTTGCCAGCCATGTTACTCTCTGGGGGGAATTTTGATTACAAATGGATTTTAATGATTACACTGGATTTTGTTTTCATTAACATTGTACAAGATTTACAAAAACAGAATTATCGAAAAAAAAATATTTTTATTTTGGGACTGAAGAACATATGTTGAGGTTTGCAGCAATATATCTCATATTGTATTTTTGCCCTTCTACTAGAAAAAACAGATGAATCAAATTAAGTATTCCATCATAGCTGCATCTTTAGAATTTGGGAATTAAAATCTTCTTAGCTTCCATTTCATTATATTTCCAATTAAAACACTACGTTTGTCTCCCCTAAAAAATTAAAAGTACGAATTCTATAAATTGCTATCTATTGCAAAAATTTATCATCAACACTGTAAAAGATAAGTAAATTCTACCCTCAGCTAAAATATATTTCCCCTCCCCAATTAGATTTATTTAATTGACAGTTCATTTACACATTAATATCTTTGTCAATATATAAGAAATTCACTTTCAAGAAAAGTTTATAATCTCCATTGAAACATATTTTATGTAGTACAGAATGTATTTAATGAAAATATAAAAAGAGTCTTAAGTATTTAGTGGTAACTTTCATTAATTGCATAATTATTTTTTTAATCACGAGTAAGTCATATGATACTACAAATTTCTTAAGTTAATATAAATATTTATCATAAAATAACAACGTAGATCACTTATAAAAAGATTATAGACTAATAAATTTCAATCTATTTGGTTAAAATATTGAGATATAATCACGCGTTGGATGAAATTCTAAGAATAAACTTTTAATGAAAATTGTCTGTGTGTGTGATCCCAATACTCATTCTAATGTTTTTTTTATGAATCCAGCTGTTCTTCGAAAGGATAATCCAAACTGGAAACAGAGTTTTATTTCTAATTTATTTTATTATAGACTGTAAATAATTGATTTTTTTTTTTCATTTCGGCAAGTAAATAAACATTTTTTTGTTACCCAATTAGTGCACACAAGGAAATGATTTATTCCAAATCTCCATATCTCCGAGTACTTTTTCATTGTTTTCGAACGAAATATTCAAGACATAATTATTTAGATATTGAATACAAATATATTTCATGGGTGAAAAATCTTTCTTCTTGTAACAAAAAAGTCAATTTTACATCAAGAAAGTTTAGCGAAATATTTCGTAATGAATAAATTCTTAGAATTTAGCTTAAATCTTTTTAATACCATACTTTTTATAATACGCTTCAAATGCTATCTTTTGTCGTCCATAAGATATTTTTTAATTGGAAAACTTTTTATCGTAGAATACTTAAATATACTATGCATTTTGCAGCATTAAACATATTGGTCTTAAAAAAAGAGCAATTGTTTGCTCTAAATTTCATTTATTAGGAACATATGTGCTTAGGAACAAATTAATTATCGAAATAAAAATTCGAATCTACAAAGAAATTAATTAAAACCATAAGCAAACCAAACATTAAATGAATTTTATTAAATGCCTAGAAATTTATTTGATAATTTTAAAATGAAAAAGGAATGCAGCAGAAAAAGATAGAAGGCCACAACAAAAATCAAAAAGAATGTTTTATATAAGAAATCGTTATCAGAATAATCGGCTATTTTTTAACTACACATTTTAAATACCTAATTTCTGTAATTTATTTCGTCTAGTTCATATCTTAGGATAAAAATTATTTACTTAAAAAAATTCCCTATGTAAAAGAAATTAAATAAAAAATTGTTTGTTGGGTATTTAATGTTCAAAAACTGTTTCTCCATCATTAACGAGCGAAGTGAAACAAAAATGCTCATTACAAATACCTCATTATTTATCTTTTTAGGGTTTTTTATTGTACACAAGATAATATTTAATTTTCAAATGTAAACTTATTTCATTAATATTAAATTTATGTTAAATAAGAATATTTTTTTATTAAAAAAATCGAAGAAATTTATATCATGTACAAAATATGTCTAAATTAAATTGACTCTGAGCATCATTTTATTTAACATTCAAAATATCATTTGCGATATTTTTTTTCTCATTTTTTATAGCTTACAACTACTGGGAATAACATTTATATTTTAATAGCAGCTAAAATTAATTATGTTCACATGATTTAAAATACTTCATTATTCGTCTACATTATTAATAATAATTGTATATAAAACACATATATTTAATTCATATATTTTACTTCCTTTTCCTAAGATACTCCTGTTTTCTGGTTCCCACATCTCATACGCAGTTCATAAGGAATGGTTTTTTTTTTCTTCCCACGTATTTTCTCTCTCTTTTACGAGTGTTAATTTTGAGATAACATATTATTAGCTGTGTATACTAATTAAGCATTCAATAAAGCAAATGTTATGAAACTTCGTTTTGAAGTAAATCAGTAGGGTTTCCCCGAATTGAGTTACGTTTTCTGATTAATAAAGCATGAAAAATATCTAAGCTTATTAAAGGAAAGGCTATAAGCGGAAAATTGTTAATAAACAGAATTTTTATTTGAATAACAAACATGTTGATAAATGTAACAAAGAATTCATACAATTGTTGCCAATTAACCATAAATAAAAGTACACATTACGAATCTTATACTTTCGGAGTGCCTTTTATAGGAACCTGCTAAATAATCAATTAAGTATTATAATCTTTCGAAAACATTTATCGTTCTTTTTGATAAAAAGACACACACACATATACGTGTAACATTTAGTATTATACATTAAAAATAAAATAAATAAACATCAGGTATTATACAATATATTGCTTAGAAACAGTTAAAATCTTTATACTTCATGAATTAAAAAGTACTTCTTGAAGTAAAAAATGCTACATTTGAAAATTGGAAATCCATTAGAACTGCTCATAATTGAATCGGATGATTCATAACAATTGAATCAAACCTATATAGATGTCATTTACGTATGATTAATCTGGTACTCTAGTATTTTTTCTTAGATGATTATAATTACAAAATACTTTCTTAAGACATTAAATTCAATGCTCTTAGTTTTTTAATTAAAATTGCATTTTTTAATATAAATTTTATCATAGAAAACTTGAATAAAAAATAATGAACACAAATAACAATTGAACAAATTGATAAAGTCCTCACTTTTTCATTCAGTTTTAAAAGTTACATCCACATCTCTGTATAATCGAAGAGATTCTTGGGTTTCCTACTTCTCATTTTTAATTTATATTGC
>BMAV01016675.1:0-90958 GCA_019973955.1 Trichonephila inaurata madagascariensis | reverse complement strand
TCCTTTTTTAAGTTTGTGATTTGCTCAGCAAGTTTTCGTCTTTCGTATCTCTAATTTTCCCCGCTGGTATTATATAACAACGGATATAGAAAATCTGCTCCTAATGTCCCTTTATTTTTTTGTTTTTTTTTCTCCTAATTAATTCTGAAACTTCTGTTGCTGTTATACATCACATTAAACTAAAATTGTTAATTTCGGAAAATCCTCCTTACCCAGAATGTGCAACTTGTATAAGCACTCTTTAAATATGTACGTGTCAGCTATTGCTATCGGCCGTCTATGTATTTGAACGGTTTTTCGATCTTGTATGTAATTCAATTAAAGCTTAAAATAGTGATTGACAGATAAAAGCCACAAAATAATTTTTATGATTTTTTTTTATGCAATTCTAGCACTAAAATGTTAAATGAATAAGATTCAATCATGCCTGATTGGATTCTATGAATTTAATCTCATGGTTCACTTGCACTCTTTTCTCGATACTTGATCGGTGTGGTAAGCATGAATGCTGCTTTCTGCAAGAATCGTTCTTTAAACAAAAAATTGTAAAATATCGAGATGTCAGGTATTTTTTTAAAACCTGGATTTTTTTTTAATTAAAGCGAAATTCTTGAGAAATATTGCAAGAAAATAAATCAGTAATGACAGTATTGAGAGGAAAATCAATATGTCTATTTTAAGTAATCAATCAGAAATAACCCCTTTTTTTTTATGTTAAGCCTACCAAAGACTAGAAGGCATGTATATGTATCTATATAAGCGACTCGAACGTATTACACAATAGCATATTAGTGATAATGAGTAAAAATCAATATACCTCTTGCAGGTATTTATTCTGATATAACTTGCTTAGTGAGTATATATTTATTGCAAAAAGAGAAAAGAAAAAGCTTTTGTTAAAAGTTTCCCAACTTTTCATATCTTCATTTTCAAAAAGGTATAGAATTTTAAATTTAAACGGTTTTACTTCGATTAATTCTCTGTCAAAATGTTTATTTTCGCGACTATTGCGTTTCGTTTCTTAATATTTTTCCATACAAGGTCTGTTCAAAAAGTATCCGATCTTATGCCAGAAAAAAATTCTTAGTTAATTTGCGGGGTTAGGATCATAAACAAATTCAAAATAGGCCTAATTCGCCTTCACACACTTAGCCCAGCATTCCTTCCACTGCCGAAAACGCTTCTGTTAGGCTTCTTTGTAATGTTCAACTCCATCGTCGTGTTCTGCCGTATCTCATTTCTACACTGAAAACGAGATCCTTTCATTGGTATTTTCATGTTCGGGAATAGGTGGAAGTCGCAAAAAGCCAGATTTAGCGTTGACACCGCATGATCACATAAAATTGCATTTGTAGAACCTGTACTGATCTCAACTTTGGCAGTCCCTCGTGCAGTCAAACGACGACTTTTCAACGACAGCTGCATTTCGAGCGGTTTGTGGCCTTCCAGAACACTGGTCACTCTCTACCGACGTGCGGCCCCTTTTGAAACAGTTAAATCCCTCTTTAATTTATGTAACCCCCATAGTATTGTCTCGAAACCCTTGCTGGACCTTACGAATTTTAGAAAATCACCAAGCTTTTGACAAAAAATGTGATACAGTACCTCTGCGCTAGTTCAGTCATATTTAGAGAAATAAAAATTCAATTAACATGTTTTAGAGCACGTTACTCGACTGCCTGCAGGAAACGACTGGCGCACTGGAACGAAAAGAAAAAATTCAAACATGAGCATTAAACTGTCACCTCCCGTTGTGCACAGTGGCGCCGCTTTAGAATCTCTACTGTGCGCGGGAAAATTCAAGGTCGGATACATTTTGAACAGGCCTTGTATGTGTTGCATTTCACAATTTTAGTTACGCTATAATTCATGTATATTAAATAATTTTCGAGATGCAGTCGGACCTCCATTTTACGAACCTCTATTGTGCGAATTTTTACGGATTTTTTTTCGGAACCAAGTACATTAAGTATGTTGAAAATGAATCTCTATTTAACAAATTTTACACTTAACGAATTTTTTTTTGGGGTTAGCCACTTCGCTAAATAGAGGTCCGTCTGTATTTAATCATAAAAATATCCGTGTTTAAAATAACGAATTACCAATCGGAAATTGTAATATATTTTCAGCATCTCTAAAAATAAACTGTTTTTTCCAGTTTATTTATTAATTATTTTTTTAATGGCCGCAGTAGTGGAGTGACCATTGTTACGACGAACTCATGGCTAGCGTTGTTTCACTTGAATCATGGTTTCAAGTCATGTGATTAAAAACCCGTTGTGTAGGCGTGGCTCGTGGGAATCACAACTTACAGGCTCATATAACTATACAAGCATTATAACTATATATTCTTACGTTGGCGAGGCGTGGAAGTTTGGAGAATGGGCTGTCTGCTCCGTCACATTTCACCATCATCCTGGTCTCTTGACCATTGTTCAAAATTATTTTTGTGTTACTTCGAATTGACACGCTGATGAAACAGTCCATCTATAAACCTTTTTCTCTTTCTATTTGAAAGTGGACTTTTCCGTACTTCCTCTCATGTAAAAATACAAGAACTTTTCTAAAAAAGTATTTTTATAAAGTTTGAAGTAATTTCCAAAGTTTTTATTTAAAACGTATTAATGTGATAACTAAATGATGTAATGAATATTTAAATTATTCTGAATTATCCTAATTTCCATTGAAGAACATCGTTTCGTTGATAATTAGCCAGAGTCGGACTTAAGTGCGAGAAAACACATGCGATATGAAAGTGAAAAATGAGCATTATTTCGTATAAGAAGTTCAGTTTCTGATCATTATGGCATGGTTAGGGACTAGGATTTTTTAAAATTTATTTTGGATTGTGTGTGTGTGGCGCAATATAAAACGGAACTTTCATATACATCTTTATGAAGACTGATATTAAATCTCTCTCGCGGAATAAAGCTGTGCAAATTTTTTAAATCTAAAATGGTAAGTTTCACTAATTGCTTTGCAAAACTTTCGTATATTCGCTCTTCCACAAAAATGTAACTTTAATTAGCGTAAATTGCCAAAAGCAAAAATCACCCCCCCCCCTTTATGAAACATTGATAAGTTAACAAAAATTTAACTTTTTTTGATCCTTCAAATTCTTTTTAACAGTTATGTCAACTGTTACTTCGATTTTTTTTCAGTTATAACATTTTATATTTATGTTTGAACTTGTTATTTTGTTACATATTTCACACATACGGATCCCCGTCAAAAAATGCATTACTAGATTTTCTTTTTAATATATCCTTACCACATAAAACACGCGATTGACCTTATTGGTTAACATCCTGACAAAAATGTGGAATTTTGGTTATTATTTAAGGTTTAAATGTCAGAGCATCTAAGAAATGAGTTTTGTTTTCTTTTTTACCCCTGCTCGTTGGTTTCTCTGCAACAGAGGTTCCCAAACATCTTTGTCTCATAGACCCTTTTCCTTGTGTTTCGGTTTCGGGTAGACAGATCCCTATTTACCCAATATTGAATTCTTGCAAATTTATCAATTTAAATGTCTTTTTGACAGAGTTCTGGTACTACTACTTACTTTAAAATAATTAAATTTCTAGCTGTATTGTATTGCGTTTTAAAACTTAACAAGCACATGTTAATGAATTAAATTAAAACATAAAACAGCTGTTACATAAAATAACTGAAAAAAAAAGCCTTTAATGAGAGAAATAAATCTGATGCTTCAATATCAAATTTTCAACATTTAATATCAATCTAGTCTGGTTAAACCTAAATCTCCTTTGTTAGTAAGTGTCCAGTTTTTCCCCACCATTCTTTTTTTTTTTTTAAATTGGCAAACATTTTGAAACTCCCTCTCACTATCAAAAACGATTAAAAACTTTATCACGATATTCCATAATTCGCGACAATAACAGGTGTATTTTTTTAAAGCTAAAATTGCTGACATACATTTCTTAACTTTATTTTAAGATAATCGTTAGAGCTTATTCTGATTAGTTCCTATTGCAATATGACATTTTTTTTCAATGTGATTATATGAATTCATTGTCTTATGTGGTTTACTTAAAAAAAATCTTAAACCTTATTTCAAAATTTGAGTAAAGGGCATTTAAATGTTGAACTAAGGTTAAAATGTCCTGACAGATTGCCTGTGACAAATTCAGGAAATTCGTGACGTCCATTATTATATTTCTTTAGTTTAATTCTGAAAAGAAATGCTGAAATGGTCCTTGCCTTAATAAAATTTATGCTGTCTCCTAGTAATCACTAACTAACCTCATTAAATTTAATAAATAAATTAGTTAAATTTGGTTTCCACTAGATCAAATTTTTTTTAAAGATTAAAGTTCACAATCTGGTTTAATGAAAGCCACTCATAGACCCCCAAATTATATTTTCGCTGGCTTGGACCCCTTGCAGATCATGTTTTAAATTAAATATTTTTCTATAATTGTCCCCTTTTTTAATTTTTCATGTTAACCGTGTGAAACTCGTTAAATATGGAACAATGCAATGCATTTTTGCATGAATTGTCACAAAAACTGTTCTCATTATCTCCTATCGTGTTTCGTGCCATGATATATGACAGTAGAATACTCGTTCAGTCTTCGTTTCTCCCTTTATCATTTATATCCATTATCTGTTCTTAATCGGTGTATAATTTCAACGATGTGCTTTATTTGCATTATAATAATCAATTTATGATACGTGATCACACATGCGGTTTGTGGAGTCTCTTGAATAGTGCTAAAATAAAACTGATTTAAAAAAAGTGTTTAATTTTTGGAATGAAATATTTACCTATCTACTCATTAAATATCAAAAATTTTACTAATAATTTTGATTAATTTAAAAGTGTCTTTGTGGTACTGAATTTTATTTGAACAATAAAAATAAATACATGAAAGCTATGATTTTTGTTACGAAATTTATATTTTTGATATTTTTAACGTTCCAGAATTCTAAGTTTTAATTAAAAAAAAGGTTAGAATTACGATAATTGAAACTCTCAATCATGTTTATAGTGCCCTGATTGTTTGTAATTTTCAAATTTTGATTTTTATTTGATACTAGCTGGTATACCCGTTCTTCGCACGGGTGAATTGAAAATTAAACAATACAGACTGAAGGATAAAGGAGTTTTTAATGAGTTAATTTTACGGAAATTGTAAATTAAACAAAAAAAAGCTTTTTGCATATTTCAGCTAAATAAAAAACCATATTTGCTTAATTTTAAGTCAGTAGGTATAACAGCTGATAAAAAAGATTTTTTTTAAAAAATTTATAACGCCCGTAACTCTCTTGTGGGTCGATTTTTGAAAACACCTTCCTTCTGCTCAGCAAAAATAACACATTGTTACAAATTTTGAGTAATAAACTCTTAAAATAGTGTAAATAATTTTTTTATCTGGATGTGTAATACGTTAATATTAAATCTCTATGAATGAATGAATTTATTCTATGAATGAATGAATCTATGAATGAATGATTGAATTTATTGAACAATCTCTTTATATACAATAGTAAATTTAATGAACAATTTCTCTAAATACAATATTAAATTTACTGAACAATCTCTCTATATATAATATTAAATTTACTGAACTATCTCTCTATATACAATAGTCAGTTCAAAACAGGTCTAAAAACAGGGTGAAACGAATCTGCAAGAAGGGGGGAGAGGGACGCGTGACCTTGACACTGTCGAGATGGGGGTGAGGACTGGGTTGGATGAAACGAAGCCGCAAGCAAGGGGTGAGAGAGATGCATGATCTTTGACACTGTCGATTGAAATAAATTATCCCTATTTGAAACGGATATTGTTCACCATTTCATTGGTTTTAATTTTATTTTCGCTGAACCCTAATTTTTTTTTCTATAATAAAATTGCTTAAGTTATTCCTTATAACATTAGCTATCTGCCAGTGAAAGTTTCGCCAAAATTGGTCCAGCCGTTTCAGAGATTAGCCGGAACAAACAGATCGACAGACAGACAAAAATTTTAAAAATTGATTTTTTCATATTAGTACCTTTTATATACTTTTAAATGTATTTAGTAAAAAGCTGTTAATTTCAAATTACAAACACTTCATTTTTATTTATATGTATAGATAATTTAATAATTTGGAAAGGAGATTTAAAAAAAAGTATTAACTAGGGTTTATATGTTTGACCTCTCCTTTGTTATTTTTGAAATGCTTATTTATAAAAATAATTTCAGATCCTGGAATTTGTAAGAAAACGCATAATCATAATTTTGCGATTTTAAGTAGCATTTTGCCATAATAGATATCACATTATTTATATCCGGTTCTTATTTTTTTCAAAAATCAGGTAATGTTTTGTTAATGGTTCTATTGTTAGAAATGAAACGTAAAAATTGTCTCACGGTTGCCATGTCAACACATTAAATATACTAAAACAATGTAGGAGTTAACATTTTTAAACTGAAAGAAACAAATGATTAAAATAATTGCAAATATGCTGCGATTTTAAAATTCTCAGGTTGGTGTTATTCTCAGTTATAAAAATAAACCTTCATTTAAAATAAATTGTAGAATATACAGGGTGTATCAGTTCAACTGTTACAAACTTTCAGAACAGATAGACCAGTGGTTCCCAAAGTGGACCCTACGGACCCCCAGGGGTCCCCGATATCATTCAGAGGGTCAGAGGAAAATTAAAATTGATTTGGGGGTCCTTGAACAACGTCAGGGGGTCCACACAAGGTTTAATATAAAATAATAAAATTGTGATCCATTTTTATTATGAATATTACCTGGAAATGCAGACCTGAACCAAAAATTTGAAGACATTTTTCACTTGGACATTCCCTTCTGGGTGTTTAACCCTTTTGCGCGTGGAAAAACTCAGATCCCAAACACAGACGAATCCATGCTAGTACAGGAGCAGCTAATTGAGAAACTTAATGAGCTGAACAAATGATTAACTTAAATCAGGTTGTGTCAAACTCGCGGCCCACAGCGGACATTTTTGCGGCCAGGCCAATATATCGGCACACAATAATATATAGCGAAATAAAAAAAAATTCTCCCAAAATAGGAAAGATAATAACAAAAAAGATATGTCAAGTGTCAGGTCGTAAACATCAAATTTTTCTCGTTCTTTTGTATATGTTTATTATAATGTATTTTCGAAATAAACACACGTTTTTATGAATATTGATTTTTTTTTGTGACCCACCTAAAGTTAAACCTTGTTTGTTTGGCCCAAGTTAGCCGTTGACAACCTTGACTTAAACCAATGTTTGAACAAGGATACCACAAATTCTGGTTATAAATACAGATCCCAATTTTATATCCTGAATTATGGATTATTGTGCAGAAGTTTTTGACTGCTTTCCAGTTTTCCTATTTGGTAGAACGCGGATTCAGTGCCATTATAAACCTCATTTAAAAAAAAGAAACCCTACTAGAAATTAGTGTTTGTGGTTACCACTCACAAGCATTGAGGCCAACATAAATACACTCGTAACATCTCATCAATTTCATCCAAGTTATTAATTTTTTTTTTTGAATTCAAACAAAGTTGTAATTTTAATAAATACTTTTTCAGCAAAATGGTTCCCCGTTAAATTTTAAATTTTATAATATGCATTTATGTAGCTCCTTCACTTTCTGTGGGCAAATTTTGACTAGAAAAGTTCGGGAACCACTGACCTAGACTATGGGAAATCACATAGGAATGCATGGTCGGAAACGCTTTCCTGTCGTGGTAATGGTAACACAAAACACTAGAAAGACAAGAGAGAATAAGAGAAAAAAACATGTTTATTATTCTTAGTACAGCAAAAATACTGGGAAGTCTTTGGTTGGTGTACGCCAGTGGTCTTCAAACTTTTTCAACTCACGGAACCCCTAGAACTTGAAGGTGTTTTCGTGGAACCTCTAGAACTAGAAAGTGTTTTCGTGGAACCCCATTCTCCGTCCACATACTTCGCGAAGAGTATATTTCAAAATAATATTTAAAGTAGATCAACATATGTTATAGGCACTTTATGTAAAAGCAATTAAAAAAGTATTGAATTTATTATTAAAAAGTTCTAATGTAAATTTTTTAAATATAATTTACTTAATAATATTAATTCGTGATTCAAGTGTCTTCTACCCATGCATTATATTTAGTAACTAGAATATATGCTTGTCTTTTTACACAAACTGTCGAAGTCTAGGTCTATTGAGATTAAATGCAATCGCATTAAATATTCTGAGTTTAATTTGTTATTGTACTTTGTTTTTGTAGCCACTTACGTAGAGAAATATGTTTCATTTCAACACAATGTTCAAAAGGGCATTAAAGTGTTTATAACTGTGTAAGAAATCCCGTGTATTTTGCATGAATTTGCAACCTAAAATTTAGAAACTATTCTTACTTAAATTTAGATTTCAACATCAACTGTGTTAATATGTTGTTCCCTTTCCTTCATTATAGATGTTGTTTTCCACAAATGTAAAAAAGTGCATTTTTCATTAAAAAACTATTTAGAGAGAGTTTTGCAAGACATTGTACTAACTAGTATTAAATTATCTCGTGGAACCCGAGATAGTAAACAATGAATACTCACAATTTAGTTGGAGTCTATATATAAAGATAAAACGTTTTAATATTCTTTTATTACATTAAAATAAAAGTTTAAAAAGTGTTACAAAATAAAGTTATTATATAGATAATTTTTTCAGTTTTAGTGAATAGGGGAGATGTGAGCTTTAGATTCCTGTAAATATGCAAACTTCATAGAGAACGTGAATCCATTTTGCATACATATTTATTTCTTTTTGATTTTTGATTTTGACTCGTGGAACCCCTGGGTATGCCTTGTGGAATCCCAGGGTTCCGTGGAACATAATTTGAAGACCACATGTGTACGCGATAGATCGCGCTAAGTAAACCGAAGCATCAGCGGCACAAGCAGTTTTTGCTGCCGCGCTCACTATGAAGCTTCCTTTCGCCTGCCGACAAAGTGGTAGTAAGATGAACGTTACACGATCGCTTAGCTCGCTGACATGCATCTGGCATGCAGGACCACTGATTGCAGTAGACAAGCCGCTTATCGGTTGTACGCAGTGGCGCACACAAGGGGGGCGGCCTGGGGGTCCGGACCCCCCAAAGCCCTTGATTTTTTTCCGACTGGTTATAATTCTAAGTATAGAATACGTAAAATTTAATTAAATATTTTTTATTAATGATTAATTATATTAATTAATGCTAATTATTTATTCAATAATTAGTTTTTTACTGTGTTTTGTTCCTGAAAATCGACAAAATCAAAAATTTCATGGTACAAGAAATGCTTTCAACCTCGGACCTCCCCCTTGAAAAATTCCTGTGTGTGCTACTGGTTGTACGTTTAACGTTACTCTTGGAGGCATACACCCAGACTCGCCTTTGCACTGGAAATTGTCCTACAGTGGATCCTTCATCGTGGGCACAAAGGAATGTGAGCGAGGAGTGAGAACACGAAACAACGAGGAAACTCTGCTGGATCTAGTACAGAATAATAATGGTACCAGTTTGCAGGCTATCGCTAATCATGTCGGGATTTCCATATGAACGTCTGGCGGATCCTGCATACGTACGACGTGCACCCCTATCACCCGACATGCACAAATATTGTCTCTTTAATGTTCTTACTGCTTAATTTTTTTACTGTTCTAAGGATAATAAGCATGTTTCCTCCTCTTGTATGTGTCCTGTCGATCTTGGGTTTTGTGTCGTGCATGTTTTGTCAAGTTTCATTCGTAAATTCGTTTGTTATTTGTCAGATTTGCACTTTTTGAAGTCAATTGGTAATATAAGTGTTCTCATAATTTTTAGTTTTCCCTTTTTTTTAGGAGAGGAAACATTAAACTTATTTTCAGGATTCAACAAACTTAATTTTTAGTATTTTTATCAATCAATTACAACATTGTATATTTTGTATTGAATATAAAGCACTTAAAGTGAATTTTAAAAATCTGCGATTTCAAATAGTAGTCATGTGAACAATATAACACTGACCTAGTTTTCAGGGGTCTTTGAATTGAGTAGAGTAATACCACGAATTTACGCGATAGCTGGGACGCAGTGATAACCGCGTAAGTCGAATGCGTAAGTCGGGATATAATTTTGCATATAAATACATATAAATTATTTTTAGTGATGGGGGGACGGAGACGGGAGAAAATTATAATTTAGAATCTTAAACCGAATTTCTTTTGATTTAGAAGGTTTCATAAAATCTAACAAAATAGTCTACGGACTCTTAAGATTTTTTTTTCTCCCTCAAAATTTTCTCGTAGCATGCTAATAAATTTTTATGTCTTATTTTGTTGAAAAAATACGGTCTTTGGAGTTTTAATATTTTCTGAAAATATTTAATCTTTTTTCTATTAAACTGAGGTCTGTCAAATTCCCAACTGTCATTCGATCTTATTGAACTGGGTCTAAAAATTAAAGTTCTTCAATGTCTTGCTCATGCAGTTCTATGAACTTAGCAATTGTCAGCATTGTGGGAATCCAGCAGTTCTTGAACATTTTAGCATATCACGTGTTGTGGAAATAACGATTACTTGATTCAGCCACATTAATTTATTTACACCTTAAATTGGAACGCATGCAAAAATATTTACATAATTTAAGTTTAATAATATATAAATAGAATTTAATTCGTACATGGTCGCGGAAACAGTCTGGATAGCTGAGTTGTTTACAGTACCTCTCTCGGAGATGATAGTCAGAGTGCCGGCTTCTCGTGCGACTCGCTTCACTTCGCGTCTCTTCTCTCTTCCGTTTTCCTTCACTTTGTTCGATGCTCTGTTGGCTCATCTACCTTTGTAATGTCCTCTCGCGACGGCAGCACTCCACAACCGCCGCAACATAATCACTATACATTTTAAATTTATTTGCCTGGCATGATCGACAGCTTGTTCAATCACATTACCAATTTCACCAGACTCCGGCGCTGATTCCGCATGAGTTTCAGTGATGGAAAATAAAACAACAACAAAAAACATCCTCAGTTTTTTCTAGTCGCCATTTAAAGATTTTTATGAAATTTCATTCCAAGATTGTCTGATGATTCTCATTGCAACTAAAAGCATTGAATTTGTTGCCAAGAGTCTTTAACAAATAGCTCGTTGTTTTGTATTATAGCTTCATGTAGATGTGCAAATGGTTTTCTCGTATAATAAGCTTTGAATGTTTTGATTATCCTCTGATCTATCGGTTGAAGCAAACTGGTTGTATTGGGTGACAAGAATTCAACTTTTATACATGGGGCGAAAATAGTTAAAGTTGCTAAGGGAATGACCTCTCCACTTTCTACAATGCTATGCCAATTACAATTACTTTTAAATCGTCTGAACCAACCGTTACTATCTTTAAACTCTTCATCTTTAGCCGTTTCTCCTGCATCCTCTTTCCATCTCTCCAAAATCAGTTTAACTTGAGAGCACACTGTGATTCACCATTTCATCGATAATACCGTGACGTTTACGAACGATGGTTGAATTTAAAGACTGAGCATTTTTCATAGCGTCGAAAATTTTTTCATTAATTTTTATAACTGTTCTGTGACCATCGATTCCATTAGATTAAACTTCTGTGCTGATTCACAATTTTTTATTTTTGAATCGAAGTCTTTAATAATGTTGTTTATATTCCAAAGATAAAGAGTTTTTCTTTTCTTGTTTGGTACAGAAGAATAACTTCTACTTCGTTTGGATGACAGCCGTCTCTCAAATCTGAGTTGATATAATACTTATAACAAACACGATATAACAAATATAACATGTAATAACAATCACATACTCCTTAGATAACAAATAAGTAACAACAAAAAAGTTATTATCATTGATTTAGCATTCTAGTGAGGGAAAACATTAAATCATTTTATATTCATTTTTTGGTGTAACTGTATTTTATTTTGAGGACATTTTTAAATACAATTAAATAAAAATTTTTAAATAAAAAAATCTGAAGCATAAATAATCAATCCCCTTAATTCTCAGCGTGTCGTTTTAAAATTGTCAAACATTGACCCGTCCGCGGCGATAAAAAGGTTGAAAAACGCTGATCTGCAACTTAAGAGTATAACATTACATTGTGTGTGCATTTTCAGTTTTCTTTTGCTTAAAGGTATTTTGTATCTATTTGAACTTCAAAAAAAGGTATTCATATGTTGTATTCCCCCTTCTCTTTCTTCTATAAATGCTGTTTAATTGACATTGATAATTGTCAATATTTAATTTTTTATATTCCAACAAGAAGTTAATCGAAGAAAAAATGAAAAAAAAAAAAAAGCGCTTCTATTTGTAATGTTTAATTTTTTTTATCATTCAATGAAGGGGCAGTTTTTAATTAGTTAAGTATTAGACTTCGATTTTCCTTTTGTATTTTCTGGTCAAAACAGAAACAATTATCCTCAGTGCATACATTGATAACCAACTAAGTTAAAGTTTAAAAGCATCCTTTCTCCGCCGAATTAATTCTGTATAATTTATAATAAAGTGTTAGCATTGATATTTTGGTCCTTAGTTTTGTGTGAAGCAGTGGTAAAATATTTCGCGACCGCAAAAGTTTGTTTATAACAAGAACAAATTTATTAAAAAAAAAATACAATTTGCTTTCCATTTTATACATTTTTATTTCCTGTGTGAGAATAGCATTAATTTTCTAATTTGATAATTGTTATTTATGTATTATTATTTTTGTTGAATTCCCCTCAAAGTATGCTGCTGGTAGTTATGCTCTGAATATTGCTAGGTGTATGTTTTAAGATTTTGATTTGTTAGAATCTAATTAGAATATAGGAACACATGAAAAAAATTATAAATGTTAAGGTTATAAAAATTATGATGTTCATTGTATTTCAAAGTGCGAATATATTAAAATACACTAAATAATTCGCTATATTTTCCATCCTATTTGAAACTCAAAATTTACATTATATATACATAGTGTGTTTTACGAAATTACCAGTGTTCCTCGTGAGGGAGTAAAAAAATCCCATTGTTTATGCCTCTTTTTACCAGCAATGAAAATTTAAAAACATTATTGAATGCGAAGTTCGGTGAAAAGAAATGGTTTTAGCCATAAAGAAAAGTTATTACACACAGAGAAGTGTCCAGTCATCGTATAACAATGTGCTAGTATCGAGATGGCAGTAGTATGATGTAAGAAATGTGTGTATATGGGCAGTTGAGTGAGTGAATATTTACGTTGCACTTTTCAGCTACTCAGTGTACATGGGCAGAGCTTTGTTTATAAGGGCTTTCGTTTGCAGTATAGTGATTCGTGTGAAAAATATTCTGACTTGATTATGGCTGCACAACGGCAATTAACAGACTTAAGTGTGCGGGATGCTAATTGGAGCTCTACACATGGGACATTGAGTTCCTAGAATTATTTGAGAATTAAATATCCCTCGATCTCCAGTTTCAATAGTAGATCAAGAATATATAATTTCATGCTTTTTTAGTCGAACCGAATCAATCATTCATTGGAAATGGTTATATTCAGCTATTCGGAGACCTCTTGCAGCCATTCATAGGCTCCATATACCTAAACAATGATGGGATTTTCTAGGATGTCACACAGTGCTGTATGTCACTGGGTAAAAATCTTTCGCGATTGATTTGAGGAACATTCTAGACAATTTCAATGAATGGTCTGGCCATCTTGATTGCGAGACATGAATGGTATATGTAACATATATGGTATATGTAAATTCGTCCTCGAGCCTGCATCGTTAGTGCTTCCACAATTATGGACGACTGTAAAAACACAATATGGTAGAATATTTCTTCAGAGAACTTCAAATGATTTCAAAACCACGTCGAATTTCTGCACTTCTCCGGACAAAGAGGATTCCACACGATATATATATATATATCATGTTTGTGTGTATAATATGTACATTACTGACTTGATTTAAGGCATTTGGTATTAATGTAATCTTTTTGCCAGGTTGTTGCAATCGTGGAAAGGATGAGGAGGCTTTTATAATTTAAGCATCCACATTTTATTGACGAAAAATTTGGTTATGCGGGGAGATAAAAGTCCAGCACAAACACGAATAGACAGACACGCGAACATTTAAGACACACTTAAAAAGCGTCCATTGTTCTCTCCTGAGATCTCATCTACTTTCAGTCTTGGTCTACCGGAAGCTATTAAAATCATATTTCCGGTAAAGGCTTTTCTGATTGATTCGAATACGCGGGTGATGCAAAGTTAAATCATTCTGTTTTAAAAACGCTAGTTTTTCAGTTTGATGAATTCAGTCTTGGTTATATTTCCCTTTAGGCGAATAAAATAAAAATTATCGCGGGAAGTCTTGGTGGGTGATCATTATTGATTAAAATCTCTCGTGAGAAAATTTAAATGAATTATTACATACATATTTTTTCGATAAAATTTTGAGAGTAGTTGGAACATCTTTACGCAGTGACTGAAATAATAGATCCTTTGGTGGTTTAAGAAATTGATGTAAGGCTCCAAAGAAAAGTGTTGAAAAGAAACGACTTTTAAAATGGTTTGACGATTTTTTACTTTTTTTTAAATTTTCTATTTTCCTAGATGTATTTCAATTGTTCTGATTCAGGGTCAGTTTTCCATCTTACTTTTATTTCGTCCCATACTTGCTTTAAATTAAAAACAAAACCCAGATGAAATTTTTCTCTTGAAATTTTCTTATTTATCGTTTGAAAAATAAATCCATTAAATATATATATTCTGAGGAGACAAATAATGTATATTTTCCCAACCTCTTTGTGTATTTTGCGTAAGAAACTTATCTTGGTATTTTCCTTTGGGCTTGCCTGGTATTTTTTTTCTGCTTAACTATATGTGTTTAAGTATTTTCATTGTGAACATGTAAAAATAATATCCAAAAATACTGTTTTTCATAGTGTTATTTATCGTTTTCTGATGGAAAAAAGAGGGAAAAAAATAAAGGTATTCATGGTTAAGATTATTTTTCACTTCCTCTAAGAAAACTTTTAACTTTTGAATTATTTATCAAAAATTTGTTGGAATAAAATATAAATGAGACTGAAACGCGTTAGAAATAGTTTTATCGCATCTGAAAAAAAGCAAATTTTTAAATGTAGGAAATCTAAAAATGGATCTTTTCATAGATTTATGCTGAAGTGATTTTCATAATTGAAAAAGTTATATATTTTTACGACACAATCTGTTATAATTTTTTGTTTGTGTTAATTTTTTCTCTCGAGATACTAGTTTTAACTAAACCAAATAATAAATTTGTTAATAGAAAGAAACAATTTTCAGTCTTGTAAAAAAAATTTTCTTCGTAAGAATTAATTTCTGACTAAAGGTTTTATGTTTATTAAGGAATTAGAATATGTTGATCCTCATGACATTTTTTTTTTTGTTTCTTTCAATTCAGCAAGTATTATAAATTATTGAAAATAGTTAATTATAATTAAATATCCTTACATTTTTATGTTGTAATTTCTAGAGGGTACAAATCCTTCATAATGTGCTTGAAATGAGTAATTAACCGTTTTCTCTTCCGAGTATGGTTATTAAAAACAGAAATGTTTTTGTACTTTTTAAAAGAAATTAAATAGTTTTTAACAGTTTTGACCAGTAATTATAAATCAAAATTCATATTTTTCTTCTGGAAGCTTCCCCCTAAGCAATTTTAATTTGTATTATGTCAGCTATAAATTGATAAATGAATCTCTTAACAGTTTTTTATAGGGCAAGCTGCAAGTTTCCTTTTTTTATGAGAAGCGATATTTTAAGTAATAAAATATTTAAATTGCGTTGTTGCTTACATTTATTTTTTAAAGAAAAGGCGGGATTTTTTGTTTTATTTTAAAACTTTAAACAGTGTAAGAATGAAATTTTGTTTATGCTTTGCTTTTCTGGCTGACGATGAACTCAAAAGATTTATTTTTTAGCGCATAACTTTCGCAATATCTAGCACTCTCTTTCCTTACATTTCCATTTGCGTTCTCCTTTTTTATTTCTCCATTCATTTTATTTTCAATTGCTTTTTGTGCTGCCGAACATTTCCATTTGCGTTTGAAAAAGTAAGTGAATTGAAATAACTTGTTTATGTTTCCCCACAAAATTTACCCCGGTGTTTTGTGTTTCGTAATCCTTTTGAAAACATGGATTTATTCAGGATGTCGTTGCTAAGGTAACCGATTCGTTGATATGCATACTATGTTTTTAATATCACATAGGCGTTGCCCTGCAAAGAATAGACGGATAGTTATTTTTAGTTTGCATCTCGTTGATAAATTTCTGAATCGAAATCCTTCATGTACAGGAGTTTTTGAATGCGTACTTTCATATTTGTTGTAAAAGAATTTTAATCGATTTCTTTTTTCGACGCTTTTTTTTAAAGCAATAAATATATGATACTTAACTAAAATTATTTTCCACGTTAAAAAAATTTGTGTGATATATGCACTTACTATTATTATTTATACTTTTTTCCCATTTATTTTTAGTGCGATTTTCAATAATTTCAAATAAAGCAAATTATTTCATGATTTGATATGCGATTGCGCGTAAAATGATTCTAATAAGAGTAACATTTCGTTTTTATGAGACATTTATTAAAATTCTATTTAAAAATTCCGATTCCAATTTTATAAAATAAAATCTTTTTTTTTTTTTGTGTGTGTGTGGGTGGCGTTGAATTACTTTCAACTTGTTAAGATTGCAATCATTAAGTTACATTTGTGTTTGAATGATGCTATATTGTACACACACATAGTTTGTAAAATTATGGTTATTATGTATTTTTTAGAAAGGGGGTAGTAGAGTAGTTATATTAATGTTTCTCTATAAAGCAACACGAGGGCTATTGGCAGGAAGCCTGGATCAAGTGATGAGGGCGACACACCTAAACTGGTACCCCCTTTCCAAACTACCACACAATACCACTTCGAGCTCTACAGATTTAACGTGCATAAACCATCTCTACACGTCGAGTGTTTAGTGGCACCAAAACTCGAACTCGGACACGCTGGCCACGAATTCGTGACCATAACCCCACTCGGCTACCGCGGCCACTTTAGAAAGGTTGTGTGTGTGGGGGGGGATTGTTATTTATGCCATGTACAATATATATATATATATATATATATATATATATATTAAAAAGGACTAATGGGTTCAATTCATGACGGTCACATGGTATAGAAAATCACGTGTTCTCCATTGAATTCAAAACAAGTTTTAAACTAATTGTAATCACTATTTCTGTAAAAGTTCGATAAAATTAGGTAAAGATGTTCAAATGTTACAAAAAATGTCTTTAAAAAATTTTTAAAATTAAAAAAATCTTATTTTATGCACGTACATTTGAATAAAATGTATTGTAAACATATATGTTTTTTGTTGACAAATATGTACTTTTTTAGAGAAAGTTTTTGCAAAGAGCAAAATTTGGCAACAGTGAAGCACATGGACTAATTAACTGGAAACACATGATTGCTTTCATCGTGTGACTATGACGTCACAAGATTTTTCAAACTGATTGCCTAGAAACATGCGGTTGTCATTGTCATGTGACTAATGACGTCACACGAATTAAGTCCATTGAATGATACGTTTTTATCGTATTAGAAATGAGTATTTGTTTTTCAGAATCTGGATTTATTTATGCTTGTGCTAAAGGAAAATTGGAAGGGAATAATACTGTAAATATCCTACTTTTCAATTAATCGGCTTCAGTGAGATTTATATGTACTGTTTTAGTTTGAGATGTAGCAACATATCTCAGGTTATATTCTGCTTTTCTGTGTGGTAACGTTTATTTCTCCTAACAGCTTTCCATTAAAAATGATGATACCTAGTTCTATTCACACTTCCTACTACTAATCCCCCTCTCTATATATATCTTGTTCAAATTTTCAATCGTTAATAAAATACTTTCTATTCATCCATTCAAGTTCAAATGCATTTTTTAAAACTTGTTGTGGATGACACTTATGTTCATACAGTTTTTTCAAACATTAATTCATTTATTAATTAAAAAAGGAATAAATAGTAACAAACAAAAATAATAGTCCAACAGCATACATTCGTTGTGTCCCTGTAGCGCAATGGATAGCGCGTTGGACTTCTAATCCCAAAGGTCGTGGGTTCGAATTCCACCTAGGATGGCATAATTTTTGAGAACGTGATTTCTTTTTTACTATAATATTTTATTAGAACAATTAAATTTAATTTGAATAAGTAGTAGCAACAAAGAAAAAAAAATATAGTCCAGCACCCTATATAGAAAGGAAAAAGGAAAATTGGTAGGAAAATCGCTTTCTGTTTATTACTTAATATTGTGATTCTCTCATATGTGTATACACATATTTATATTAAGTGTAACTATTTAATAAAAAGTAACTGAAATAAAAATTTTTTGTTGACCTAAGTAGGAATCGACTTAATTTTTTTTAATATTGTTTTTTAAATACAGCTCATTTATTCTATTAGAGAAGAACAAAATTCTTCATTTGGTGTGGATGTTGAAATATTTCGAAATGAATGTAGGATTTAAAAAAAAATCGATTATTTGAAACTACACATGAAAGGGTTTATCACCTGGTTTTCAATGTTTTTTTGATGATTAATGTTTATTTTTCTGCCATTCTTGATCAATATTCTTGTTTGCTTGGCTCTTTCTTCTGGATAATAATAATTGGTAGACAATTGTTTTTAAAAAATTAATTATTTATTTCCCCCCCAAAATTTTAATTTGCTGTTGGATAATCTTAAATGAAGTTTTGGTGTTTGGATCCACAGCATACTTCAGCAGTTTTAACCCTAACTTTTTAAAAAAATGTACTGCTGCGTAATTTTACTAAAGTAAATTTTCTTATATATATTTTGAGAAAACTTCGGTGTTTTTCTTATCTCTGTTTCTGGAGTTAAAAAAGTGTTTCTCATCCTCTGACCTTCAGAAAGGAAGCTGCTTTTGTGGTACGCCTAATGATGGTGATGTAGAAGTAATGCGTCTCAATTACTTTTTGGTACCTCAGTCCACTGAAGCAAGTCTGATCGTTTCTCATCCGTGCAGTCTGATTTGTAATTTTTTTTATTGTTTTAAATGCAGTTTTGGTTAAATGAAGTTTTTTTAAAATTCTCGGAAATGGAAGTTGTTTTGTCTTTGGTTTCCCGGATGTTTGTAAAAAGTGTAAAACGTGTATATATAGAATGATGAATTCCAGTAAATTCTTCCTCTCTCTCTCTCTGAATTCTTAAAGTTGTTTTGTTGAAAAAACTAGTTTTCTGAGCTCAGTTTTTTTTATTTTAAGAATTTTTTTTTGTTATGAATTTTTATGTGAGATCTTAGCAATAAAACAGTATAAATATTTTATTGATACATTTTTTCACTGATTTTATATTTCTATTTATCAAAAAATCATAACTAAGCCACTTTTTTAAAAAAATAAACTGTTATTTTTTGTAACAAAACGTTGATAGAAAAATTGATATATGTGCAAAATAAATATTAAATCTTCATGAACGCGTATTATATATCAGGATAAAACTTAAAGAACAGTTATGCATTTTATTGAGGATACCTAATTTTCCAATGTAATCTGTACTTGAGCTAATTATGGAAACGTCTCGGTTAGTTATTCTTAGATTTAAGCAATATACTTACCTCTAATTCACTTTTAATTTACTTCCGCTCAAAATCTACCTGGTGGATAATTATTTGACCGCCGTAACCTCGATTTCGTATGGTGTCGAAATTATGCCAGGCATTGTCAAGTCGTGCCTGGAGTCGTGAGTTGGAGTTACTGAAAACCCCTCTTGTACTTTAAATCTGTCGAGCTCAAAGCCCTCACGTTGATATGGTATGAAAGTTTGGTCCTTATCACTTACTGAGGTTCTTATTTTTTAGATCCGTCACCAATACCCCTTGTGAAACTTCAAAGTGTTATGACAATCCCTCATGTCGTGTCTACGTTTTATAGGAAATAAAGAAGGCTGTACAGGAACAAATCATATTTAATTTACCACAACACAAGGGGTCACTCAATAAAACAACAACACACATCTATTAAAGTAGTTATAGAAGGGAAACAGGCATTTCCTGACTCGACGTGTACACTACTTTCTCCGGGGGCGATCCAGGGCAGAAGAGCGAGGGAAGAAGGAATTCCCGCTTCTCAAAAGAACAAGTGGTGCCCCCTGGCTGTCGCTAATCGTCAAGGGAGTGAGTGTTTAAATGTAGTTGTTACAGTGTGATGTTACTAAAAAAAATCAAATCTGTAGTTAATTGCTTACAGCGCAGTGGATAACTGATCACAAACGTTTTATTAGGAACAATTTTGGAAATTATGAATACACATGGAAATATCACGTCATCCGACTTTGCACCCGACTTACGCGAATTTGGAGTTAAGAAAATTTCAATCTCGTCGATTTTGTCCTCCCCATCACTGAACTCAGGCGTTATCAGTACCAAAACCTGATGAAATCGGTAATTTGATTGAAGAAGTTGTCAATCTTACCAGGCAAATAAATTTAGAAGTGGATAGTGATGACGTTCAAGATTGCTGGATTCCCAACAATCAGGAGCTGACAATGGATGAGCTCAAAGAAATGCAAGAGCAAGGCATTGAAGAACTTGAGTCTTTGGACTCAGTTCAATCAGAAGATCGAATGACAGTTGGTAATTTGACAGAAGGCCTCAATTTAATTGAAAAAGGGTTAAAAATTTTAGAAAATGCACACTCCAACAAAAAGCGTATTTTTTTTAACAAAACAAAAATAAAAAATAGTTAATAGTATGCTACAAGGAAATTTAGCGGGAGAAAAAAAAAATCTTTGAGCTGGCTGACTATACTTTGTTAGATTTCATGAAATACATCAAAATAACTCCAGTTTACGTTTTTGTATTTGTTATCTAAAATCTCATTAAACAATTTTTTTAAAATTATTGTTTTGCTTTGTCCTGGCCCCAAATAAAAATAATTTTTATCATGTATTTATATGCAAAATCAAACTCCGACTTACACG
The DNA here is from genome assembly GCA_019973955.1 of Trichonephila inaurata madagascariensis. Taxonomy (NCBI): domain Eukaryota; kingdom Metazoa; phylum Arthropoda; class Arachnida; order Araneae; family Nephilidae; genus Trichonephila; species Trichonephila inaurata. The sequence continues at coordinate 69,958 of BMAV01016675.1, read as the reverse complement.
AATTCACCTTACGCGGTTATCAATCACTCAGTCCCACTTATCGCGTAAATTTAAGTTATTGCTGCAATATCCTTGTATTAAAAATATCTATGCTATTTTAAAAAAAATTATCTTTTGTGGGTAACTCTCATTTCGAATATTTTATGTAAGAAACCATGCGTATTTCAAGATAACGCTGCAATGAATATTCTGATGTATTGTGTAGCGCACCGTGTAAATATTTTTAAATGTTAAAGAAATGTATGAATTTTTAGTTAATGAATTAAAGGGGATAATGGCTTGCTCTGGCTTTCAGTTATAACTAATAGAGTAAAATTTTGATGTAAAAATAGAAAGAAAATTCAAAAAATTCAAATCAGTTTTAAACTCTGCTGATAAGAAATTATATTTAGCGTTTTATTTCATTACCGTAGAATGTTCATTCAAAAATTTGAGTTAATTTTGGCTATGCTTTTAAAAAAGTATATCAAGATTGGGTTTATGGAACAAGCTCATAGTATGCCTATATCCTTAAGAGAAGAGTACGATTGTATCATGAAAGGATAAAGTTGTTGTGCTTTTCTTTTTGGAATATAATTTATTTGACCTATTCTTTTTAAAAAAATTTTGAAAAGTTTTTAGAAATCTGATACAATACTTTTATAAAAGGAATAACATAATATAGTATCTAGTTTCTATTGTAACATTTTCTATTTTGATATCCGTTACACTTGCAAAAGGTGTATTAGAATTTTTCCTCCCCCTTTTTTTACTTGTGCATTTTGTAATAAGGGTGAATTTGTAACTTTTTTTATACAATTAGCTATAAATTGTACTGCGAAATCCATGTGAAGTAAAATGAACATTAAAGTTAAAAGGAATGTATTAAATTTTTTGAAAAAGATAAATTCTTGCTTTGTTACGAATTAAAATATAAATTAACTACATCAATTCCGAATTAAAATATCTGTAATTAAAGTAAATATTAAAGTTAAATTAAAATTAAACATGATGAAATAAAAATTATATGCTTAAAAATTTACATGGTATATATGAGTAGTAAATTTGTTATCTTGTATATATGTCGCAGAGAAATGATTAAATTAGGGATTTTATCAAATTCCTTAGGGAGATGATCAATTCACGCAAGGTGTTAAAATAAAATTTTGTAAGGTGATTTCCCCGAGGAAAGTAAGTGATTTGATCAAATCCTTAACCTGTTTCAGTGAAATGATGAAATAATATTGTCAAGAGTTTAAAAGTGTTCATATAGCAAATATGGTGCATTATTAAAAGTAGAGTAATTAATACAACAACAATCATTGAATTACAAATTATTTATTCAAAATTAATTTACAAAATAATTAGATAATAAAGCTGGTATTTTTTTTTTAAAAAAATGGATATTTGTAGTAGAATTACAAACATTTTTTAAAAAAATTATACATTAATGTAGTTTTTCAGAAACATCCTGCTTTATTTGTAACACCTTTTTTCAGTTATTTCCCTTTTTAAAATAGCTTTTTATTAAAAAAAGTTTTTTTATTTTAAAAGAGGGGCGTGGTCAAATTTTCTAATTTGTTTGTTTACTTTTTTAAATTTTTAAGTTTTATCATTTCTTATTTTCAGGCATACAAGTGATATATATCAATCGGAAGATGATAATGCAAAGAATATAACTAAATAAAACTAAAAAAATGGTTTTTAGGTCATTTTGTCTTGGTGCGTCACGTTAGAAGCACGGCGGTGCCTGGCAGGACGAAAGGGGGGAGGTAAAAAGGGGGTAACAAGCGAAAACTGAGTTCTACAAATGCTTTGTTCATTTCATCATTTTATTAAAACATTTCGGGGATTTGATCAAATCACTTACTTACATCAGGGAAATGACCTCAAAGAGACTTCTTGCGTGAATTGATCATCTCCCTTAGGTATTTGATAAAATCTGCTGAATTTCATCATTTTCCTGCGACATATATACCAGTTCCTGAAATGCAGAAAACATTTGATACGAGTAAAATATGTTTCCAAGTATTTCCTAAATGTCCCTTTCGATAACCTATAATTTGTTAATATGAGAAATATTGTATTAAAACAAAATACCTTTGATATTTATCAATTTCATTTCATTTCTAACACTATTTTAAATGATTTTTACGAGTGAGAAGATGGATCTGAATCCCTTTCATTCTGATAAGTGAGCTTAAGAATGAGTTGTAGAAAACTCCTGATATATCTCTCTAATTTACAATCTAATCGTATTAAGTCGCGTCCGTCTTACATGAATCCCTGGTCATAAATATTCATGCTAGAAATTTGCAAATAAATAGTTTGTAGTTTGTGTGGCCAGGATGGTTAAATTGTTGGAATAATTATTCCCACAAGATGTCCCTTTGCTGTGTGTGCAAGTTTATTTTGGTGTCCTTAGGAATGGGAAGCACCTCGAGAATATTATCTTGTTTTATTTCCATAATTGCTTGATATTTAAATGCAGTTTTACTATCGCAAGCTGAAGAGTAATTAAAGCTATTTAAGCTTAATGTGTAGTTAAATGCTTTTTTTTTTCAGGGGGGAATTACGGAATATTTTGAATTCAAAATTTTGTATCGGATGGAAATTGGGAAAAATTTTTTACTTTTTAAAGCTTTCCAAATTTTTAAAATTTTTTGTAAATGTTAAGTTATTATATATGGATAAAACATATTTTATCATTATTTTATTTTGCATTGGATTTGTTTTGTATTCCGAAGTATAAGTTTTTCATACAAAAGCTTATTAATTCTTCGGGGTAGGTTTTATTTCTTGTTTAATTCTAAATAAGCAAAATGACTTTTATACATTTCATCACATTTTAAATTATAGATTTAAAGCATTATAAGTAAAATCTTTTTAAAATAAGCTAGTTTGCATTGTACAAATTTAAAATTTGTTTATTTAAGATACACTGTAGACAATTTTAATATTTCTTTTGTTAGCTCTAGTTACCGTAAGAACTTAAGAGTACATTTGAATTAGAAACATACATTTGAACAAACAATTCTTGTACATTTAAATTAGACAAAGTTACTTCGTGTTATAATTTTTTTTAAAAAGGAGGGGGAGGGGGGTGAATGTCAGGACGAACATACTATAAGCTCAAACTGTATTTAAATTCCGATACTATTCTAAAGTTCATAACAATACATTATAATACGATAGACAGAAAAGAATTCTTTTTTTCGATTGCTGTACCTTAGAAAAGTTGCCTTTTACTTATAAGTCAAAAGGCAAAAGAAGTTTTTAGTGAAAAAAATATCGTGCTCTCGTCAAACTTGAAATTTTAAATAATTGAGAAATTTCACTTCATTTTGTCGTTTTTTAATAATTATTTAACTTACGAATGTTATAACGCTTTTGTTCTAAATGTAAAGTTTGGGTTATAAGGACGGATAAAAAATTAAAAAAATAAAAAATTAAATTTTTGAAAATACAAACCATTATTTATTGCTCGTACAAAAAGCTTGAATTTTTTTTTTGTAAAATTAGCAATATATTCTAGTTTTATTCTATTTTATTTTTACACCTGTAATAAACAAAGTTTACTAAGTTGTGAACACGCTTTACATTTCGAATATTTCAACACTATATGTGGGCCTATTATAAAGCATAGTTTATAAAGCATAGCATAAAATTTTATACAATATTCCTGTTCAAATAATATACATCCAAGTGTCAGATTTTTCAGAAAAATTGGGGGTATTGATCTTGAACAGTCGTCTTGATGATGCATTCATTTTCTTCGGCATCACACACTTTTCGAAATACTTCTGTCTTAGATTTGATACTGCATTTCTCTTCTTGAGTGTAATAGTAAAGTTTTTTGGAAATCTATATGTTGTGTCAGTTATATTAAACCATAACTTTTTTTTTTGTAAGACAATTGACGCGATCGAGTTATTGTAAACACCATAACGTTTACTGGCGAATTATATTTTTATATTAATTCCCATTGGCTGAGTTTTTTTTTAAAAAAATTAATGGCATACTGGAGGCTTGAACTGATCATCACTATCAGTATCTGAGGTGTCAGAGCTACTATGCATTTGTTCGGTTTCGGTATTTTCCGTTTAGTAGGTCTCCAAAAATGTTAGATTGTAGGTTAAAGTACGAGAGGGCGAGTTGGAAAGTAAGTTTCCCCTGTCGACTGTGGTTAGAGTTGTGTATCAAAGTCAAAACATAGAATGAGACATTAAAGATAAGATATAACTTTATTTTTTTCCACATACTACCCAGCACATTACATATTTATCATACCGCTTGATGTTTCCAAAAGCACTTCGCTAAGAAAAAATTCAGGGCTTTGCATACAGAAGACGTGTTTAACGGCTTGTTTGACTTCAGCATTGCTTCCAAAGCGCCTTCCGGCGAAATTTTTTTCAAAGCCGGAAACAAATGAAAGTCACTTGGTGCGAGATCAGAACTGCTTGGTGGATGGTGTAGGCGCTCCCAACCAAGAGTTGCAATACGATCTTGCGTTGCCGTCGCCAAGTATGGTCTCGCATTGTTATCCAACCACAGAACGCCAAATCTGAGAAGCCCTGGTCACTTTGTCCGAATCGCCTTTTTCGATTTCGGCAGGGTGTCACAGTACCACGTATCATTGATGGTTCCAACCTCCAAAAAGTCCAGCAACAAAACTTCTTGGTGTCCCAGAAGACTGGGAAGAGCACTTTACCTGCAGAGGGAGTTGTTTTGAACTTTTTCGGTCAGGTGATTTTTCCTCTCCATTGATGTGACCTTCGCTTCGGTAGTAAAATAGTGGACCCACGATTCATCCCTCCTCACAGTCCGAAACAGAAATTCATTGCCATCCTCATGGTAACGCACGAGATATCCCAGGCTGACCGCCATGCCTTGTTCTATGTGTGTCGGGGTCAGATGCCAGGGCACCTATCGCGCTGACGCTTTCCTGTATCCAAGAATATCGTTGATGGATGACATGATTAAAACAAATAGGCGTATCACTATCGATGGAGTAGCGGAAGAACATGGAATCGGACATGAGCGAGCTCAAAAAATTCAAAGCCCTGAAATTTTCTTGGAGGGCTTTTTGAAGCTTATCAAGAGGTATGACAAATGCCCCAATGCACTTGGTACTTGGATAAATAAAGTTATACCTTATCTTTAATGTCAAGTTCTATGTTTTGACTTTCATACACAACTCTGACCACAGTCGACAGGGGAAACTTACTTTTCGACTCGCCCTCGTACTTTGATGAATCTAGGGCCCTCTGCTCTTTGTTTTTCTTTCAGGCCTCTTTGCTAATTTGTGTATTCGTTTCCGGCAAGTACGAACTTGCAAACTTTTCTAATCCATGTTTTCTTTCCAGGAACATAATATATAACACAGTTAAAGAAATTTGATCAACTTTATCACAATGCAATTAATTAAATTCGTGCATTCATACAAATTTGCATTTTTTTGGCAAGTACAATCCACGACATTAGGATATTTACATTCTGCTACCCCAAAAAGGCTGAGTAGATCTCACTTTGAAAATGTCGTATCTTTTTTAAGGGAAACCTTTTCATTACGAATAGTAGAACTTTTTAAAAATTAACACTAATTAATTGTATGTACTGTCCTATACTAAAAAAACACAGGAATAAAAGCTTTTTCGCACAAATATTTAATTCTTTAAGCCACCGTTTCAGCTACTTTACAAACACTAAAATTATTCAATATTTGTGGTTGAAGTGTTGTGAGACTTCTCATATCGTAGTTGGAAAGAGCTTTTTAAGACATCTTTTTGCAAAAGAAATTTATTTGGCTATTTTGTCTTGTAGATTACTAAACATTAGGCACTCAAAATTCTTTCTAGTGACGATTCTATTTCATTTAACCATTTTCTTGCATTATTTTTCTCTGATAACATTAAATATTCGAGAAGTACATTCTATGAAACAACAACAACAAAAAAATAATGTTTATCGTGAAATTATATATAATTGTCACATTACCATCGCTCGGCGAATGACTCAATCAAAATAATTTGGTGAACTGGTGAGGGATGTCAGCGTGTTCGCGTGTAGAACCTGAATATGTCACATGTCAATTGCTAATCACATAAAAGAAAAGCTTGGTGTCAAACACGTGAGCTGCTAGTAACACTCAAGCTTTCAGTCCCCCTGTCATGTCCGAATTTTTTCAGAAATCTAACTTCAAAGAGAATACTCGTAATAAATATTTTGTACTTACAGGGTTTATTTCCCTCCTCCCCTCGATCTTCAAATGCTAAACTTTACACACATTTAGAACAGTAACGTTGCGATATTGGCAATTTAAATAATTATAAAAAATCAAAATATAGCGACATTTAAATTTTTCGAAACAATAAATATGATGGAAAAGCGAAAAATATTTTTTTTTAATTCATACATTTTTCTAGCGCCTTTTGTATATTTACAGACATTATACTTATCTAGCAATTTAAACAACGATGTTTATATAATATTAACTAAAAAGACTGATTTTACACTTTATACTAATTATAAATTTTAATATTACTTGTTTCCCGGAATATGAAATCGTGAATAAAAGTAATTCAGTCTTTTTTTAGAATAATTCTGTTGTGTTTTAAATAAATAAAAGTTTATATTTCCTAGAGAAGATGGTTTCGATCTTTTCCTTTTGCAAATGTATGGAATGAAGTATGTATGCAACCGTGCAATATAATTGATTAATTACTCCTTTTCGCTTTTGTTTGTGTAAATTTATTGAAATTAAATATACGGAAGTGAAATTTTCCTGGTGACGCGTTGTTATATATATTCGCGCCATTATTAAATAATCTCAGTCATTAGAGAAAGTGAAAGGGATGTAATTCGGATTCAAAAGACATGTAATTAAAATTCTTTCCTGGAAAATGAGGAAACATTTGTCTGATGGTTTTCACCATTATTTGTAGTAACGTTGATTTTGAAGGAAAAGTGCTTTCCCCTCCGTATCAAAAATTAAATAAAAATTATACTTTTTTTGAGGTTTTATTTAGAACTCAGGGATTGATCTTCATACATCCGGATTGGTTTTATTTTTTGCTGGCATATATATATATATATATATATATATATATATATATATATATATATATATATATATATATATATATATATATATATATATATATCCGCGTTAAAAATTTATTTCTCGTCGTCATCCCTGATTACATCGGTTTTCCAGTTTTCTACTAAGTGCTTAACCCAGTGATTCTCAAACTATGGGACACGCTTCCCAAGGGGAGGGGGGGGGGCGTGATAATTCCCACGAGGAGGTGCGCGTGGAAAAAGTGCGAAAAGCGGAAAATGAAAAAATTATTTTTAAAAAATATTAATTTATTGGAAGGAAGCAAAACAAAATACATTTTGGACACAATATAAAACAAAATATACCTTGGCATGTTTATTACCATCTGTTAGAAATTAAAAATTAGAAAAGAAAAGTAACATATAGTATTTATTTTTTCTTAAAAGTAACTTACTTAAAATATCTATTACTTTATAAAGTAACTTTAAAATATCTATTACTTAAAAGTAGCTTACTTAAAATATCTATTATTTAAAAGTAACTTACTTAAAATATCTATTATTTAAAAGTAACTTACTTAAAATATCTATTATTTAAAAGTAACTTAAAATATATATTACATAAAAGCAACATGTACAGAAATTAATACTTATCCTGATACTTTCTACGGTTTATAATTAATGTTGTATTGTAGCTTTAGCGTCAAAGTACATTGTTATTGCATTTAACACAATATTATTGTATGGGGGGGGGCGATGAAAATTATGATCGAAAATTGGGTCGGAACTACTGAAAGTTTGAGAAGCACTGGCTTAACTCACAACCTTAGCGCGTGATGTATCGTTCCTTTTTCTGTATCAGTCCAGCTAGCCATTAGCATTAGAGCATGTGACAACTTCAAAACATTGAGCATATTCAATAACTTTACTTTGTAGCATGCTTCCTGTCATAAGAAAATTTCGATTTCGGTGAAAGATACGCCATTTTAAAAGTTTTTTGGCTCTTCAAGCAGTTTTCCACCCACATAATTTAGTTCCATCCGTACTTATTTTCTTGAGCAGCGATGGACACTCTGCGGTTTTTCCAAAAGTTAGAAATGATAGATTTTAATAAATATTTTACATCTCGCCGATTGATTGGTTCCAATAACGGTACGTTTGACTATTTTTATTTTATCCTCAGCCGAAAATGCTCTCTTACCGGATTTTGTTATTTTTACTGATTTTTTAAGGATATTGTGGAGTTGGTAACATGTCTGTTCTATCTAAAGCGCCCATACGGATTTAAAAAAGTCGTTGGAAATATAAAAGAGGACATCAGACGACACTTTATTGATTCGTTTCATTATTGTTATGAGTTTTTAAAAGTTGAAAATATTGGGGTTGTCATATAGTCATGGTCATGTCATGTAGTCATAGTAGCGATTTCGTGGCCAGAATTGTATCTGTCGTATCGTTGTTCCATATATGTAAATTTACCTTTGAAAACTGGAAAAAGTCATTTTCTCAGAAATGTTATTTGAACATTAAATATTGGTTAAATAAGGGGTCAGTTGGGACCAATGAACAAGTTCACCATAACCGAGAATTCACTATTTCAGATTTATTGTATGTTGTAGCCAGGTTCAATTATATGCATTAAATATGTGTGTTTTAAGTTTTATTCAATTCATAGAAACAATTATATTTCAAGATGCGCGTATATTTTAATTTCCTAATACTTGAGCTGCAAAAGAAATGCCATAAAAGCTTATCTCTGTCTTGACTACTTTTATCACATTATTTCCACTATAACCTTCATTATAAGACCTCTTTAGAATTCTAATGTAATGACTGGATTTCTCCTTTAAAGGCTATTTTTAACATTATTTGGAATGCGTTCAATTATTGTGGATTAAATTCCATTAAAAGACTTTCCGGGAAAATACAGCTAATGAAGCCTCATTAAAAAAGTGTTAACCGTATCTTTCACCTCGTGAGGGTTTTTCGCGTTTCAGGTCTTTAGAAGTTTCGGATATATTTTTATGCTTAACATTTTTATAATTTCCTTTCTGAAATTCATTCGCCGAATTTTAAGAGAAAAAATCTCAAATCTGAATATATAGTTCTAACTATTCAACGAATGCAAATGGTTCTCTTTTGTAGCTCTTAAATTGGATAAATCACCAATTAAATTTTCTTTTTTCATTGATTGATTTTCGCAACTTTTAAACGGAACGAATTTGTAAAAACAAGTAATATAAAAAAATAGCTTTCGAGTCAATTCCTACTTAGATCAACTACGAAACATTTTATTTTAGCTACTTTTTATTAAATAGTTACAATTAATATAAATATGTATATACATAGGACAGAATCACACATATGGTAATAGTTTTTTAATTATCATTAAAGTAATATTGTATTGTCCTTTAATTTCAGTCCAACTGAATGCTTTAACACAGTGTTCCGCAACCACCGGTCCGTGGATCAAATACTACCAGTCCGCGCAAGAAACATTAAATTATTTCTCTTTAGTTTTACTGTGGTATATTTTTCTTAGATTTGGGCTACTTTTATAAAAATTACTTAATATTCCTTGTTAAATCACTTTATATTCATTTTTGGTGTAGCTATATTTTTATTCAGAAGTCACGATTAAATGCAAAATTAAATTTAAAAATTATAAAATCAAAAGGTGTCTAAAATATAAACAATCAACATCCTCCCCGAGGGCCGCGGTAAAATTAACAAACGTTGACCGGTCCGCGGTGATAAAAGGTTGCGGAGCACTGCTTTAACACGTGAGAAAAAGCCTTTTCGAGTTTTGACACAAGTCGCCGTAAAGTGTCGCGCCAAGTCGCCAACGTGGCTGTATTTAGATTCTTAAATAAATTAATTTTAATCAATTACTTTTTATTAATTATAATTAAATTAGCTGTACAGCTCATCCAAAATCCTGTATATAAAATTCTCAAATTAATTCAGCTTAAAATGTATTTTATTAACGATTGAAAATTCCACCAAGATAAATACCAAATAAATATACAAAAAATGAGTATAAATAAATAAATATATAGAGACAGTGCGAGCTAATAGTAGAATTGAATAAATTAAAATTAACTTGCGTCAGTTATAAAAACAATATTAAAAGTTTGCTTTCTCTGTATATGTAAAGTGTCCGTGGAACTTACAAGATTGAGTTATTTATTTATTTTTAAGCTTGTTTATTGATGTCATTACGTCCTGGGTGGTTTTGAGGTACTTACTGCACCCGGAAATCCTCTCGGGAAATGCATGCTGATATACATATGGTACTCCATCTGAAAAGGGGGACATATGCTTAATTCTTTGTGTGAATAGAAGAATTCTAAAGTAGCCCTATTGTTATGATATTTTATGTATCTCATTTCAAATTGTATATTTTCCCTATAATATTTTTTTCAGAAATTGCAGAAAATTTTGTATTTCAGGCAGAATTTCGTGAATATTTGCAGTCTTGGTTTTAACTATAGCTTAATATTATTGCATAAATTGATGGCAATTTTTAATGTTTCGACCACTAGACACATGCACATTGTTTATAATATAAATATATGCACTTATTATATTACTAACCTGATGAAGCACGAAATGAAAATTTTTTAGTTAAAAGTAGCTTTTGTTTAATTAACAGAATTGAACTTGATTGGAGAAAGATAATTTCCATATCTAGTTTTATTCTGCCATTTAAAAAGTTTTGAAATGAATGGCATTATTTCTTGAACTTTTTGATATCCTTTGCAAGCGACTTTTTACTGAGAAATGTCCCTTGGCGTAGTGCTAACATTCATTTTTGAAAGTTATCAATTAATATGCATTGTGTTATGTAGGGTTTGGAATGTTTTATATAAGCAAATATAATAGTCTGTGACTATTTCTATTCAATTAATGAAATTAAATATCTGACCCTTTTAGCAAAATGATTGAAAAATGGGAGCACTATGTGTGTATTAATTAACAAAAGATCAAAAAATCAAATATTCAGAAACTTTTCGACTACTGAAGATTCAAATGTTTGACATAAGGTAACTGTCAAACAATGTTTTTCTACACAATTTTTGAAATGAAGCGAAAAGTATTTTTGATAATTTGGTTTAATAGATAATTTTTTATTCTGTTAAAAATCGAATCACATAGCTGAAGATTAAGTGATCACCTTCTGTCATAAAAAACATCTTAATGTAAAATCTATTTATTTTAGTATTTTTTAGAGTTCTGAAAAAAATATCTTATATATATTTTTATTATATTACTAACTAAATTCTGTTATTGAATTAATGAAATGGCACAGAAATATGCATAGTAAATAATATTTATAAATTTTATTTTGTCACGTTGCTTAAAAAATAATTCGTCAAGTATGAATTATTAATCGTATTTCCCTATAAGTTATTGACCCTTCAAACGTTACGTTTTCCATCTTTAAACAATTCTAAAATTGTCAACTTTATTTCTTCTTTTAGCGAATTTATCTTTAAATCAGATTTTTCCATACTCAGTACTTCATTTTTTAAAAAAGAATTGTTATTAATCGTTTTCATATAACTTCAATATCCTCTGAATTCAAACTTGTACTTAGGGTATTGAACTCTCTTGATTAATACCCATCTTTCGCATTCCCTTTTAAAGAACAATTCAAATATCGGCGGTAGCGTCTGTGCTCACTGAACTGTCCCTTGCAGTAATATTAGTCAGCCTTGCCGACGGCACATGGAGGTTCTTAAAATAAAGCAGAAACTACAGAAGTGGTCTACATTGAACGGCCAGTAGCTTTGCGAATGTCGGTCGCCAAAACTATCGATCCTTGTAAATATGCCTTGAAAAGAGAACTTATGGGAGTCAGGGTGTGGTCTTGCATTTACTCAACAGTTAGCCACTGAGCAGTTACATTGTCTCGCGCGATTTCTTTCTTCTCGTATATGGGTTGGCTATCTCCTGACCTGTGTTGTTGTAGGCTGTGGAATTTTTACCTGCTTGAAATATTTTTTTAAAATATATCTTGATGTATAATTTGTTTATTGTTGATACTAATTAAAAGAAGCTTTTGTTTTTGTATATAATCGCTATAGAAATATTTTGTGTATAAAAAAAGTAATTTTTTTTACGATGCATTAATACAACAATATTTTTTCAATTCCTACATTTTCACACTTTCCCTATATATATAAAACAGTAGATCACATAGTTTTCGGGGGCCCAGGTCGAAAGTCCACCATTCTTGTATCTGCTCCTTTTTTTTGTCGATTTTGGGGGAACAAAAAAAAAGTAAAAACAATTATTGAATAAATAATTAGTATTAATTAAATAAATTAATATTAAAAAAAATATTTAATTAAATTTTACGTATTATATATTTAAAATTATAACCGATCCGAAAAAAAACAAAAGGGTTGGGGGGCCGGGCCCCTAGGACACCCCCGGTGCCCCCCTGATATATATATATATATATATATATATATATATATATATCGTTCAAATTTTCAACCGTTTAAAAAAATATTTCCATCCACTCAAGTTCTACATTTTAAAAAATTTTTAGTGGGCGCACATTTAATCAGCAAAAAATTTTAATTATTGATTTTTAATTAATGAGTAAATAGTAAAAAACATATATAAAAAGGAAAATCGCTCGTCGTGTCCCTGTAGCGCAATGGATAGCGTGTTATACTTCTAATCTAAAGGTCGTGGGTTCGAATCCCACCTGGGGGGGGGCTAATTTATGAGAATGTGATTCCTTTTTAACATACTATTTTATTGGAATAATTAAATTTAATTCATGAATAAATGGAAACAAACAAAAATAATAATCCAACACCATATATAGAAGGCAAATGAAAAATCATTTTCTATTTTGCCACTTAATATTGTGATTCTGTCATATGTATATACATATTTATATTAATTGTATTTATTTGATAAAAAGTATCTTAAAACAAAAATTTTTCTTTGTTGACCTAATTAGGAATTGAGACTTTAAAAATATTTTTTTTACATTAGTTTTTTAAAAATATTTAATAATTTTTTTGCATTAAAAATTTTAACTTGTTGCATCTAATTAATTTAAATTTATTCTAATTATTTTTATAAGAGGTTGCACATATATTAATATTAAGTGTAGGAATCTTGTTGTTGGAAGGGCTGCATTCAAGGGAGAAATATTATTAGATACATTTAAATGTGTACTTATATTATTATTTGAAAAATCTAATTTCACCGCTTTTACTAATATCGAAATTCTTCAATTCCAGTTGGGTTCTGAAGGCGAAAATATTAGTTTGGGAAGTTAATGTAGAATGGTTATCGGGAAAATTGAAAAGGGTAAGTAAACCTAAGATGAAATATAAATAGATATGTTTTATTCAATAAAATTATGATTGTAGATTTGGTATTTTTTGTTGATAAATTAAAAATCAATAGGAATATGTTTATAAAAAAAATATTTTTCCACAGACCCTTTAAATTTTATTCCCCGGATATATGCAAATGCACAGATTTTATTAATCTAAGTACTTAAATAATTGTATTTTATTATGTACAGGGAAATTACTGCTTTACATAAGCGTCAAGAAATTGTGCAAAGCATTAAATTCAAGAAACAAGCTTCAGCTTCAAATCTAATAAATGATGCATATGTTATGTTTTGTGTAAATTCTGTATTCACACAGAGCATCATAATTTCCAGTGCCTATTACACCTACTGCTATTGATTTATTTAAGTCTGTCCTACTCGAAGAAAAGTTGATTTTTTTTTAGGAAAAACGTAAAAGATGTAATGCAGCATTATTTTATTGTAATTTAGCATAATAATTCTTTCCAGTCTACTGAAGAATTTTAAGAATCGTACTTTTTGAAAAATTGATAGTAAAAAGTATTTTTTTTATAAAATTATCTTTCAAGGAATTTTATTAAAAATAAATTACGCCTTATTTTTAAGTTCTTGAATTAGAAACTGTATTAAATTACCTGCTGGAGAGATTATTTCTGTAAGTTTTCTCTTAACCGTTTTTCTTATCTTTAATTGACTTTGACCTCAGAAAAGCTTTTCAAGTAGAATAAAGATAATGGAATCTGTGAAATCCTTATATTTGTGCCGCTGAAAAACTCGTTTATGAGAAAATTAGCTTATGTGTTTAGAAACGATCTGAACTACAAATTGCAATAAAATAGAATTTAAAAGGCACATGTGCTAATGATGACCGGTAATCTTATTTAACAAGTGAAATTCTATCTGTATTATGTAGTTGAGTAACCTACAATATTTTTTTTCGGACGTTTGAAATAATACTGCTCTTCAGAAAAATATGTCAAGAAAGAATTATTAGGTAAATCGGACAATTGACACATTTGTTAGTCTTTTTAAGGAATGGAACCGATAGGGTAGGTCCGAATTATTTTGATGATTAAGAAAATTGACCGTGAAATGTTTATTTTAATTAATCTGTTATTCAATATTTTTTTCAAACATTTACTATTAACGTAATTTTAATTATGAGTTATACTAATTAATTTTTATAAACACGAACCATGTCACAACGTGCGTGATATTGGATCCTCTTTTTTTCTTGTAAGAATTGAATGAAGTTTTTTTAAAAAGACACCTTTATAAAAAGTATAATTTTTTCCTGTCTGTTTTGAAACTAATAAAAACTTATTAATAACTTATTAATTATGTTTTTTGGTTAGGTGAGAAATCCGAAGTGTGTCATAAGATATGTTTCAAGAGACTTAAAATCATTTCCTAAGATTTATCGCTGTATTTGAAATACATGATACTGTTGCATTTTTTGTTTTGATTGAGAAGATCGTAAAAGTACATATTCTAATATGAAATTACTCATAGCTTTACTTACAACTACTGTCAAATATAAAAAAAGATGCAATTTCTAAAACCAGAATGTGTTCTTAATTTAAACGCAAAGAAAAAAAAGGCTGACACTTTTATAGTCCAACTCATTTACACTTTTTCAACCAACACAAGACAGTACTTTTAAAAAAAAGGGAAATACTGCATAAAGAATTGTGAGAATTATATCAACGTCGCACTACAAAGCTGCACAAGGGTCATTGGCGACGAACCTCGGTAATTTTAAGCCATGAGCAAGGGACAAAGACGATACCTCTCCTAACTTCCACTCCACATCAACGGGAGGACGTTTAAGCCTCGACAGATTTTACGTGCAGCGGTCCCCTCTACACGGCGGGTCTTCAGCGGTTCTTGGCTCGAACTCATGACGAGCCACGAGTCCGTAACTTTGACTACTAGGCTACCGCGGCCTCATGCATAAAGAATTTAATGATGTAATGAAATACGACTTATTTTAAATTGCATTTTTTTTTCTATGATATTTTTCAAGCTAAACTATTGTTATTACATGTTTAAATTTATTTTTCTTCCGTACATCTTATGTATTTTAGATCATTCTGAAATTAGTTTTATTATGTGCGTAGCATTATTTTATTAAGAACATATAATTTTTCTTAGATTTTAAATATATACATGTGCACAGGATGTCTTTTTATAATTAAGCACTACTTTTAACTGAAATAAATCTTTGAGTTGTTACATTTGATTTACAAACATTTAACATTTTTTGTACTGAAAAGGAATTTAATGGATAAGGTTTTCAAGTTGGGAACCTTTAGGGTAATACAATAAAACACAAACTAATTCTTGGTATAAAATTAAAAAACAATGCTATGAATGTCTAGGATAGTAAATGCTAAGTCATCTTTGAGTTCTCTACGTATGACTTTGGTTTTATGTCTTTTGGATCTTTTCTTTCATATGTCTTGAGGAAAATTACGACGCCTAAAATGTTTTACGCCATTTTTTCTTACATCTTTGTGCCGTGGTTAGATTTCATATTTCATTCATACGTTCGAGATGCAGTTACGACTAATTATCAGCATTGCAATCAGGAGGTGTTGGAAATCAGAAACTTTAACATTGCTACAAAACCAGCTTGGGATTACTTCCCTAACCCGGTAGGGTTTGTTCCTGTTACTTTTTTTATCCTTTTTTGTACAACCATCCCTTATCAGCGTTCTTAGCTGGCATAATTTCTTGATTATCCAACACCTCTTATTATATATTGGTAATAGAATTTTGACTTACATGTCGTCACACGCTGGTGTGAATGATAAAGCATGGATTTATGTTTAATTTGCATGGTTTAATTCTTAAGGTATCTAGTTGATATAAAACTACAACTGTTATCTGCACTGGAAAGTGACCGGTGTGGAAACATGAGGAGTAGACAGCGGTGTAAAATTAGGTCCGCTGTTTTTGGTATATCCAATACATGATCCGTATTAGTTGCAGTTAGCATGTTTCTTGAAGTCTCTATGTGTGTGTGGCGCATTTCCGTAAAAGCGTTTTCAAAAACAGTTGGTCGTCCGGATCGCTATCTGTCAAAGGTGCAGCTACTTTCTTTGAATTTCCTTGCAGAATTATGTAGAATTTGCGTGATACACGGGCCACATATTTGGAAATTGGATTGACGCGAAATGCACAACGCTTCCTCCGCATTCATCCCCATTTTGATAATAGTTTTACCAATTCACCACGAACTTTCGCTTCCAGACTAATTTCGTCGGCATATACGAGCTTCCGACTGAAGAATCAACATTCCCACCTCGCATTTTTTCGGTTTTCTATGCGTACTATCTGGCAAACGGAATTTTGTGATTGGTGTCTGTCCTCAGTCCGTTCCGATCGTGTTTTTGTGTGTGGTGGTCGTTTGCTGAGCTGATTTCGGTGCACGCATTACTCATCCGTTTCTTCTTTTTTATGATACACGTACCGTTTCGACACTTTTAGTTTTCGATTGTGGAGAAGTGGGTATTGCCTTTCGAAAATTTCGATTTTCGTTACCTACAACCGTAATCGTGAGCGTAATTTTGCTGCTGTTCACAAAATCCAGAGTTCATACCTATTAATAACTAACTGTTGAACGGAAGGTCCGCCAGAGGTCTATGTATTGTCAAAGTTTTTTTTTATGACCACACTATGCCTGTATATATTTACATTCAAGATGTTTTAAAAAAGGATAATTTATCTGAGATGATTAAAATCTGCAGACTTTTACAACTCCCATATATTACAGACGAAACAAAAACTTTTACATGTATATGTACCTTTACGAAACAGTTGTAGCTTTGGAGTGGTTCCCCAGAGTAACTAAATAAAATCCAAAGAATGTTTTTAGTCCGAAGTGATGGACTTGAAGGAAGGAAGTGCAGAAAGGACTTGGTAAAATTACCAGGTTGGATTTCAAGACCATTCAAAGCTTTACTGGAGGCCGTCCCGCCTTTGGATTCTCTTCCTCACCGTCATAAGAGAGAGAATCAGTTTACTGTGCATACACACATACGCACACACCTAAAGCGCAATTGTCTAGCGACACGGAATCTCTCTTTTACTTTTTTATTTGAAAGAAAGAAAATATCTTTTTATTTTGTTTTGTTTGGTGAGAACAGAAGCTGTTTCTGAGTAAGTCCACTCAGCTAATTCAACAAAAGAATGAAAAGAGATTAAAGAGCAAACAATACCTAACTGGGATTGTAAAAGGGGAAAGAATTTTCTACAGCGCTCTAGATTTGGAAGTTAGCTAGATAGAAAGAAAAACATGGAAAAGCAGTAGAGTGAAAAAATTCTTGTGAACTGCAGATTACTCGCGCATTTTATTATGTGTTTCGTAACTACAACGTAATTGTCGTGGATTTTAACAAAAGAATGTTTTCCCTGGATGCTAAATTTGCAACTGTTGAGTTAAACCTTCATGAAGAGATACTTTTAATGTGTAAGATTGGCTGGATAGTTGTTTACAGACAATAATTGCATCTAATTCATGTATTAAAAAGTTTGCAATTATCTCTCTTGGTTTTAATTTTTTTCGTGTTTTAAGGTATTAAAGCTGCTGAACACTTAGTTATCTTCATTAAGAAGATAATTATGTGAATGTGAATAATTAATCACCTTTATTTTATTTTATGGTGGTTAAATCGCTTTGATAACACAAATACTTTTATAAACAAAAAAAATAAATTAAAAAACAACCCAATTCTAGTTGTAAATTTTTAAATATTTAAGAATGTATAAAATATTCTGTGCGTGTGTGGGTTGTGTGTGGTGGTGGTAGGAATTATGTTATTGTCATAGTTAAACTACCAAATATTGCATAATAAAATGCATTTTTAACATTGAAATCTTAAATACTTATATATTAGTTATTTTAAATAAAATGCTTATATAAAGTTATTTTAGAGGAATAATAATAATATACTTTCTCATTATGGTTCTCAGAAAATATAATTTTTTGTTTACATTTAGCTATGCTATTTTAAAAATAGTAATCAAGTGTACAGTTGGAAGAAAATTACATATGTTTATAATGAAAGGGGTACTTTCTTTAGAGAAAGTGTGTGTGTGGGTGTGAAAAAGAATAATGTTCACACACTTTATATGCATGTATGGAATACTTACATGTGCATGATTAACTCGGTGCTTTTAGTGTTTCTACTTAAAGTGCATGATAAACTTAAGCTTTATATAACTTTTATTTATCTTTTTTTTCTGTAACGATTTACTAACAGTATGGCTCTACACTTAGTTAATCACGAAGTTTCGTTTTCCCAATCTTGGAGGGAGTGGTGTGTGTGTGTAGTAGTAACTGGATATTATAGATTTGTGACGGTGCTGTATTTAGAGCTTAACAGTCGCCTTCTTACTTGAAGATCATTAAAGTTAAATTCAGTTCCATTGGTTTTACTTACTTATTCATCATCGAAAATTAATAGAATTAGTATGAATAATTTATGATAAATCAATATTTTTCTTCTAATTTCCTTGGTGAACTGTCATCTCTCATATAAATTGAGAAAAGATGAAAAATTAAATGTCGTAATCCAGGCTGATATTGAGAACTCATATTTGCAGAGTAACTTCCAATTTAAAACCATGAATTGAAATGCATGTACTACGATTTATACGTTTCCGTATGCCATTTAAATAATTTCACTATATATATATATATATATATATATATATATATATATTATTATATATATATATATATATATATGAGAAAATCTTTTAGAAAACAATTCATTACATTAACTGAAGAAATAAATCGTATTAAAAGAAAATATATAGGCAATCGTTTTTTTATTCAAGTGTTTAAATGATATCGAATCGGATTTTGAACAAAAGACTCACACTATGGAAATCTTTTATTTTCTTTACCCACCCCCTTCGTGGACGCGGTAGCCGAGTGGTCAAGGTATTGGATCGTGGCTGGCCTTGTCACGAGTTCGAGCCCAGTACCGCTAAAGACCCGCCGTGTAGGGGAGCGATGCACGTTAAATCTGTCGAGAGCTCAAACGTCCTCCCGTTGGTATGGTGTGGTAGTTAGGAGAGGGGGTACCAGCTCAGGTGTAGTCCTCGTCACTTGACCATGGTTCAAGATTACGAAGTCCGTCGCCAAAAGCCCTCGTGTAGCTGAACAGTGCGCCGTTAACATTCACTCAGTCACCCCTAACCCACTCCATTTTTTAATTTAAATTTTTAAAATAATATTCTCTTTATGTTCAGTTCGGTTTTTTAAAAAGTATTTTTAGCTAATATTGTTTTAACTTAAAACTGGGTATTTTTTAACACGCTTTTATAAGCTTCACTTGTATGTAACGGAATCTTTGAACTCGATTTTTATCCACTTTAAAGGTCAGATTAATTCGAAATTTTGCTCTCTTGTCAAGAACCGCTCGCGCGCGCGATGACAATACAATAATTTAATATTTTTGTTCAGTTGTCCTGATGAGTATTAGCGATTTCCCATTTCCAGGTTTGGCGACTAATTCCAGTTTCTATTTCCAGATTTGGTGATTAAAAGATTAAATTACAACCTTAAAGCGAAAACGCCAATAGGTATTCCAGATTCTAAAAGAAAATGACGCATTTAAGATTAATTCATCAATGAATAAATGATAGTTTAAAAAACTAAAAAACACACTTTTTGTAGATCGAATTAAAAAATGAAAAATAAATTATAGTTTTAAAAAAACTAAAAACACGCTTTTATAGTTAATCGAACTAAAAAGTAAAAAATAATTCTTAATATAAGCATAAAATATGATTAACAAAAAAATTGATGTCATTGTGGTAAAAGCATGGGGTGCTTTGTACGACATTTTAAACTAACTCTGCATTTCAGAATAAACTAGTAAGAAATTATAACAATTGATATCGAGCAGCCCACGATTTTACCACTATGACATTAATTTTTTTGTTAATCATTTTCACTTATATATTAGAATTATTTTTTACTTTTTTAGTGTGTTTTTTAGTCTTTTAAAACTATAATTTATTTTGTATTCCTTTTAATACTTGCACATGTTAAATTTTTAATTTCTTATTAATTTTATTATAAATGAATTCACGCTTAATGTTATATTGTTAAGTTTACATGTATTTGAGGTAAAAACAATGAACGCGCACACACATTTTATGTAAACAAATGAATTAACTTGATCTTTATCCGTGTTCTTCATTCTAGAATTAACATAAATATATAACTTTCATTTACATTAAATTAACCTGCATTGTGCATTTGACATCCCTCATTTAACATACCGGTGAATTATTTTTCACTGATTCAATAACGTTCTCTTGGAAAAGTAAAAATACCAAGGGCTGAGCTAATGTTGGGTAAGATGGTAAAATTAGAAGGAAATAAAGAAACTGTTCCCTCCCCCCGCAAAAAAAATGAAGAAAAGAAAGTTAATTTGCTTGGGAAGCACTCTCTTGGTTGACGTACCTTCCATTATCTCACTTTGTTCGTAAATTGACAGGATGGACGGATAATAAAATTTGAGCAGCTTATTTCCTCGTATATGTGTCAGGGGACATGTTTTTGCACTTCCCCATTCCGGGATCAATAATGATAATAATGGAAGCATATTTTCTTACTTTACCTTTTGTTACCAACTAAAACTTCTACCAATCTCATCTGATAATAGGTTATAAAATTTTAGAAAATGGCATTTTAAAGTAAATGTTGCGAATACTGTGGGCCTATTTGAATCTTTTGGAATAAATTTTTTGGTGATGGAAAAATGGAATTGGTGATTTTGAATACATTTTGAATATATTGCTTTTTATGCTTGCGTTATAAACATTTCATACCTTAGGGATAGATATTTTAAGAACATCCCCCCCGTTTCAACTTCGAAAATGTTAGGGAAGTAATTTTCTTACTAAGTAGTTGATCTCTTGTCTGAAGAATGAAACTCGTGAGATTTTAGAGCTTGTTAGCGCAACTGCTGGCGCATTTTTTTTTTTTCTTTTCTGGTGCAAACATTTCAAAAATATTGATTTTAGGAAAACAGCAGAAAAATTCTGCCCTGAGAATGTTCATCTCCAAATTCATCGAACTTTTGTAACAATGTGCGGTTTAAAAAATAGCGAGAGCGAGATTTTTCATCATTTAAATCGGAGAAAATATAACAAGAAAAAACATAATCACGTGTTCAAATGAAGGGAAATATAAGTTATTTTTAGAAATTATGTAAGTATATTGGGGAAAAGATTTTCAACCTCTCAGTAAGGCACGCATAAGCTTTTATTAGGAAATGCGAATAAATCAGTTAAAAGTTCTTGACCCAATCGTTTTAACGAGAAATCACGAATAAATCTGTCAAAATATAGCTCTCTCTTTTAATCTTTTAATTCGACATGGAATGAGACGCATTTCGAAATAGGGTATTCGATATTGCGATTTAGAGAAAAAATATATAAGATTAAAATTTTAAGTAAACATTATGTTATTATGTTCTTCTAACACCTCAGTCACCATAACATAAACATTATTTTATTGTGTAGAAATGAAAATGTTTACTAATAAGATGCAGTCTTAAAAAACAATTTTATAAGAAAAAGTTATTTGTGTACATTATTTAAGTAAAATTTTTTTTGTGTGTGTTGAAAGCGCCCGCTTGCTTTTTTTGTATACAGGGTGGTCCCGAATTCATGGTACAAACTTTAAGGGCAGGTACAGGACATTGTGTAACAATCATTGCTTGTATAGCCGCAAGTGACGAGGTGAGTTACAAACACAAAAAAAACAAGAGACGAAAGGAAAGACAAAATGTTTATTGAAAACGTCGTTGACAAGTGTAATGTTTACAATAACTGTTCAGCACATGAGCTGTGAAGTCCAGCTGTAGCGCACACTGCTGTACCACCACTGGCAATCGGAGAAGATAGTCTGCCGGGTTCAAAGTTTGTACTTGCTGAAAATGGAAGAGGTGTAAGCGATTTTCGTCAAACACTCTACAAACGGTCTGATGACTCACACTTACGTGATGAGCAACAGTTCTTGTTCTTGACTCGGGTCTATCAGCCACAACGTTCAAGATGCTTTCTTCCAGGCCTGGACTGCATACAGCTCTTCGTCGACCAGCATCATGTCTGGTGACGTGGAATGAATGTGTTTCACGAAGTTGACGTTGTAACCGTTGAAAACTTCTGTGATCTGGCATTCGTCGATCAAGAAATTGCGCATGATAGATTCGTAGCGCAGTCGCCTTTACCATTTGAAAGGGCCGGGCCAGGGGAGCCGTTGCATTTTCGGCATACGTAGCCCCATCGTAGACTCGCACAATTGCGAATTCATTTCCCCCTTTCTGAGATGCATCATGCTGAACGGGGCTAGACCTCTATCCCCCCCACCAGCAACGCAACCAACCGAAAATTTCCCATTACTTTTTTTTTATTTCCCTTTTTTTGCCCTCATGCTTCATTTCGTCCATTTTCCCATCTTTTTTTCTTGGCCCCAAAAGTTTGACCTTTAAATTTCGGAAACCCCTGTATTTTTTTTTTATACACCATCTATGCTTTCGATGAAATTAAAAAATTTTTAATGGTTTATTTACATACCATTCTCTTTCTAAAAAAAGTTTCTTTTTCTTTAAATTTTTTAAACGGGAAATTTTTAGCTGTAATTGAGAATATTTTGCTTTAAAACTTCTCAAATATTTTATATTAAAAAAAATATCCCGTGAAAATTTTTTACATGGTGTTTTAGATGATTTAATGCTTTTATTAATTTTTATCATAATGTCGAAAACAAACTTATTTTTAAAGTATGTATTAATATTATGGGATAAAATTTAGTGATTTTGTTTCTGTTTATTTTGAGTAAAATATTTATTCATGCATCCATAGTCCTTTTTTTCATAATTCAATTTATTTATAACTCAATACACACCGCACGTTTACATATTTATCGGTTATCTTAGAAATGTAAACTGAAATTCGTTGCATAAAGTTATGTATAATTTTTACAATTGTTCTACATTTGCACCAAATATTACGGGAAAAAACGGAATATTCCTGATATTCCAGATAATATAAATGCCACCACTCTTAATAGTCACGAACTCATTCATATTTTATCGCTGTGGTTATGAATCTACTTGGCACACCTGGTTGATCTGTACTCGGAAACAGCGACCGTAATACGAATTAGTGATAATTAATTTTCTCATTAAGGAAGTTATCCCTAGAGCTTTTCAATATTTTGCCCAAAGATCCTTGCTATTTTGAACCTTACGCGGAATTTTCCCATCCAACCTTATTAAGCCCGGTCTGTGACATAAAAGTATTTGCGGCACCGAAACCAGCGTTGCTTTGTTTTCATAAGCAGAATATGGGAGGAGGAAGGAAAAGAGGGTTTCATTATGTAAGAGTTTTGCATGTTTTAATAAGATGTACCGTTGTATTTGACGTAGGTTTAGCAATGTGATGATGCGTAAAAGTAATTAAAAAAAGATGGAAATGATTATACTTATAGGGATATAACGCATAGTAAAACTATATTGCTTGTGAATTTAATTATGTATGAGAAAAGTGTGTTTAAGAAGTTTATATTTTTGTTATACAGATGTTTTGAAATCGGCTGATGATAATGATCTTTTAGGGCGTCCGAACCGAATTGTCGCTTATGTTATATTGAATCCTTTTTAAAAAAATTTTATTGTTTTGGGAATATTGAATATTTTTAACTAGCATTTCTATAACTGTTAATACTGTTTTTTAAATACAGTTCTATGTATAATTTTTTCCTTCTGAATTCTGATATTAAATCATAATGTGCTTGGCATTAAATTATAATTTTTAATCCAATTTTTATTGTGATTTAATGAATGTGTTATAGGTAACAGTTTATTAAAATAAGTTAGATTAAAATAAAATTTGCTATTTGCATTTCAAATTATTTGTTATTTTAAATTTGAAATAGTTTAATCTAAAACCTTTATATAAATTTTTTTATTAAAAAAATCAGTTTAATTTGGTTTTTTCGAATTAATAATACGTTCATATCTTTTGTGTTTATTTTTTGTCTTTTAAAAAATAAAGATTTTATGTAGATCAATCTTCTTATTTTTTATATATATATATTAATAAATTAGGGGTAAAAATGGTTGTGTTTTTTTTTAAAAAAGGAAATTTTTATTTTGAATTTTTTCATTTTTATGTAACTGTATTTTTTCTTAATATAGTATAAAAAAAGAATGAGATGTGTATAATTTCAAAAACTAATAGGATTTTTTTCAGTGTTTAGAACTAAAATTTAAAAATATGAGTGTAGCGGTTATGGGTACAATACACACAAAGTATTTGTTAAATTGACTTTTTATCATTATCCATTGATGTAACATGAAAATACTTACTTGACCTTACGTTTTTGTTAGATATTTTAAATATTTTCTTTTACAAGTGGCAATGTTATTCAATTAAAAAAAAGTTGCACATTAAAATCAAACATGGCAGTTGTTCATGAAAAAAATTAAATTAAAAATTGGAAAAAGTTTATAAGTATTTTTCTACATATAACAAATACAGTAAAACCTGTTTTTGTGCGGTAGATAGGAACCGCATAAAAGAAATCGCACACAAAAAAAATATTTGAAAACTTCTTAAATATTTATAACAATTTTGTCGACATACTACAAAAACTTTTTTTTGCGGTGGAGAGGGACCGCACAAAGAAAGTCGCACATAAAAAATATGTCAATTATTTACGAAATTTATGAGAAAGTACTTCCAAACAAAATAAATAATTAATTTCCACATGGAAACATTTTAAAAGCATTTAATTTCTCATTGTATACACGGAGAAATTTTCAAAATGCGCAGACATAATTCACTGCTACTTAAATAATATAATTATAATTCATTTATTAATATTATAATTCACTGCTGCAGACATAATTCACTGCTCATCCGAAGCGCGCATCTTCCTGTGATAAATTAGTTCTAAATCACTTTCGTCGCTTGAAGATACAATTTCCATTGATTTATTTTTTGGCACCATACAGTAAGTGATCAATTTTTGTGACGACAGTCAGTTGGTCAGTTGCTTGCAAACGTCGCGATAACCAGATATACATGATCGAAGCTCTTTTAGGAATTTCAAACTCCTTTCGGAATAGTATCTATTTTAAGAAAATACTCTTCGGAATTATTAGAAAGCTGGATCCTAGCATATATTGTATTTGTTGTCAAAGAATCCGGTTCTTCATGTCCGTTTTCATAATCAATCAAATTATTGATAATGTCACTGTCATTGAAAGTTTCTTCTTCAATCAAGTGCGTGTTGCTAGTGCATTGAGAGAAAGCAATGAAACGTGCATTGTTTCGAGAGACTGTATATAACCAATAAACAGAGCGTCTTGAAGTGCATGTATGTACATTGATAGAAAACATTACCGGGGCGCCAAAACCGTTGAAATTCATATACTGCATTAAAAAAAAATCGAACAAAAATAAAATTACACAAAACAAATCGCACAAAAATAAAATCGCATAAAATGAACCGCACAAAACCAGGTTCTACATGTTTTTATTAAATTGTAAATATTGGAACAGATTTTATATACTGTACGCATTTATATCTCTCTTTTAATATGTCTCTCTATTTAAAAAAAGTTTTTCGTGATGCTGTTATAAATGTGGTAAAAGTTAGTAAAAGTGGTTTATGTGTAACATCGAAGGAAACAATATTTACTCATGAACAATTGTATGTCGCTCCATCAAGGTGCATAAGCAAAGACGAAATTTAGAGGAAAAGAGGAGACACACTAAACTGCAGTACAAATTAAAATGCGGAGATGAAGACTTAAAATTTATTTTTTCCCTTCTTAGAATATATTGAGGGAAAAAATAGTACACAACGCATGTAAATTACAGTTTTAGAATTTGAGCAATGAGTATAAACAGTTGTATAATTTGTGCAATAGGTGTTGGTCCGCCGTTGGGTGGACAGGAGCTACTCCCCCCTCAGTATATCATAAGAATTGAAATAAATTCTGTAAATTATAATCTTGAATATGTATGTTTTCATCGTTATTAGTTCTATTTCTCTTTGAAATTATTTTCTATTGAGAGTGAGATGATTATGGAAATGTAAACAAATTACATATTCTGTGAAACTTAAAATTTGCAATTATGTTTTGTGATGCATCCATTAAGAGATTTTAGAACTTAATTAAATTTTAAAAATTGGAAATTGCTCGATTAAATACAAGAATATATGTCCATCACCATTAAAAGGTATGTTAATGCTATGCGGAATCGTTGGTAATTTGAGTTGCTGAGCTCTTTAATTGCCGTCGGAAAAGTACAGTTGGCCTTTTCCGCGTTAGCAAGATTAAGAAACTTTTCTGACAGAAATGAGTCTAGTTAGTAAGGTAACGGTTACCATTCGCTTGTCGCCAAGCTTATACGTTAAGAGCAAACTAATTTAACCCGGCATTTGGCATCTAAATTGATTTTCGTGTTTTAGCTGTTTTAGGCAAAACGTGGCAACTGTCTTGGGAGCTAGCGAGTCTTTTTAATGGCACAAACTGCGGGGTCATTTATTTTAATATAGGCTTTCGTCGTGCGTTCGCCCCAATTAATCTCGCCATAAAATTAGTCCGTGGCTGTAATGGCTGTGTGTCGGGAAAACGTGTTGTGGAAGGGTGCAGGATTTCAATTTGGAATTCCCATGTTCATAATTTCGGGTCTAGAGGTTTATGAGAGGAAGGAATAAGGCGTCAATGGTTTAGGGTGTGATTTTAATGTGGTACTTTTTTTGCTTGTTGTACCGTGCAATTTAATGTGTTTTCCGTTCTGTAGCATTTTATCATCTTACCTTCCGTTGTTGTAGAGTGGGAATAATGATGAGAAACGATGTATATTTACCAACATTTAGAAGTACTTGTAAGAATTTTTTTTTCTTATTTGGGGGTGTGTGTAAGTTCTTATATTAAGAAGTTATGTGGATTGAGAAAAATTGTAAGTGACATTGAGTTGTATTTTAGCATGTATATTTTTTTGTTGTGTGTTATAAAAGCGTATCTGGAAGTAAATCTGTCATTAGTCCAAATTATTTTTAAAATATTAGCATGGCTAATTGCTTAAAAACATAGCCGCAGAAGATGAAAATGAAATGTAGCTTATAAAACTTGATCAGATTTCTTTTAAGGTTTAGAACTAGGTAAAAAGTTTTTTTCTCCTTTTTTATTTCTTAAATTAAAGATTCTTTCCCTATCTTCTAAATTCTGTAGAATTTAAAAAGCGGTATCAACAATATTAGAGTTTGTATTATTTTAGAAAGTCGTCATATTTCTCTCTCAAAGTATTTTTGGTAATTACAAAAATTCACGATTTTCTGCTTTTTTTTAAAAGGAACTTTATGAAAGTTTTATTTACACATTGCTTCTTTTTTTACTTAAAATTAAAAGTGGCATACTTCAAAATTGCTTATTTTTTTATTAAAATTTATACTTATATTTTATTTAATAGAACACTCTTTTTTTATTCACGTTGTATATTATATTCCTCAACTTTGGATTATTGATTCAAATATTTTATTGATAGTCGAGAGCATTTTTTTAACGTTATATTAAACTTTTCGGTTAGTATTTGTTTCTTCTAAAACAGCGTTGCTTTTGAATTTTCGTTTGTTTTAGTTACGAAATCTATTTATGATGTGAAGACTTTCAAACCTTATCTTTTGAGTACACATCTTTTCCTGCAGTGCTGCTGGCAAAGTTAGATAATCATATTTTTGATGATACCTTCAAAAAGTAAATATATGAATGTTTTGAAAAATTTAAGCAGAAAGATAAATTACAACATTATTTCACGAATCTTGTACAAATTGAAAATTTTTATAATTAATGCAATTTACAAAAATGCGTAGCGAGATTCTGTACTTTAAGTATTAAAACGCAAAAATTCTGATATAGTTTTACATTAAAGACAATTAATATTCTGAAAAACAAACAAACAATTTTAATGAAGACTTGAAATTTTGAATCACGGTATTGGGAAGATTTAATGCCTATAAAACTTAGGGAATAAATTAATGGAGGTGCTTAAATTAAATAGGGGTTGAAAAAGGTATTGAAAGGAAATAAAACTGGATAAAAAGGATTAAAATAAAATTAAATTTGTTTGAAGTACAGAATAAGGTTGACTTAAAAAAAAAAATTGTCTTAGTTAAATTTCTAGAAATTCATTAAAAAAACTTTTAATTTGTTTTAGATTGCTGTTTTATTATATTTGTGTTGGATTAAAATATTTAAACATTTCTGATTTGATATTATTTTCACGTATTGACCATATACCTTTTATTTCCATGGGTATTTTAAAAATTTAATCAATTGTAGTTGCAATTTAGTTTGGAAAATTAAATTTTGAATAAATAAATACTACTTGTGAACGTTTTTCTTTAAAAAAAGCTTAGTTTACTTTTTTAAAGCTTTACATTATTTTACTGAGAAATAATGTTTTGAAAACAAATACTTTAAGAAGAATATACAGAGGATTTCTTTTTTAATAATGATCAATGCTAATGCCTAAAATCACATTTTTACATAAATGAGTACTTTGAATTTTCTTCTATTTTTGTTGCTATTCAGATAGTCATTTATTTGTTAGGATTAAAAGCAAAAATCATGTTTAAACGATGTTTTAAGCACTTATTTGTAAATAAAACTTTTTTCCATTTCCATATTCTAAAATTATTTTTTCAGAACTTTCTCTTGGTCAATTTTAACGAAGTATACTATTTTTAATTAAATGTAATTAATGTGGTTAAATCTCCGAGAGAAAATATTTTAGAAATAAATTTTTTTTTCTTCCGATACTAAGGTATTACAAATCCTTGTCTCTTGAATAATACCGACATTAGTTCATTTTGTTCCTGCTCCTACATTTTTCTATTTCTCCGCATTATATTTTTTCTTTTTAATGATAGTATCTATTTTAGGACAAGAGCTAACCTACAGATGGCGCTGCATGTCAATTTCGTCACCCCGTTCGATGCGGGGTGGTTCTTGGAAACGGATCATTTCAAGCTGTTAGTCGCGGAAAGGTGGCAGCTGCAAACGGGCGCCCCTGTGCGCCCCATGATCATTTGCACGTTAGTCACTAGTAGTTTATACTTGCTAATCAGTCTTCCAAGCAGGGGCGGTGATTTTGTCGGTGTCTCCATTTTCAAAAAAGTCAGACTGAGACACATTATTTTCTTATTGAATTCCTAATGGAATATTTACGCATACAGAGTAAGATGTAGAGCTGTGACTTATGTCCACAAGCTGAGCTTATGCGTCTTCCATAGAATGAAGGAAGTACGCTCTCCCCAAAAAGTTTCTGAAAAGTTGGATTCTTCGATTTTTGCAAAAGAGACGATTTAAGATTCATATCCAGTGTAGCTTTGAGCGAGAACAGCAGTGCATATCAAGAGTTTCTTTTGTGTAATTCTGAGCTACGGATTTGTATATTTGTGAGTAACAACAATGTGTGCCAAGTCCTTGTGCTAATTCCACATACTCGATTTGTGTAATTGAAGTCAAAACTTATCCTAAAATTAACTGTATATTGAAAAAAAAAAATTCTGCTATTCACAATTCTGAAGAATTCTATTACTATTTTCGTATTCTACAAATTAGAGAATATTCGATCTGAGTAGGTGTGTTAATAATCTCTCGACAGTGAATCAAAATATTCGTATTATTTTCAAAGACAATTGAAGCTTTTCTTTCTCTTAAATTAGTTTGGACATTTTACTTTAAATTTTGAAGGCCAAGTGCCTTAGAATCAGAGTTATGATAGCACTGAGATACTAAGATTATTTATTGCTAATTTTTAATTTACTCTACATCGAGTAGTGAATCACCTCAAGTTACAACAAATATTATACATAAATAAGGCTATTCATATTTTCAATCGTTTGGCTTATTTGAAAAGTATGATAAATAAATCTGTCAAATAATTAAGGCAATTTCACATCTTGTGCCTTAAATGGTTTATTTAACGTGAAAACCTCCAAAAGGAAGTACGAACAAAATTGTACATACATAAAGCATTTTAGATTTCTTCTATCCGAATTTTCAAAACTTGAATTTTTCAACTGATATATAGAAAAATAGTCAACTTCTATATCTCGTTGTTTTTAAAGAAAGAAAACCGCATACGTAATTTTGGATACGAACTCTTAAATCTCTATGAAAATATAATTTGAACTTGGTAAGTTTTCCCCCTCACTATTTGGCTTATTTGAAATAAGTGAATGATTATGTATTTTTTTTCTTTTATTAAAATAATATATTCTTTTTGAAAATATATATAAATACAGCGGGTATTTTTTTTAAAAAAAGGTTGTTTGATAAAAGTAGTTGCGTTAACATTTTATTTTTGAAAAAAAATTATTTATTGTACAAATTTTGTTTATTTTTTATGTTTCGAAGTTGTTTTCTTTGATATATATAAATTAAAAATAATTTTGAATCTTAAACTGGCTTTCTTGTTTAGTACCATCGGTACTATTTTTGTGTATTTAAATACATTTGCACACAATTTTGAAACATTTTTTTAACAGTGTATACATTTGAATTTTTTTAAAATGTCTTATATATTTCATTTTTTAAATTGTTTTAAAAAAAGTGATCATTAATACAAATATTTTTAGTATGCGTTGCTTTTTCCGTCATAAAACAAACGAATACAAAGTATGCATTGCATATATTTTCCTCTAGTGGTATAAAGCGTATTTTGCCAGGTAAATTTTTACTTGAGGACAATTAATTAACCAAATACACAATAGCTTAAGTCTTCATCATGTAATGTTTTAAATACTTAAATAGTGTGTGTCTATAAATTTAAATAAAACTATTCATTTCATTATTAGTGTATTCACACATCAGAAGGAAAAATACTTTGTTTCCTTTATGCTTAAGTAAACATACCTCATCACTCAAAGTTTACAAAGAAAACAAATGTTCCTCGAAATCTTCGTTAAATGAACATAGATTTTATTTATGTACTTAATTCGATATCGATATAAAATAATGCAGAATAATCTTTAGATATTTGATATATCTTTATTTTTTTAACATTAAAGTCATTTTCAGAATATTAAATGCCTATTTTTTTTTAGTATTATTTCCGAAATCTTTTTCTTTTTATGTAAGTATATGTATTCCATTATGGAGCATTTTTTTAGCATTAAATACTGTCATTTTTTTAAAAAATATTTTACACTTTTAAATGTTTTGAGAAATTATTAAGATTTTCAGAATTTCTTATTATTTATCTTATATATATTGTTAAATACGCATTATTTGATTATGTAAAATAGTAACATATTGAAAAAATATAAATGGACGATGTTAACACTGCATGAAAGAAAATTAATGCCGTAATTTGCAATGATATTTGTTTATAGCTTTTGTTTGAAAATAGTTAATCCTGTAAAGATGCATTTTGTGTTGATGACTTTTTGTTACTATCCACTATAATAGAAATTACAAGAACTTATTACTGGAATTACACGTGAAATTATTTCGTTTTCTCCTTACAAATAAATTTCTTTCTTAGAATCAATCTCATTTGCTTACTAAAAGAAAAGCTACGAGAATATCTTATGGTGAATAAAATACAATGTTTTTCTTGCATTAACTGCTGTATTCGTACACTTTTAGTTTGTGAGAAAGTGCCAAGAACTTTTTGGCAAGAATTCAGAATCTTGAAATCCAAAATGAAGAATTCGGTAAATCATGAAAGCTTTGAGATTTGTTTCACTAAGCATTTCTACGTATGAATTTGTCGTAACCATAAAAGTATTCTTGCCTTCCTTTAAAATAAATGGATAAAATTCTCTGCGAGAATCTGACAGTAAATTTTAATTTATATATAGGTTAAATATGAAATATCTTTTTTTCATTTTTGGATGGTTTCTGATTAATTATAAAAGTTAAAGATGAAATTTCTCAAGGTCGTTTAGTTAAATGACATTTAGTTTTTTATTTTGTTTTAAATGTGAAATTTTTCATTTGGTTTTTGTGTGTAAAATCACCTCATAAAAAATAGGTGAACCTTGAATAAGTTATCGAAAAAAGTTAACATTGTAGACATAACACAATTAATTTAAATGGATGTTAAACTGTGATGGTGAAATAACATTTTATTTTTCAATTCCTACTATTAGTTCACTCTCTCACTACATATATATATATATATATATATATATATATATCAGATTGTTGATTGTTAATAAAATACTTACTTTATATTCATCCATTCAAGTTCAAATACATTTTTTTAAACTTGTAGTGGATGGCACTTGATGTTAATACGGTTTTTTCAAATATTAATTCATTAATTAAATTAAAAAATGAATAAATAGTAACAAATAAAAATAATAGTCCAACAGTATATATAGAAAGGAAAATTGTTCATTGTGTCCCTGTAGCGCAATGGATAGCGCGTTGAACTTCTAATCCAAAAGTCGTGGGTTTGAATCCCACCTGGGATGGCCTAATTTCTGAGATTGTGATTTCTTTTTTACTATATTACTTTATTAGAATAATTATATTTATTTAAGGAATAAATAGTAACAAACAAAAACAAAAAATAGTCCAACACCCAATATAGAGAGGAAAATGGAAAATTGCAAGGAAAATCGCTTTCTATTTTGTCACTTAATATTGTGATTCTGTCATTTGTATATACATATTTATATTAATTGTAACTATTTAAGGTTACGTTCGGAACCGTGATTTTAAAAAGCGCATAAATGGATAATTTCTATTTTAGTTCATTTTAGAATACATGTATAAATTGTTTTGGCATTTTGACAAAAAATTATTTAAATACAATATTTGGAAAAATTACTCAGAATAACCTTTTACAACATGTTTCTCCTTTTGTGAAAAATGCTTCTATTATAATAATATTTTGCCTGCATATAGCTCAGACCCCTGTACAGAGGCTCAACTAGAACTTTTGAAATATATGACTTAGAAGTGGGTATATCCATGTTTTTCGACAACAGAGGGGAGAAATTTTGAGAAAAAAAACGCCGATAATTATTTCAAATGGCTGTAACTCTGAAACTAATGTGAATTTTTCAAAAATCGTAGTTGAGCCTTTTTTCAGAGGTCAGAGCTATATACAGTCAAAATATTATTATGATAGAAGCATTTTTCACAAAAGGAGAACATTTTGAATAAAGGTTATTCTAAGTTAATTTTTAGTCGAAATATTGTATTTAAATAATTTTTTGTCAAAATGTCCCCAAAACAATTTTATACATTTTTCTAACTAAGTGACACTAATATCATGAAAATTATCCCATTTAATGATTTAAATCACGGTTCCGAAACTAGTTTGAATACCTAATAGAAAGTAACTAATATATAAAATTTTTCTTTGTTGACCTAAGTTACTTAAATTTTTTTTATTACTTGTTAACTAATATGTTTGTCTTGAAATCACTATACATTTTTGCAAATGAGGAACCCTAACTGAAATGTCATTGTCTGTATTATATTTTAAAAACATAAAACAGAGAAATAACTTTCATTGAGTACATGGATTTTCTAAAAATAGTACTGACCTGCAATCCATCTTGAATTCCATTTACGACTTTGTATCTCTCGATTGGGCGGAAGTTCCCTAAAAGCTTTAAGTTTGGAATTAAGACTTTATTCTATTCTATTCTATTCCCAGGAAACAAATGCACTTAATGTGCCTCATAACAGCATTCGTTACTTTTCCCTTTCCATTTGATTAATGTGTGGTTTTCACTACTTCATCATATGCTCCGTCGTGAAAGTGTGAAAAGGTGAATAAACCCTCTCAGACTGGTCAGCGCCGCGGTTAATGGGAGATGCCGGAGAGACTCGGAAGTTGTTTAGATTTGGGGTGAAAAAGGAATTTGAAACCCTTTGAAGCGGCTATTTTAATGCCTTGTGTTCCTTTTTAATTTTTGCTTTTCTTAGAAATTACTGTAATATTTTATTTGTGAATGGAATTTATTGACTTTTTTGCTCAAATTTAGGGAGTCATGTTTTTTCCCCAGCTAATTATTATACCTGAAAATAGTTCATTTTGATTGTTTATTGATTAACATCAAACTTCGAAGTGCCATCGGGCGGCTGCGGTAGCCTTGTGGTCAAGATAATGGACTCGTGGCTGGAATGTCATGAGTTCGAGTCTAGTATCGCAAAAGACCCGCCGTGTAGGGGAGCGATGCACGTTAAATCTGTCGAGAGCTCAAACGTCCTCCCGTTGGTGTGGTGTAGTAGTTAGGGGATGTGCCATCTCAGATGTCGTCCTCGTCACTTGACCATGGTTCGAAATTACGAGGACTGTCGCCAAAAGCCCTCGTGTAGCTGAACAGTGCGACGTTAATATTCACTCACTCACGAAAGGGTATCCAACTCAAAGTGTCAACTTGGGACAAAAAAACAAGGCTTAACTTCAGGTGGACCGTAAAAAAATCAATACTCATAGAAACGTTGGTTTATTTCGAATAATACTTTATAATAAACATATATAAACTAATGAGAAATATTTAATGTTAACGTCCTGATATTTGACTTAATTATTTAACAGGACATCTTGTTAGTAATCTATATTTTTAGCTTTTCGTTCAAAAACAAATTACTGTTAATTTTTTCAACAACTAAACATTTAATCAATTTTTCTTAAAGTATTTTGTTTGTCTTTTCAATTCCTACTATTAGCTCACTCTCTATATACGTAGAACGTCGTTTATCCGAATCAATTAGACCGGACACCGTTCGGATACGCGATTGTTCGGGCAACCGAAAACCGAATGCGATCCATGCAGTATATGAAACTGGACACTATACGAATATTGAAAATCATCATATGCGGGAAACGTGCTTGAAGAAAAATGTAAAATAGCTGCAAAATGTCACAATTTTACCTTTATTGTGGAAAATAATCACTTATTTTTCGCTGTACCATTGTACACCTTCGTTTTTTCGCTACAAGGTATCTGATTCTCTTGAGCGGCAGTAGTTGAGTAGGACAGCACTCGATTGTTGTTCATACCACTCCATAGCTGTCTCTAATGCAGAAAACGCTGCTATCTCTAACGCAGAATTCTTATCGCCAAACAATGATTCGCCTTCAACCTGCAGTTCCCGTATCCCGTGGCGCGAATTTAAGTTCTTTAACCTACCAGTGCTAGCTTTGAAATCAGCCGAACCACCTAATTTCTCGTTAAATTCCAGAGCTTTTTCGACAACAGAGGGCCCGATATCGGATCCCCTTTGCTCCTTCTTTGTCAAAACCACAAGTAGAGTGCACGATCAAAAGAACAACATTGTTTGCTTCCCTCATGGTTTTCCTTTTCTTCTGAGTCAAGTTTTGACGCAAAATTTAAAATGGTTTTTCGGGTTTTTTTATGTGAGAAAAATTGTTGAATTTCCAACATTGTTCCAACTTGAGACGCTCAACTTCTCCCTTCGCGAGACGGTTCAATATTTCAAGTTTTGTCTTTATGTTCAAGACGTTGCGCTTCCGTTTCGAATTCAAAGCCATTGCAGTTCTCAACTAAGCAAAAGAGTACGTATACACCCCCTCACTTGGATTCAAACTGGCCTAGTATTCCGCACAAATGTTTACAAAATCACACAACTGAAATCCCCCAAATATCCCTGACCTTGTGTTTTCCCGTCACTTTTGGCCTCATGCGAAACAACTGTTGAGCATTGAACTGTGAAAACGTATTCATATACAGTACATGCAGTTTACAATAAATAAATAAAAAACTGGTCCGGTTATTTGATGCTCCGGATAATAAATGTTTGGATAAACGATGTTCTACTATATATATATATATTTATATTTATATTGTTCAAATTTTCAATCGTTAATAAAATAATTTCTATTCATCCAATCAAGTTCAAATAAATTTTTTAAACTTGTAGTGGATGACACTTGATGTTAATAAGTTTTTTCAAATATTAATTCATTAATTAAATTAAATTTAATTAATTATTGGTTTTTGAAGTCAATTTAGATTTGTCTCCATTGTTGTAACAATGTAACTGTTTAAAACAATGACAAAAGTTGGCGTTGAAAACCGATTTTTCAGCCAAACTAGTCAAACCGGGTGTGCATTGTTACAACAATGCAGACAGATCATGCTCTTTTTTCAATTCCTACTATTAGTTCAATCTCTTCCTATATATATATATCCTATTCCAATTTTCAATCGTTAATAAAATACTTTCTATTCATCTATTCAAAGTAGGAATTGACCTAAAATTTTTTTTTTTTATTGTTTAAAACTATTTCCACATTTTTGCTGTGTTAAAAAGTCATTAACCTAAACTTTTTGACATATTTTATATATTATTTATGCTTAAATACCATATTTATATAATTGTGGTATATTCAAAATAAATATGCACATTTTGTTAATTAATAGCAAAATATAATTAAAAAAACGTTTAGTAAATTCTACCTATCTCATTTTTATTTTGCATTGGTTTGTTATTTTATTATATGTTTTTGTGTGCCGATATATTGGCCGAGCCGAGTTCATCACATCATGGTTTTAGATAAATTTCTTTTTAACTTTTGCATTTTACAATTTCCTTTAACAAAACTTTGTCTTTAACTAAATGGAATTACTCACATTAACCCTTTATCTACCTCATTATGATTTACTGCAGTTTTCTTCAAGCAATATTATTTTTTGAATCACTTCATTGAAAATTAAGGGATATTCATAAACAAAATACTCAACTTTGGGAAATTTATTCCGTTAGAGCTAATTTAATGAATTAAAGATATTCAACTGTAAAATTAATTATATACACTGTTCACTTAAAATGAATAATAAAATTTGTTTTCTAATCCCCAAATTAACTCATTTTGGACAAAAGGGAATTAATATTTTGGAAAAATTGAAAATCTTTGAAATTGAAAACGCAATTTTGTTATAAAACTATCCCTTTCCCCGTAAAATACTCATCATAGAACCCGTGTTGCCATGTATCTTGGAAGAGTGAATTTCAAAGAATATTTCTGCTATATATATAGGTATCGTTAAAATATTCGTAAAAATGGTTATTCTATGTAACTTTAAAGTGAGTGGTAATAAGTATCGTCGGTAGATAAAGGGTTAACAGATTCTTCCACATTCCTTTGGGTCACGAACTCATAGCCGGGGAGTCACGGATTCGTGTCCTGGTGCCACTGAAGACCTATTGTGTAGAGGAGATTGATGCACGTCAAAATCTGTCGATCTCAAAGTCCCTCCCCCAAAGGCGTGATGTGGTAGTAGAAGGGAGTGTCACACACTTCAGGTGTCGGCTCAAAATTACGAGGTCCGTCGCCAATAGTCCTCGTGTTATTTTATAGATCGACGTTAATATAATTCTCTCTTTCCACATTCCTTTGAATTTTGCAGTTTTATTTTATATGACTTGGTAATATAGTGTTATTCGATAACTTATAAGAAAGTGAATAACAATTTTAAGCAAACACTTTATTAACCTTATTGTAAATCAACGCGAAAAGAATATGGTTTCGAATGCAAAAAAAAGTATCGGTATATAAGATAAGTTTTCAAAACAACTCAAGCATTAACTGGGAAGCGATAATCTTAATTGTAGCTGAATACATTTACCCAGCTTTCTAACTGTATTTGAGTCGAAAATCGAAAACTTTAGCCTCTAGTTTGTTAAATAATCAGAACAGCGAATAATGAATATCTAGGGAGAGAATAAAAGATCTTTTTTTTTAAAAAAAGAAACATTAAAAGCACTGGTGGATGACGAAATCGACCATGACGAAATAACCCAGCTGCGCACCGAAAGTACAAGAGAAATGCATTAAAACTCGAGTCTGCTCGCACGCCCTTCAAAGCTATTTTTTTTAGTGACTTAGTGGGTAAATAAGTACAGGAGTGTGTTGGGGACATGGGGAGATGTAACTCGATCCCTCCCCCCCCTCCCAAAAGTCGATAGAATGAATTGTCCAAAAAAGAAACAACAAGCGTTGGAATCGATGTAATTTCAAAAATATTTTGAGTTTTTGAAGTGGAACTATCGCTCGAGAGAAAGATGAAAGAAATTAAGGAAGTTTTCTAAAAGTACAAGTTTAAAATTTTGTTAAATTGTTTGCAAAGAGATGGATACGATGTGAAACGGAATAAAAAATACTGGATGTTGCGTTTAACTTTCGAAACTTGATGATGTATTTTAAAAAAAAAATAATAAAATTTCCGCCTTATGAAAGCACGCGAAGCTTAAACAAAGTTATCCAAAACGAAACTTCCTTTTTCAATTTTTAACTAAACAAAATTACAAGTAAAAAATACTGAGTTGTCTAAATTCTTTAAAACTGTAAACGTTGTACAACAGGAACAAAGATTTCAAACACTCATCTAGAAAATTAACTCAATAAAACGTACAAAAATATTAATTTGGTTTCGAAATGCATTAACTCTATTAAAAAGTTAAGAAATTAATCTCAATATTATTCTTTAGGAAAAGAGTTGGTAAACTTTTGTGAGAGAAAGGGCTAATTTGTAAGTAAGACAAGATAAACTAAGGTGTCAACAAGCCATTTATATGCATGCGTAAGAGGGCAGGGGACTTCCGATAGCGGTCGCTATTTAGACTATCATGCTCCAATTAATATTTTTTATAATACTCAAATAAGGTTTTACACAAAGTAACACTTTTCCTTCCTTCTCAAGAACCAAGTACTATCGAG
The DNA here is from genome assembly GCA_019973955.1 of Trichonephila inaurata madagascariensis. Taxonomy (NCBI): domain Eukaryota; kingdom Metazoa; phylum Arthropoda; class Arachnida; order Araneae; family Nephilidae; genus Trichonephila; species Trichonephila inaurata. The sequence goes on along the minus strand of BMAV01016675.1, from coordinate 30,804 downwards.
GACTTTATTTCTGTGGCTCAATGCAAGAATAACCATTGACAAAATATCATAATGCTAGGTATAAAACTACAAAGTATTATGGAAAAAGTTCCGTACTAAGAATGTAACCAAGAAAAAAAAATGTTTCTTCTGGAATTTCATTTTCACACTAATATTTAAAACTGACTGGTTGTTTTAAAGCCCAGTGGCTGAGTGGTTGCGTATCGCGCTTCCATGCCTAGGTCTAGGGTTTAAACCCCGGGCTGGGCAAGGTTGACTCAGCCTTTCATCCCTTCAGTGATTTGAGTACTAAGCTTGCTTGAGAACTAAACACTGGGGGTTTCGCGTCAGGCTGACCACCTAACCGGAACATCTGCTCATTCACTTCAGTGCCCAAAGTCACGAAAATTAAGACGAGCACAGTAGGCTTTGGCCCTCATGGACGCGCCACTAGTTTAATTTGGTTGTTCTTGCCTACAAAAGTAATTTCCACACTCGTTTATTAAACCTTGAGCATGTCACGTAATAAGGGAATGTGTGTCAGTCAATTCTGTTGGGGATTTATTTTTGTTCATTCATAACAGCTCCCGAATTCATGGAAGCAAATAAGTAAAGATTCCAAAAAATCCCTTCAAAGAGTGCCTTCCTATGACAGCATTTTTACTAACAAATTGGACTAAGTTTCGTGAGAACTAGCTATAATATTTACTCCGATTCTCAATGACCTTGTTAATGGAAAACTATTTGATGCAGAAGTAACTGTTTTGAGCCAGTCAAATGTTTAAAAATACATGCAAAAATGCAGGTAATTTTTTTAAATAGATAATTATAAAGGAAAAAGAAAAGCAACTGTTCGTAGACAAAATTATTTTTTTAATAATACATAGATGGAGAAATTTGAAGAGCCGTAGTTTGCCGAACCCTGCTTTAAAACACTGGTTAATAAACTACTAACTGTAATACTGTAAGAAAACGATTTTTTTAAAAAAAATATTTTTATATCATTGCGTTATCTTCCAGAATAAACCAATTTTCAATTTACTGAAGTATTTCTTCAAAATCAGATAAAACATACAATTTTTCACCAAAATAAGGATTTTAACGGACTCCTTAAAAACCGCACCGAGGTGTGTCAATGTCCCCTCCCCCCAAAATAAGTTCCTTACAAAACTAAACAAGAAGAGAATCTCAATATATCTGGGTTAGTTTGAAACATATCTCTCTTAATTACACGATAGCTATCGGTGATGAGCCTCGATGTTAAGAACCTTGGTCAGAAGACGATGACACCCCTCAGCACAAGTATCTTACTCTCCTAACTTAAATGCCAAATGAGGATCTTGAAACCCACAGCCATATTTGAAGAGCAAAATCCTCTTTCTTTCCGCATGCAAGTCTTTGCAAGAATCAGGGAATAAATTTAAGACTTACCATTCGATCATGGAGTATTAACCTTGGCAAAATCCCTGAAAAAATTAAACTATTAAATTAAGATATTAAAAAGTAGTGTAACCAGTATTGTACTGAATAGTACTTTTCATCTAATGACAACCTAAGCCAAAATTTTAAAATAACTTTATAATTCGATAAAACTTACAGTTAGATACATAACATTTTACTAGATTTATCAAACGATAGACTACAGGTAACATATTTTTAAAAGTTTCTCCTCCATAGTTCATTTTATCTAACCGAATCTTGAATCTGCAGTCGATATTTGTGCCATGGCCGCGATAGTCGAGTGGTGTTAACCGCGAATTCATGGCGGGCATTGTTTTGTTCCCTCATGAGTTCGAGTCCTAGTGGTACTTAAAACCCGTCGTGTAGAGGAGCTGATACGAGTTAAATCTGTCGAGTGAGAGGGAGCTACACGAGGACTATTGGCGGCAAACCTCGTAATTTTGAACCATGGCCAAGTGACGAGGCCGACACCTGACCCGACATACCCCTTTCCTAAGTTCCATACCGACGGGAGGACGTTTGAGCCTCGACAGATTTAATGTGCAACGGCGAGTCTTCAGCGGCACTAGGCTCAAACTCATGACACGTCAGCCACGAGTCCGTTACCTTGACCACTAGGCAATCATGACTCCGTTAAATCTGTCGGAGTTCAAAGCTCTAACGTTGGCTTGATGTTGAAATTTAGAGAGTGGAGTACCAGCTCAAGTGTCTCTTCGTCATTTGACTGCAGTTCAAAATTACGTCAATAATTCCGATGGCTCGTGACAAGCCAGCCACGATCTGATACCTTGGCCACTACCGCGGCCACTTGATACCCTTGCAGTAGCGATTCAATTTTACGTTCACATGTACGAGATAAAAATTTTTTTGTAATGAAGCAATACTCAAGAAATGTCCGAGGTAAACTTAGAGGGGTAGGGAATGATAGAAGATTTTTAAAGGTTTCTTAATTATGAGATTTCTTGAAACATTCGCAAGAATGTAATTTCGTTCGCGAAACAGTTTTAAATTATAAAAATATTGTTGAATAACAAATAACTATCTTACAATAAGTAGCGTTTCATAGCTTTCTGATTGACCATTATATTTTTATCTATGAATTCCGCGTTTTCGTATTTTCATGAAACTGAGAATTGAAATGTATTTTATTTCATTTGTTTTCTCATTTGTCATAGATTTTCTTTTTAACATGCCTTTTTGGTTACATTTTTTAAAAATTTTTAGTAATGGACAAAGATGAAATTTTAAAACAGATTCTTTTTATTTCCTTTGAAAGATTGTACAATTTTTTTATTACACCGAAACTCATTGATTTTTCATTGAAGTAATGAATATTCATACGTAAATGTAGTAATAATTTTCTATTTTAAATTTTTAAAAAAGTTTTTTTTTTGTCACAAATTTAGTTAATCTACACAAAAATTATTAGTTTTAAATTCTTGATATAATTTTCTATTCTTTGAATTCCTTTTGAGGAATTAACATTTCCATCCTAATGATTTGTAAAGAGAATTTTTTTTAAATGTAAAAAAAAGAGATTAAATTGAAAATAATTTTTGATAGTAAACCATAGGTGCGACATTTTCGCTTATACGTTGAAGCATGCGTAAGCGAAAATTGATATATTCTTTACTAGTGGCTCTCGTTCAGTTTCATGGCCGCGGTAGCCGAGTGGTATAGGTATCGGACCGTGGCTTGCCTTGTCACGAGTTCGAGCCCAGTACCACTTAAAGACCCGCCGTGTAGGGCAGCGATGCACGTTAAATCTGTCGAGAGCTGAAACGTGCTCCCTTTGGTGTGGTGTGGTAGTTAGGGAGAGGGGGGTGCCAGCTCAGGTATCGTCCACGTCACTTGACCATGGTTCAAAATTACGTGGTCCGTCGCCAAAAGCCCTCGTGTAGCTAAACAGTGCGGCGTTAATATTCAATCAATCAATCAATCAATCTCGTTCAGTTTCAAAGTGTGGCGTTTAAATCAATCAATCGTAAAAGAATTTTCCTGAAAAAACAAATCGTCTGCAAACTTTCAATTTTTTGGTAGAAATTAATTTTTCTATAAAAACATTAATTTTTTAATTAATTTTTTATAATTCCACATATTTTTTAATTGAGCTAAATTCATGTGACGTCATAATAACATGATAAATGCGATTACGTGTATCCAGTCAATCGATTCATACGCTTTGCTGTTGTCTAACTGCATATTTGTCAACAATAATAACGCACATAAGCAAACAAAAATACACTTGATTTAAAAGTTCATTTTAATATAACTTTTTTTTAACTCTCAAAAGTTTTTGATGAATCTTGATGCTTGAACATCTTGACCCAACTATAAAGTTTGAAATTTTATTTAAATTTTACGAATAGAATAACAAGCACAAGTTTAATATCAGTTTTGAATTCAATACATAATACGTGATTCCATTTATTACGTGGCTGTCATGAAGTTAGCTCATTGTTGAAACATTATTCTAATTTCTTTTTAGCTATGCAGATTATTTTCACGATTTTATGATTTCTTTTAAAGTAAGTATAATTCAGCTATAAAAATCATCACACATTTTTCACTTATTCATTACTTTCATTATGTGTTTTCACAAGTTTACTATGAGACCCATACATCCGACTGTTTATCTGGAAGTGATTAGAAGCAATAAGATTAACTAATTTTTATTTACAAAATTTCACATTAACAAACTGTTGCTTGTTGCCCCATTCAGTTTGACAATCCTACTGCAAGTTTTTCCCAAAGAAATTTTCTTATTGCCTCATTCTCGCGTCAGCTTTCGTTAAAAATGCTTTATAACTGTTATAATTATTGCAAATTCAAAAACAAACAAATTTTTTTTTGAGAGATTTATGTATTTTTTTTTAAAAAATCAGTTGATTACGGAGATTTAAAAATGTTTTATGCTGAACCATGATAGGGTTGCTCTTCTCAGACTACTTGTATCGAGTTCTCGCCCTCTCCTGTTTCGTATTCGAAAAGCGTACTTGCTCTGGAAAAGTTACGAAAAAATGTATCAGAAAAAGTCCCTGAAGTCAGGAAAAAAACATAAAATTTAAGTTCAAGTTATATATTTTTTAACATTCTGCTTTGAAAGACCATTTTTTTTAAGTAAAGAATTTTATCTCAAAAGAAATGCTTTTGACCCTTGAAATATTTTTTAAGGGGAAATAACTTTTTTAATATATGTGACGGGAAAAAAATATTTTAAGGCTGTTTTTCTCAGAAGGCTGAATACAACGTGAACATAAAATAAATGGTTTATGTTTTCTAAAAATTTCGTTTGATCATCTTTGTGTTCATAATTCCATACATGCACTTAAATATGGTATAGTTAGAAATTTATAAAAATAAGTAAAATGTTTGTTTTTTAACCATTTAATAATAATTTCGTGATTTTGTTAAAATTTAACCCAAACGCTTACTTATGCTCGTACTAATAAAATTGGATGTCCCGTGACTATAGACGTAGAAAACTACAGACAAAAGTTTAAAATAATTTGATGAAAGACTAATATTCGATTACATATCATTGCTCTAATTAGTCCTTTAAACATTTTATTTAATTTAAACCGTCATCAGTTTGAAAACTAGGATTGCCATTCAGTAGCGCACACAGAAGTTTTCCAAGGGGAGGGGCCCAGGGTCGAAAGTCCACCATTCTTGTATCATGCTCCTTTGATTTTGTCGATTTTTGGAACAAAACAGTAAAAACTATATTAAAAATTAATTAGTATTAATTAATAAAATTAATCCTTAAAAACAAATATTTAATTAAATTTTACTTATTATATACTTAAAATTATAACCAATCGGGAAAAAAATCAAGGGCTTTGAGGGGGGGGTCCGGACCCCTAGGACACCCCCCTTGTGTGCGCCACTGTTGCCATTCCATTAATATAATTTTTGGTGAAGTATATTTTCATATAAAAAAGAGTTTTAAATATAGCTTCATATTTGATTAGTTTATTTGGGGTCACGGTAACCGTGTGCCCATGGTCGCGAATTCACAGCTAGCGTTATTTTTGTTGAATTGTGAGTTCAATTCCTGATGCAATTAGGAGTTGTGGTAGCCCAGTGGTCAAGGTATCGGATCATGACAGGCATGTCATGAGTTCGAGCCTAGTACCACTAAAGACCCTCCATGTAGGGAAGCAATGCACTTTAAATCTGTCGAAAGCTCAAACGTCCTCCCGTTGGTGTGGTATGGTAGTTAGGAGAGGGGGGTGCCAGCTCAGGTGTCGTCCTCGTCACTTGACCATGGTTCAAAATTAGGGGGTCCGTCGCCAAAAGCCCTTGTGTAACTGAACAGTGCGACGTTAACATTCACTCACCCTGATGCATTTAAGTGACTGCTGTAGCCTGGTGGTCAAGGTCACGGATTCGTGGCCGGCGTGTCATGAGTTCGAGTCTAGTGCCGCTGAATAAAGTAGAGGGTTTATGCATGTTAAATCTGTCGAGGCTCAAGCATCCTCCCATTGTTGTGGGGTGGAAGTTAGGAGAAGGGGTGCCAGCTCATTTGTCGTCCTTGTAATTTGACCTTGGTTCAAAATTGCGAGGTTCGTCGCCTCAAGCCCTCTAGTAGCTGAACAGTGCGACGTTAATATTCACTCACTCACCTTCAGATGCGCATGGTGTCTACTCAGGTATTGTCTTCGCGTCTTGATTGATCAAAATTAGATGATCCGTCGCCAATAGCTCTCTTATTGCTTCTACGTGTGATATTAATAAAATAATGTCAATCAATCTTTTATTTGTTTGTTTTATATCAGAATACTCCATAATTATCGTTTATATCAATTATTTAAAACTTCGTTAAAATTTTGATAATTTAGTTAAATTATTCTTATGTTTTAAAAATTGTAAAATTATTTATTTTTGTAAAATGGTAAAACATTTTTTGATGTAACAAAAAGCTCTATTTTTCAACCTCGTTAATGAAATTATTTTCTATATTATTAATAACATAATAGCCTATCATATTGTTTTTCATTCAAACACGATTTGCGTTAAAATATTTGAGTTGTGGATTTAGACATTTTTATTTTATTGTTTTCTTTGTAGTATATAAAACTTTTATTTTTAGTATGCATTTTATTTATGAAGTAGTGAATAAAAATGTGTATATCGAACAAAGTAGCTTTAAAATCGCGGAAAAGTTTATTTTAAAACCTATTGTCTATGATTCCGTTTTGTTTCAATATCTATTAAAAATATGAACTAAAGAAATACTTGTATTTTTCTTTTGTCAATTGTCAGTTTCTTCGGAAAAAATGTTTCAGTTTATAAGTTTATGTTTTGGAGTAGTTCCAAACAAACAGTGTTTCAAAATAAAAATAAAATGCTCATTTAATGTTCAATTTCTTCTTTTGAATGTCATATTTACATAGAAGGAATTAGTATTGTAGTTAGGGTATTCTATTTCTTAGATCAAAAGGAGCACAAAAGTAGAGAGAGAGAGAGTTTTAAAAGTATGATTTTAATGTTTTACCTTTTTCTTTATTCATTCTTATTTCAGAAAAATTCTTAACTTTTATTTGTCCAATAAGAATGAATTTTGTTAATGAATTCAGGTTACTGCTTTAATAGATAGAAATTCATAAATGTTGTCAATTTTCCTGTTAATTTTTTTTATGGAAACACGATTTCCTTCAATGCGTCTATGTATGCCATAGAAAAAAATGATCCATCGGTTTCTTTAATATATCATAGGGAAAAAAAATAATTTTCTGGATATATATTTTTAGTTTATAAATTGTAAATAAAATAAATCCAAAAATTATTATTCGATGAACCTATTATATTTTATAAAATGATTGATTAGCTGTTCACTTACATAAATAATATTTTTTTCTAGTTTCTCTCTTGTTTTAATAATTAAAGAATTTTTTCCGTATTGCATAGCTTAAATCGAGGGTGGTGTGGATCCTTATGTACGGATTAAGCTCTAATTTTACCGGAAGAGGAAAATATCTTCATTTTTTTTTAGTAGCATATTTTTAATTGATTAGAATTTATGTGCTACTATATTTTCAATGCAACTATATTTCCATGCTATTATATTTTCAGTTACATTGAAAACTTTAGTAAAACATAAGTATTTATTTCGAAGGTATTTGCATTTATAAAACCTATTTGAACATTTGTATATTTCTGAATTATTCTTGAAAATGATTAAAACCTGCATTGAAATCAGCGTTTTGAGTTGCGCTGCTGTGCTTCTTACTAAGAATAAAGTACCGTAAAATCCGGCGTATAACGCGTACCTTTAATACAAAAATAAGATCGAAACTTAAGGGTGCGCGTTATACGCCGGGTATGAAAACGATAGCTTCAAAAATAGCAAAAGAGGTGAGCATAAAAAAAAAAATTACTTCTACATGTATCGAGATACTGTTGACTTGCCTTATGAACTAAAAAAGTTGTAGTTCTAGAAGTATACTATTTTTTCAAAAGTCTGGGATAGTACCTGGAATAAATGACTTCAAAACATAAGAACAATGTATACTAATATTTCAGGTTTCTTCGTGAAAAAAAGGGGGGAGGGGGCGTTATACGGCGAATATACCTAAAAATCAAAACCGTTAACACCGTTGGTGTGGTGTGGTAGTTAGGAGAGGGGGTGCCAGCTCAGGTGTCGTCCACGTCACTTGACCATGGTTCAAAATTACGTGGTAACGTCGCCAAAAGCCCTCGTGCAGCTGAACAGTGCGACGTTAATATTCAATCAATCAATCTCTCTCTTTTAAATTTTTACAATTTCCATCATTATTAGGAGTCACAGCCAATATTGTAACTTTTAAGATGGCTGTGACTTATTTAGCATATTTGAATATAACATGAAATGAAATATTATCAAACCTAATTACTTAACGCTGAACATTTTAATAATTGTGGCTTTATAAATTGTAACACTCAAAGGCATTGAACTTTATATGTTATCTTTAATAATGATTACTCTCAATTAAGATTGATCACAAATCGAAATTTTCCTCTGCATTTAAATCCATCATTTAGTGATTATTTAGATTTGTTTGGAAATACGGAAGCGTAATGATTTAATTTCATGCTATTTGAATATAAAGGTGTTTAAATTACTTATTTTTAATGGAAGGTTATGATTCATTTAATGTTTATTGCTAGTTTTTGAATCTTGTCTACATTCATTGAAATCGAATGTAACGAAACAACTGAAGGTTTTATATTATATTCTATTAGAATTTGAGTGTTGTGCAGCTTAAACTGTTTTAAATTCTCTGAATGGTCTGTTTCGGTCTAGTTTTAAAGATGTTGCGAATTTTAAAACCAGTAATTACTGACTGTCCTTTAAAATTTAAACGTTTCGTAGCAGTGAGCGTTAAATTAAACTACATTATGCCTTAGGTTTATTTGCAGAATACTGATAAGTTAAAGTATGCAGGAATTCAAATTAAACCCGCTTAAGAAGCACCTGTTACCGTAGAGGGTAATCTCTTTCACAAGTTTCGTAATTTGGTTTTGTGTTGTTTAAAACGTGGGTTTTCAATTTACTAAAGGTGATAGTAAATTTAAATTATTTAAATTATGCGCGTTCTTCCTTCTTTCATACTTGTATGGTGCTTACATAGTTGCGTTACATCATTTACATATTATTTTACTGTTTATAAATTAAATTTCAGCTTTCATATTGTATAGAATTTGGGGGTCGTACAAAATATTTCAATATATAGTATATTTTTCATGATTAACTTCCTTGGCTATTGTTTCTTCTAACTCCTGGCACTTTGCGAATTTAAGCGTTTTTCCACAAACCTGTTTTTTAAATTGTTTTATTTTTAATTTTTGTTTTAAACTTGTTGATTGAGTTATTTTAGTTTAAATTTTATTGTTTTTAAAATTAAGATAGTCCCGCTATATTCATATTTCATTTCTCGACGGCAGTAGTATATTTATTTTTAACTCAATAAAAAAATGTGATTGATAATTTGATGAATTACTGAAATTATTTTTGAAAATAATGTTAATGTATTTTTTAAACATTGTTGTTTACTCGCCTAATAATTTCAGCAATACCCGCATTGTTTAAATATCGTTTTGCTGAGAAGTTGTGTTCCCTTTTTTTTTTCGGAATATGTCAAGGTGAGATTTATATGTTTATGTAGGTCAGTCATATGTTGTTTGTATATATGTATTTGTTAGCGTTGATATCAATGCCACGCATCAAATGCCTAGTACCTACTCAATCGAAATATCACTTGTTTTCTTCTATCACGGATTGTGTTGGTAAGTAACCATGCTTCACAACTCCTTTGAGTAAATCAGTTTTCTTTCCCTTCCCCCCTCATTCGATTAGTTTTTTATGCAAAAGAAGTGATAAATAATGCGAGTGTTGAAAATATTTAAGGATTAATTATCAATCAATCTTTGCTAATTTGCAATAAAATGATTCTTATGTCGTACAGTAATTTTGTGTTTGTAACATTTGATATTTGCTTGATCCTATGTGTATGTTAGGATAATTATGCCTGAAATATCCGTATTAAATTTGTTTAAGATATTATTAAAGAAACTGCTTTGAAATTATAGCATTTTTGGTAAAAATTTCCCACCTGTCCAATTTCCACCAATGCTTGTCTTGTAGTTTCAATCAATAAAACTACCTAAGTCTACTGCTTATTAATGCGAATTTTAACTTATTATATTAAATGAGATATGGTAGTTCTTGTTCCAATTTATTCCCTAATTTTTGAAAGCACAGTATTAAAAGTACTGCTTGTTTTTCCTTTACTCGTATTTTTTTCCCCAACAAAAACTAATGAATCGATTTCGTTCACAACATCTGATATTGATTTCATATTATACTCCTCCATTAGTGCCCTCCCCCTTCAATATCTTCCATCCTCTCTCTCTTTTCATTTAAATTATATCATTTTTACACTTTATTGTCTTTTATTCCCACCTCCCTCGATAGCTTTTGTAAAAATCAACCCTTCTCTTAAAGGGAAGTGAGTCACGGAAATGAAGTGTCGCGACCTTCTCCCCTACCTAATCTAGTAAAGTGACTCACGGGAGTCTAAGCTTCGTCCTCCCCCTCCGAGGTGAATGAAGAGCTGAAGTGACGATGGAGAGATGAGTAATAATGGGGTTTGATGGTTTCATCGAAGAGAGTGACACATTTATTCTTCCAGTTATCTCCCGACTTTTGATCAAAGAGTATTTTGTTCGAATTGATATGCAGTGCTGTATAAACTTTTATTGTGTGTGTGTGGAGGATGTTTTTGTTTTGTTATGCGATCGTGATCGATTGAGAATTTTAAGTCTCAATTAAATCTAAATAATATTTGAAGGACATAACGATTCTCGTTATTGCTTGTAAATAGTCTTGAGTGTATTTTCTTTAGGTCAGCGGCTCTTAAACTTTCGATCGCCACGGCCCCCCTTTATGTATTAGCCTGACATCGCGGACTCTCAATATTTTGTACACAGTTCCTGACTCCCAACATATGGCTGAGTGCTTTAAAGCAGTGATCCGCAACCCCCGTACCGGTCCGTGGTTTAAATGGTGCCGGGCCGCCTAAAGAACATTAAACTATTGCCATATTATTTGAAGTGGTGCTTTTCTCTCGGATGTGCGCACCTTTCCAAGGAAATCACTTTATATTCCACGTTAAATCACTTTTATTCATTTTTGGTGTAACTGTATTTTATTCTGAAGGCATATTTAAATGTAACTAAATTAAAATTGTTAAATCAAAACAATCTAAAATATAAACAATCAATGTGTCCCACCCTCAGCGGGCTGCGGTATAATTATCAAACGTTGACCAGTCCGCAGCGATAAAAAGGTTGCAGAACACTGCTTTAAAGGTTCCTCAATAATCCTAAGACTGTCTTTGCTACTTATACAGACTGTATTAAATATTTCTTTTTTTTTTCTCTTTGAGAAAACATTAAACATCTGATCCTTGTAATTGCAAACAATTTAAAAAATTGAATTAATATTCTTGTTGAAATATATGTTTTAGTAGTTTTTTTTTCCATTGGGGCAGTTTAGTGATCTAGTTTAGGATGGTAAATATTCCAATTTTTCCACTAGGTCTTTCAAAGTCTGAAAAGAGGGAAATAACATTAAATGAGAGATCTTCACGGACTGCCTAAAAACGCTGGGGTACGCGGACCACAGTTTAAGAATCGTTGCTTTAGATCATAAATTGAGGCAATTATAATATAATAATGAAACAATTTTTCATTGCACAATTGTTTATTATCATTTACTCCAATAATCATCAATCTTTTTTGATTTTGTCCCCCCTAAAACAAAAATAACTTGTTTCAAATATATATAAATTGATCCTCTATTTCAGTTTTCATGAGAGGGGCTCTGGGACGGTTCAGGACTATAATGAATTAAACAGGCATCGCTTGATGAGATCGAAATTCGTAGGTGCGCGTTATACGCTGGGTATAAAAATGTATAGCTTTAAAAATAAAGAAAAGATGTACACATATGAAAATAAGATTTCTCCATATGCATTTTGTCTCTATTTATTTGTATTTTTTTTCACCTTCTAACATCCACATACTACATTGTCGCTTTAATTTTGCTGTGAATGGTTTATTGATTTACACATCTAAAAGCTTAACTAATGTCATTGATCCGCCAGGGATAATTGCCATCTCTGTTACATTCAGTCAGCAATTTCTTCGTGTTATCTGTTAGATGGCATCTGGACATGTTTCGAACTGAAAGATTTTTTGGAATCGTTAAAACAATTGGACACTTTCGCCTGATATTTCTGCCACAATTTTACATCGTTTTCGTTCATCCCTACTTCTCGTGCACTGATTGAAAACACCTTTCAGAAAATAAGATTTCGGTCTCAATTTTTCTAAAAAAATAACTATGAGTTTTAATGTTGTACTGTGTGAATTGGAATATTTCGTGAACTGTAATGTGGACCTTTTTGTCAAAAGATTAGAACATTGCACGCACGTGTACATTTTATGTTTCTTCGTAAAAAAAGGGTGCCCGTTATACGACGAATACAACAAACAATTAATAAATATAGTCTAAAGTATAGGTGTGCGTTATACGCCGGAATATATGGTAAATCTTCCACGTTCTTAATCGGAAATACAATTGTAATTGCGACTTTTAAGCTCCTAAAAACTGTTGCGTCGTCATATTATTGGTGAGCCACCGTGAAATGTGACCAGAAATGTTGCACTAGCATCTGGTCAATCATCGTGCTGAAACCCAAAAATCATGCGAGTAAACGAAAATTTACGAACTTTCGGCTGTATACAAGCTGAGAGATATCCATTGGAATGAAAAGAACGTTTTTGTTTGCCGAAAGCTTTCCGCGTGTTCTTTTTTTTTGTTGTTGCTTTTGTGTATAATATGTACGCTTATTTGTATAATGTTTAGTCAATAATCGTAAATAAATTCAAAACTGTAATTAAAATATCTACTAAGTAAATATGTCCGAATAATTGTGACAAATTTAAAGCCTTTTGCAGTAAAACGTTATATATATAAACCGTATTTACTTGAATCTAGGCCGCGCTTTTTCCAATGTTAAAGCTACTGAAAATTGTATGTGGCTTAGAATCGAAGGAAATGAAATTCTTTGGATAGGGCAATGTGGTCAATTCATGTGACGTCACGATCACGTGATGAGGATAGCACGTGAATATGTTTTGGTTTGTTTCCCTCTTAACTCTAACCTAACACTTCTTTTGTGTACTATTTTTATTTTGCTCTTTCACATTATACCCACTAAAATTTCGTTTTTTACTATATATGATTACTCGATTACAGTAAAAGATAAGATGATTGTATAGGAAAAAAATCTTTTTTTTTTAATATCCCGGTAAAAAAATTCGAGTGTTAGTAAACATGATTAAGATGATGAAGCGTAAGGATTTTAAACCATCTCCTCACTTATTATGCTCTGACCACTTTGAGTAAGCTTGTTTTCAATACCAAACATTTAGAAATCGTTGCCAGCTCCATTTCTACTATTTTTGTGTTCAAAAAAAAACCGCTAAAGGGTTTTTTGGGATAGATGTCTACGGGGATGTAAAAATTTCAAAAAAATTTTTTTGTTTTTTTTAAATTAAATTATATAAGAACATACTTTAAAAGATTTTTTGTTAAACTTAAATTTTACTTATTTTAACATTTAGAGTAAAGAATTTCTGTTTTAAAAATATCAAAAATAAAACACAAGAATTTGATATGTAACCTGATATCTGGTACGTTTTCATGAATATTTTAAATGACATGTAATTAGCTTCGAATTAATCTTATTGAATTCATTTTGTAGTATTTTCTTCGTAACTTCATTGGAGTTTGTTTTTGTATGTAGTTGCTTGGAGATAGAGTTGTAAAATGGTTTCATTTAAGCTAAAAGCTAATCCAGTTAATTGATAAGAGTCTAATTTATTTAATTATGATTTAATCGCAGTCAAAAATTGACTGATTAAAAAAAAAATTGCGTTAGTGTAAAAATGTAGAAATTATGGGATTAAGTAAATATTAAAGCAGGAAATAAATAAATAAATGGATTATATGTATCATATTTCATTTACTTGTAATGTTTTATTTGAATTGTTTCAAAGGCATATAAATACAAATCATACCAACAATGTTGATGATTTTATTCAAATTTTCCATTTATTGTGTGTACAAAACTTTAAACAATCTTTTGTTAAACGGCGAAAGATTAAAACTTATCAATAAAATGTTTTAAGTTACGATAGCCATTTTCGAATCCTTAAAGGAGGAATGTAAATTGTTCCAAATACTTCTGGCTCAGGAATGCTCAAATGTTAGCTTCGTAAATAATTAAATGTTTGCACAGCTCAGTAATGAAATTGTTTTTCTCGCCATATTTTATATTTAACGTATGGAATTTTAAAATAATTATTTATTTTCGTATTCATTATTTATTACATTTATAATTTTTTAAATTTACGGAATATTCTGTATTTTAATTTTTTCACTAAATAATTTCTGCTAAGTATATGGATATATTCTAATTATTAAAAATAGAGAATTTTATCTCTCTCTCTGGATTTTAGAATTAAAAATTCATTTACTTGCATTTATATTAAGATTTCAACTAAATGCATTAACAAATTTAAAAACATTTTTTGCATTAGCATAACTAAATACTGCACAGTTAGTTGACAAAATGGCATAAGAACGAAAAGCAAGACTAGATTATATTAATAGCTAACTTCAGAAAGTTTTTATAGTACATGTAGAATGACTCCTGTTTCAAAATTTAATGATAATTATCTTTTCATTTATTGATTTTCTTTCACTTAACCAAGGGTTCAAAATTATGAGGTCAATCGTTAATAGCCCTCTCGTTGGTTTAGAGTTCGATGTTAATAGAAAAAAGTCAAATAAAATATTGATTTTAATTAAATTAAAATCAACTACAGAGTCGCACCTTTATATAACGAAGTCTCTAAATCCAGGGAAAAAGTTCGTTATATGGAAAATTCATTACATAGAGGTTCATCTTTTAATATACTTTATAAACCACATAAAACCAATTTTAAATTCATAAACACTATATATTAAAAAAGTAATTATTCACACCTTTTTTAAAATAAATATATGTTTATTTTTATATCTTACCCATCAAAAGAAAGAAAAACTGCAACGAAAACAAGAAAAAAGAATGTCGAAGACTGTATTTTCAATACTAAGGAAGTATAATTTTAAAATTTAACGAATTTTAAGGATGTTTTCTAATTTAAAACATACAAGGAAAATTAAACGTACATTATTTTGTAACTAGAACACGGGGACACGGGACAACTCCCCTGAGGGTGAAAGAGGATATCGAAGAGTTTCTAGTGAGTTGGACAATGTGAGTTAAAGGTTGCACTTCTTGAATGAAACGTCCAGAACTTTATTGCTCTCGGTGAGTTAGGATCTAACAAAATCAGTTTGATTTAGGACCACCATAAAATGTGTTAAAGAGAGAATAACTTGAAATGTTCAGGAATACTTTAAAAATAGGGAGAAAAAAATTGAATGTGAAAAGAAAAAGTTCGTTGTATAGAAAATGCTTTTCTCTATAGAGAGGTTATTTTACGAAGAAAATCGTGAAATGTTCAAGGTTCAGGAAAAAGTTCGATGTATGAAAAAATTTCGCAATATAGAGGTTTCGACTGTATTTCATATGATCTTTAGATGCCCATATTACCACAGAACATAATACAAGTCCTTTAAATTTTCTTTTCCTGCAGTTTTATGAATTAAACCAGCGGTTCTCAAACTTTTAATCGCCGCGGCCCTATTTATGTATCAGCCTGACATTGCGGCCCTCCAAGATTTTTAACACCCCTGCTAATTCATAAGAATGATCACTCGGTTGGTGTGGCCACTAAGATGTAATGAAAACTGCTATGTTATTTCATTATTAAGTAATCTTTATGAACTTTTTTTTCGTGTATGCCTTTATTTCTAATATTTTATTACAAATTCTTTCTTTTACATATGTTTTCATGAATATATAATACAAATAAAGTTCTGGTATTTATTAAAATTAGTTTCAAAAGTATTATTAAAAAATAAACTTCAGTTAATATGTGTGTGTGGAGAGAGCGAGAGTTTTTATTATTGTATTTCGAGTGATAAACGATTGTTTATTGTTTATTTAATTTATTAGTTTGAAAATATTGCTTTTAATTTTTTAAGTTACTTTACTAAAAATCTATTGCTTTATTAATTTTTTTGCAATTTAATTTCGAAAACGTCATATTCACGGTGATATCTTTCAGAAATGAATTTATATATGTGGGGTTTTTATTTGTCATATACGCCTAATACCTTTTGCACTTCTTTGTATGGTAATATACATACATATATATTTATATGTGCTGCATTTATTTGTATTACCTATTAAATAATCATATTTGATAAGTAGTACAAATTAATATAACTAAGTCACTCAATACAAATTATTTATGCTATGTCTGAGGAGATCTCATGATGGATAGCTCATAACAGACTTAAAATACAAACTAATTACTCAAAATAGTGTTACTTTTTATGTTTGAAATAAAGAAAAAGTTCAGGTATTAGAAATTAAAAAGGGAATTTTTCTGAAAAAATTTTTTTGTAGTAACTTGATAGGAAATATATATATTTTAAATTTATCGATAGCAACAACTACAAAAATATTTTTACTAAAAATTTTAAATAAATTTTTGAATATTAGATTTATAATTGAAATTAAAAATAAGAAGTGACTCATAATTTAATATCACAGTTATAAAGAAATGTTTTATTTTGTAAGTTCTTATACATAAGAACATTACTTGAAATGCACTTGTTTTATTAATGTTTTATGAAATGAATTTATTTTTCTTTACATTTGCCAAACTATAAAAGTTAAAATTTTTATTGATATACATGAAATAGTTTATGTTTTAGATGTTAATATTCTGCTTTATTCTTTTAGGCCATTGATGCTGTAAATTCAGTCTTGTAATGTCTTCGCCATGGCTAAAGTTATGGACCAACCTTTATCGGAA
This sequence comes from Trichonephila inaurata madagascariensis, assembly GCA_019973955.1. Taxonomy (NCBI): domain Eukaryota; kingdom Metazoa; phylum Arthropoda; class Arachnida; order Araneae; family Nephilidae; genus Trichonephila; species Trichonephila inaurata. Next base: position 13,815 of record BMAV01016675.1, on the reverse strand, counting down.
GAAGCGAGTAGCGATAATGAAGAAATCAACAAGCTTTTTCCAAGGTGTCGACCTCGCAGTGCTGTCTCCAGCAGTGATTTCAATCAAAACAACGTTACTATCAATAATAACCACAAGGACCATAGAAAACTGTCAACTGCGAGCAGTGACAGTACTATGAGCAGCAGTATTATGGACAAAGCAAATGACAACTACTTGCCCCACAACAACCAGGAACATCAGGAAGTAGTGGGCCATCCTGGTTCCGACATGAGTGAAACGTCTTCCTGTTGTGGAGGGGATCAGCAGCAGTCTTTGCCGCCTCCTCCTCCTGCCGAAGTGACTGAAGACCACTCGGTGATAAGCGCCTATGATTACTGTGATTATGACAGTGGTTTGTTGTGCACAACCACCTCCTCCGCCAACAATAAGGAAGAGGTTCGCAGCAATTCCACTTCTTCCATTACCTGCGATCGACGTGATTTCAATGAAGACGTTATGTATGATCCTGAATTAGATGTAGGGTACCATATGGACTCTGGTTTTTGCCTTCGGGAAAGTCGTATCGAAATTGCTGGAGGTCGGGAAATTTTTTCCAAAAGTCGTAGTAAGCCTTCTAAAAAGCGACACAGCGATGAAGTGACGTTTCATCACCAGAGGGTATCTCACGAACATTCGCAGGTTGGTTGTAATAGCACTTCTAAATCTCAAGACTTTAAGCGGTTCAGTGCGGATGTCATGTATGATGACAAATTGAGACGATATATGTATAATATGTGTTCAGGTTCCGTCGATAAACTTCACACGTGTGCAAAATATCGAACTGAATCAACATATATTGCGGAAGAGAAAAGTCCTGAACATTTACCAAACATGAATGGTCGTTTGTGCCTAAGGAAAAGTTCGTCTGTTCGTGGCTTACAAGATATGACATCAACAGACTCTAAACAACACTCAGGACATTTAGTGTATGAAGCTCCTGTGAATAATGCAGAGGTAGTTTATGATGATATCGGAGAATTGATAGACCAGAGAAAGATTGAAAATGGTGATAGTAATAATTCTTACAGTTGTACCGGTAATCGCAATGGGTTGCATGTCAAAACAACAGCTTGTGAATCGGATTATTCAACGTATCCGGGAGAGATTTTAGAGTCGCCTAACAGTGATACAGATCAGTCTTTTCGTATTATGCATAAACCTCATATTGGTTCTTTAGACGTTAGTTCTCCTATGTCTCCCTATGGTGGTCTTTGGAATGTGGACGGACTTCAAGAGCGTATAGATAGCATAACTAATCTAAGCCAGGAAGAAGAGATGGATACGGACTCTGAACCTGCATCTCCTGTCAAACAGGGAATTGCACGTCTTATTGGCAATGTTCCTATTGCAGAATATGAAGGTTCACCCAGACGCTACGGTCCTCGACCAGGGTATCCTCATCGCGTAGCTTCGGAATTCAATGCTGATATGAACAGCGAAAATACTCATCCTTCGACTTGTGAAGAGTTACTTAAGGTTATAGCTGGTAATAAATCGATAGGGAATGATGTACGAAAGAATACCCAGTGTAAAAATTCTGACGAAGCTCTTGAGTGTGATTCGGACGTAAAAAACATCCTAAAAGAATTTTCTACTTCAAATCACTGTCAAAACGAGAACGTAGATTCTCCCAGCGCATTAATTGCTGGTGCTCAAGATTCTGACTTCAGCGAGTTGGATTACAGACTTTATCGCGTCAACACTGGTAGTTCCTACGTAGGTCGTCGTCTTGCTCAGTCTTCTGGAGGCGAAAACCAAGAGAGCCCTAAACGAAATGAAGTAGTTAAATTAGTAAACGGTGACGTGCCTCACGTTGCCAAAATTTCTATTCCCACAACTGAATGCTTATCTCCATCGCGTGATACTGCACTGCCTCCACCTCCTATTTTAAAAGATTCAACTTGCGCTTCTACGAGCTCTGCGGCGAACATCTTTTTGCCTAACGAACAAGAATTGATGTTGCTGCATGAGAGTGTGCACCAGCATACTTTGCAAGTCGAGATGGTTGACCAAGATTTAGAGTCAATTAGTACTTATCCAGGGACAGAAGATCTTGGTGAAACCGAAGTTGGTGAGCAAGTGGATCATACTCGAAATTTTACTTTATCTCCTGAAACAACCGACTGTGATAGCAATGATGTTGAGAGTGTTGTCTCTCTAGAAGGTAGTATGAACTCGGGTGGAAGACTAATGAGTAGTATGCCAGTATTGGAAGATGGTTTATCCAGTGGTCACAGCAGCGATCCTGATACTAGTGAAGATGAAGCTTCGGAAGGTGGTTGGTCAGAAAATCGAAAACGTTCTACGGAGGATTTTGATAAATCTACCTTAGCGTTGATCAACAAACAAATTAGTAAAATAGAACAGGATTTCTGCAAGCGACCGCCTTCTAATAGTATGGTATCTTCAGAAATGAATCATCATGATGTTGCTGAGTACCTCTGGCGATATTCCTGTAATTCTCAGCACCTCAATTTACAGGATGTTGACCTGAGTTACTTCGATGTTTTAAGTAAGTTTTGCTTTTTAATGATTTTTAACTTCTGCCTTGTAAAAAGAAATTATGAAATATATGTTTGTGGTCTTAAATTAATGTTTTAATGTAAACCTTTAAGTAATTTTACTGTGTTTTAAATTACTTGAATTCAAAAAAAGATTTACGTGTAAGGAATTTTTTTGAAATGACTTTACTCCCCCTTCTATCCTGTCCTAATCTTTCGAGAAGAATTTTGTAGTATTAAATTTCCCACCCCCTCCAGCTCCAAATTTTATTTTTTCAAAATTAGATTTTTAATTATTTTTTTTGCTTTGAGAAACTGTATGAAAAAAATATTCTATTTATTTCGGGAGTGAGTGAGTGAGATTCGGAAAGTGTTAAAAAAAAAGAGTTATGTAAAGTTTTACATTATAATTAATATATATATATATGTAAATAATTCCTCTAACACATACTTTTAATTACTCTTTAATGATCTATAAATAATCTTTTTAATTTTGGGTTTTAAAAAATAAATGTTGTAATCTTAATCGTAATCGGCTAAACCGATTGCCGTAGCCCGCGCATTTTAGCCAATCAGATGCCCAAAGAAAAACGCCTATTTCAACGTAATCGCGCTCTCTTTCTCTGCTTGCCGCCATCACGTAAGAGTCAAATACTTGCTGTTTTTTTTTGTCTTTGTGTTGCGTCTTCCAAAACGCCGCTGTCTATGCAAGGTTAACGTAACGTAATTGTGCTCATAATAAAGGAGGTAAAGCTATTTTGAAGACGTCATTACTGAATCAACATTGATACTTACTCTACACCGGCCAACACTACTTCAATCTATTATAAATATATATATATATATATATATATATATATATATTGCCCACATGGAAACAGGAACTTCACTAACACATTCTACGTATATTCTTGAGAGAGAGAGAGAGTAGTTATTCTCTATGTTAGAGAACTCCTCCTTCCCTTCTGATTGGCTTAATTCTATTATAAAGTTGAAAATTATTTAAAAGAAATCTTTATTGGTCATAATTGTGTGTAAAAAGTATTTTTATCGATTACTTTGCATTTCCTGAGTAACTGTTTCATATTCGTAAATGATTAATCCCGTTATTCATACTCATCTTCAACTTTCATTTAATACTGAATAATATTTAGTGACAGTTTCTTTAAAAAAGTTTTCAAAATAAAATTACTTTTCTTGAAATCTTGCTTACAATTTTTTGTAAACGCAGTTATCTTTTTCTTCTCTTAATTAAAATATTTAAAAAATTAAATTATAAGATAGTCTTAAGCATTAGACGTTTTTAACTGGGCATCGCCTTACATTTTGTAAAAAGTTTGAGTTTTTCAGATCCACGAGAAAGATATATATTTTTTGCAGCCAAAAAGTGTTGCCATAATTTATCAAGTTTTTTAAACTTAAATCTGTCGTCGTTCAACGCATGTCGTATCAAGGAGAGTGGTTAATTACGCTGTTAAATATATATTTTTTGCTAGCACCCCTTTCTCCAAAAGGGCAAGAGGGCAAACTCTTTTTAGGAAAGGTTTCTTTTTTTTTATTATTGTTGCCCGAGATTTTTTCAGACTTACTTTTGTTTTTGTCATTTTTTTTCTTTTAACACCTGTGATCCACATGTGCAAGCTGATTGATTGACACGAAGAGGTATCAGACTGTGCTTAATTTGTCTGCAAACCTGTCATTGCTTATTTTTCATGTGTTTTCAGTGCAGCATTAATGCTCGTAAATAAAACCTAATTGCGTCATTGATAGAAGGGGCTTTTTTTGTTAGTCTGAAAAAAGATGAAATTATACCCTTCCCTTTCCTATGCGATGGAATTTCAGGAACTTTATTTATGTTTAAAAAACATCAAATGAGAGTTAATCATGAAAATATATTGATGAATCATAACCGCATGCAAATATTAACTTTGTATGAGTAAAAACATGCATCTTACCTTTGCCAATTATTAAATTTGTTCCCTTAATGTCCATATCCATAACACTATTACAAAAAAATAGAAAACAAAATATCTGATAATTATTCATTTGTTGCAACTACAGAAATGCTGCTTGAGTGAAATAAAATATTTTTGAATAAATAGTTTTTCTTTTCTTTTCTTTTTAAGTAAAATAATTGTATGAATTTAGCTCTTTAAGGTTAAGTTCAAATTTTGACTCGCTATTTGGTTTTACGTCTTGCAAAACAATATAAATGCCCTTTTGACGCATTTTACAGGTATGATTTTTGTTCATGTGCTCTAATACGTTCGATTCTTTTTTTTTTGCCGCAAGCTACTATTATGTGCGAGTAAATTAATAATCTTAAAGTGGTTTCAGTTTTGCTGCATGCTACTTATTAATTTTTGATTATCATAAATAATTCTGTTCGTTCACTATATTCTGTGGAACGTCGCATGAAAAAAAAAATGCACTGCTAAAATTGTGGTGAAAAGAGTAAATAAATTATCTGATAACTAAGGATTCTTGAGATAAAAGCACGTATAAAACATAAAAAAAAGGATTACTCAGAAGAATGTTTTACTGATGAAGAAATACTTACCATTCTTCGCGAATGTACAGGAATCTTTGCAATAAGCTGTGCTTTTGATGATTAGCTTCTGTAGCTAATTCGAATTCCTTAAGAAACGGCAAGAACAGATATTTCTCATAATATTCTAGACCAGGGGTCGGCAACCTTTTGAGTCGGAAGAGCCAAAAATTACAATTTACAAAGTTTTTAAAGAGCCACAAAATTTTTTCTTGCCAACAATAAATAATACCTGCATAAATAAAGTTTTTTGATAAAAAACAAAAATAACTAATTATTTATTCATAAGAAAAATATATCTATTTATTCATATATAAGTAGTGTTTTTCACAACAAATTAGATAATATGTATATGACATTATTAGATAATTACTTATTATTTAAGTAAAAAAATAAAACGATTAAACATTTATTTTTACAACACTAACTTGTACTTCAATAACAATCAATTAAGTACCAAACAAGGTGGAAGGTTTTATTTTAAAAAGCGAAAATTATAATTTTCAAAGTATTTTGTCACTTAAAAATAAGAAAAAATAAATACATTTGACGAAAAAATTAAATACATTTCTGGAAAAATTTAACTTTGAAAAATTTTTTTTTTCAAAATTTCTCTTTTTAGTTGGGTTCTATTTGTAATATATTTTGCCGTATATTTCCGGGCCCTCCAAATGCCAACATCTTCAACCTCACTGTAGCATTCTGGAAGACTATCCCATGCATCGAATATGAGCGCCTCAACTCGCGGCATTTCTTTTAAAGCTGTCAACTTTGGTTGCGTTTCGTACATACATTTCTGGACGTCCAACTCTTCCAACTTGCTTTTCAACTCTGTAAATTTTTCACTCCACAAATCTTTACTTTTTAAATCGATCAATTGCATTTCTAGAGATTCAGTATCAGTTCCAAATGGCTCAATGTGGATCTCATTACTATTTGTGTTGAGAGGATTTACCATGAATGCTAGAGTGGTTTTTGTTGGTTTTGAATTGCTCACAAATCTGTCAGCAAATTCATCTTTAATTTTTTTTTTTATAACTGTGCTGAAGTAATTTGTGTCATCAATTTCACTGGTTTTATCGCAAGATTGCTTTAGAATTTGAAAATGAAGTAATTTACCGCTCTGAATATCTTCTGTAAAAAGAATTGATTTTTCTTCGAAACAAACCAATTCTTCTACCAAAACATAGGTTGGGTTTTCCTTTCCTTGTAGTTTTAGATTCAGCTCATTTAATTTCTCTGTGATATCCATCATAAAATAAAATTTTTACAACCATTTGTCGTTCTCTAATTCCAGGTGATTTATGCCTTTTTCATTGAGGAATGTATTTATTTCATTCAAGCACAAATCAAAACGACGGCGACTGATTGAATGATTGAATATTAACGTCGCACTGTTCAGCTACACGACGGCGACAGTGACGACGCGTGTCACGGGGGAGGTGCTTTGAAAAGCGAGTATAAGTGGCTGAGAGAGATAGAAATGGTGCCTACTCCTCGTTAATCGATTCAGAACGATTTTTAAATGGTTTTTTTCCTTTGATAAAATAAATAATTGCGTATGGAATTAAGGAGCCGCAGTTTCACATCCAAAGAGCCGCAGGTTGCCGACCCCTGTTCTAGACAGTCTAGTTTAGTTATTCAATTGGTTAATAATTTTTGCAGTTTTTTTTTTATTATGAATTAAATGTTTGTGCTATTTTAATGAAGGATTTTGTTTCTTGAATTTAAGTTGAGATGAAAGTAAAAATTACACTTCATATATTAATTCAAATATTCCGTTTTATATTTCTTTTGCGGCGAATATTTTGAAATTTAACTATTGCGTATGTGTAATGGAGCATGTGTACTTCATGTTAAATTAGTTTTGAAATATATATGTAATGAAGAACAAACAAAAAAAAAAAGTCGACCGGAATGATTAAAAAATTTGGAGGAATGTTATATCGGCGGATCAACGGATTGGGCAACTTATTTATACAAGGGCTATTCAGAAAGTAAGGAACGTTTTGGAATTAAAAAGAAACTAAGTACAAGAAATTTTTTTATATATATACAGCAGAAAGAGCGACTAAAATTCTACTTGTCTACATAGTCACCAAACAAATTGAGGCACTTATCATAGTGATGGACAAGCTTTGAAATTCCTTTGTCATGGAATTCTGCCGCCTGTGAGCCCAGCCACTAAGTGACATGCACTCGCAGCTCCTTGTAGTCATCAAAGTGCTGTGTTGCTAGCTAGTTCTTCATTCTTGGAAACAAGTAAAAATCACTAGATGCAAGATCGGGACTATAGGGTGGATGAGGGAAACCTCCCATTTGAATGAACTAAGAATTCTTGGGTGCAGTGCCGTGTGAGATCGGGCATTGTCGTGCAAAAACAAAATTTTAGACGTCAACTTTCCTCGGCGCCTGTTTTGAACTGCTCTCCTAAGGTTGCGCAAAGTTTGAAAGTACTGTTCAGTTTATTGTGGCACCACGTTCGAGAAAATCAATCAGAAGCACGCCTTGCCTATCCCAAAACACAGTCGCCATAATCTTCTTTGGTAACAAGGTTTGCAAACATTTTCTTGGTCTTTTGGGGGAACTTGTGTGACCCCGCTGCACGGACTGTAATTTTGTCTAGAAATTCACGTGTCTCACCCACGTCTCGTCACCAGTTACGATTCGATCCAGTAATGAATCCCTATGCCTGTCGTAGGCCTCCAGAAATGTCACAGCTGCTCCCATTCGCTGACCTTTATGGTGGTCTGTAAGCAATTTCGGCAACCAAAATTTTGGGGGTAGTCTAGCTTTTGTGTGACAATTTCAAACAACAAAGTCAGTGAAACTTGTGAAAAACTAAGCGAAAAGCTTCATTATTGTGAAACGGCGGTTTTCACGAATCTTTTCATCAACTTTAGTGACCTATTCGTCAGTCACAATGCTAGGGCGTCCACTCTTCTCTTCATCGTGAACGTTAGTTCGGCCATTTTTAAACTGAATGCACCATTTTCGGATTGAACTTTCATTCATTACGTTGTTTCTGTACACTTCACACACTTGCCGATAAATTTCCATAGGTTTTAGGTTTTTTCCCAACAAAACCGTATCACAGACCGCACCTCACAACTGGCGGGATTTTCAATTGCAGCTCTCATTTTAAATTGGAATATCGAAAAAACGGCTGCGTGGAAATGTTCCCGTTGTGAGGGCTGGACGCCGACTGAGATGCCTAGCACTCAGACACCAAAATGTATGTGATCGGCGCGCGCCTAGCGAGGTCAGACGGAAACGTTCCTTACTTTCTGAATAGCCCTCGTAGTGGTGATGTCACTATTGCCGGTAGAGATGAATACAAACGGACACTACCAGTGTTAATCAGGTTCCAGGGAGACCCAAATCAAGCGGATCTAGAGTGGTGTAAGACGCTCGCGTATTGATTCAACAACCACTTTTGCAGACATCCAATGGGGAGTGGGAACTTCTGTCAATCATTCCATAAGTAATCACATTATTTGTGGATGGTTTCACGACATGGTACTTTACTCTCTTAGACCGTTACGACGATTGCTTAAAACCATTACATCGTCTTAAAAGAAATTAGATTGGTGTCGTGCCAATCTGATAAAGATAGCCGGAAGGCTTTGGTCTTCAGCGACAAGTATTGCTTCTGTCTTGGTGGAGACGACAATCGAATTTGGCTCAAAAATCTGCTGTTCCATGTGCACAGTCACACGTGTTGAAAGTCTGATATCATGGTGTGAGATGGAATGGCTTATTTGTTACCTTTGGTGTTCTTAACTGACTTTTTGGCAAGCCAACGTGTTGCGTTCAAGAAATCCAGCAGCCAGTCGCGCCGTATTCTAGAACTTTCAGTTTCAACCCCTTTTTCAAAAAGATAATGCTCAATCACATATTGTTACCATCTCTAGAGTTCATCTACAACACGCGCCGATATCTTATCGTGACCGGTATTTTTACCAGTCTTGTCTTCAATCGAGAAAATATGGGTTGCCATGGGGCGAGAAGTCACCCTTTCACTCTTATTGCATAATCTGTAAGAACTACGTGCCGAAGATCAAGTAACAGGGATGGACTGTTGGAATATTTCCTAAAGAACCTGTAATACTTACTACCCCGGCTTTTGGCATGTTGTATTTATAATAATGGTGGGCATACGCCAAACTGAATACTACTTTTATTCTGCATTTTTTTTTCATTAAATGCAAAACATTTTTTGGCGTTAAACTTTAATAATTTACTCTTCTTTTTACATTTTACTAACAGTATAAATTTCATTGAATTCTGACGGTTTTATCCTGAGAGTATGTTCGCATGCATAATATTTTTAATTTCTAATGTAATTTATTATTTTTAATATTTATATTTATAATTTCGGTTTTATAATAATAAAATATAGCCATAATTAATATATTCTTATTTTTATATGTATTTTTAAATGTTAATTTTTAAAGTTTTTATATTATGTACGAAATATTTAGGAGTATGTATCTATGTATTTTTAAATGTTAATTTTTAAAGTTTTTATATTATGTACGAAATATTTAGGAGTAGGTTGTTTTATTTTGAATTTTTATATTTAAATATAGTTATGTTTTATGACTTAAACAGCAGGGTACATAATTTATATCACTACTCGTATTAAACGGTTTAAATGTATTTCTTTTCAAAATTCGAGATTCGTTTTCATCAATAAAAGTTGTATATTTCAAATTTGATCTGAAAATTTCTAAAAATTTCTCAAAAAATATTTTAAATATTTATTTTTTTGTTGTTGTAATTTGTTAAATTTTTGTTTTCAATCTGCTCATTTATTTAAGTTTTACAGTTTTATGCATCGAAGATGACATTCTATTGTGTGTTGTTAATAATGCCATAATTGTATGCATCTAGTTAAAAATAATTCGAAGACTCATCTGTTCTTGTAATTTCTAGCAATTTGTCTTAGGTTTTAGCGAGAAATTTATTTATAATTTTGTTTTGACTAAAAATTAAAATTTCTATATCAATTGTTCTGTAGCGTATTTAAAAAAATAATTTTATCTTTAATGACAAACGCATAATTTGTGGTTTTGACAGATTTTCTTTACAATTTTAATTTAATATGTGATATGAATAAGAAACGAGATCTTTAGTTTTGTTTTTAGTTTTAAAGCTTTATTAATAATATGCTTATAAATTATTTTGCATTTTATTGGTCTTAGCTATTTGTAGCATGTGTAATTTTATTACGTATCTTCTAATTAAATTTCAATATATAAGCATTTAGTTCATGTTTTTAAAGTTTTTTAAAGAGCAGTTAAAATTTTTTTATCTGCATAAAATTTTTGTTTGTCGAGGCAGAGAGATAAATATAAAATACGTGATTTTTACATTTATTTGGTGAAAAATTGAATTTAAATTTAAGAAAGGGAAACGTATAAAAACATCTTTGTAATTAAAACTTTGCTGGTGCATGTTGTCATACTTATTGATTGTATATAACTCGTATTTTGCAGCCCAAAAGCCGAATGATAACAGCCCGAGATTGCAGAATGACAATGGATTGCTGGGCGAGTGTACGAACGGCAAGCAAGGTTCTGCAACAGTTTCGGAAGCGATTAAAGAAATTAAACAAGCCATCCAAATGAGTAAAAACGTTCAGCTCAAAAGTACTCATTCTGGAAACAACTGTGAAGGCCCGAACCAGCCTGTATGGGTACCGAGGTAAGATTCTTTTTTTATTCCCATTTTTTGTCCTCCATTTTTCTCCCCTGCAGAATTGATAATGATGATGTTTTATATTTAATTGAGAGCTTAGAGCTGTAAATTAATAACAAGTAATGTGCTTAAAAAGAAAAAAAATATAAGTTATATTTTTAAAGGAAGTTCTGTTATCTCTCTAAAAAATATTATGTATCGATGAGATAGTATTCACTTTTGATTTATAATCGTGGTTGCAGAAAGCTTCCTCATATTGATCACATAATCTTTTATTTAATTTTAATATCAGAAGATTTATTTTGAACGTGTTCTTCGCTTAAATGAAAAAAATATAAAACAAGTAATATATAAAAATAGTTTTTAAGTCAATTCCTACTTAGATCAACAACGAAAAATTTTATTTTAGCTACTTTTTATTAAATAGTTACAATTAATATAAATATGTAAATACATAGGACAGAATCACAACATTAAGTTGTAATTAGTTTTTTTAATTATCATTAAAGTATCGTATTGTGTCCTTTTAATTTCAGTCCAACTGAATGCTTTAACACGTGAGAATAAACCTCTTCAAGTTTTGACACAAGTCGTCAAAAGGGTTGCGAAGTCGCCAACGTGGCTGTATTTGTAATTCTTTAAATAATTAGTTTTAATCAATTTTTATTAATTATAATTAAATTATTGTATTGTCATCCAAAATGATCTTGTATATAAAATTTCAGCTCAATTCAGCGCTTTAAAATGTATTTTATTAACGATTAAAAATTCCAAGATAAATAAATAAATATACAAATGTATAAATAAATAAATATATAGACAGTGCGAGCTAATAGTAGGAATTGAAAAATAAACCACGTGTTCAAGTGAAGGGAAATAAAAGTTATCTTTAGAAATTACACCAGAGAGTGTCTTAGGGAAAGCTTCAACCCCTTAATACGGCTCGTGTAATCTATTATGATACTCTTTTACTAAGAATCTTCAATAAATCTGTCCAAAATTCAAAATCTAATCCTTTTAACGACAAATCACTTGTTGATCTGTCAAAGTATAGGTTTTAATCTTTAATGCACAATGAAAGGAGACGCAATTCAAAATAGGGTATTCGGAATTATAATTTAAAGAAATATAAAATATTCGAATTTTAAGTAAATATTAAGTTATTACGCACACACATATATATTGGATAAGTAAGGTTTATTTTTTTTTAAACACATGTAATGGTTTCATTAGAAATTATTTTTGAAAATAGTTCCGTAATTTTATGTATGAGAGATAATTAGAAATGAATAAATCAAAATATTAAGTTAAATTTCTTGATAATTTTGAAATACAATTTTTAACAACATATTTCTGCGTGTATATGAAACCATTGTACACTATATTTTATTCCTCATAACAAGTTAAAGGAAAATTGCGTTATTTTGATATATCTGATGCATCAGTTCATCTTTGTTTCAATATCATGGTCAAGTTCGATTATTTATGTACCAGCACTGTTGTGCTGTAATAAAATTTCGGAAATTAAAATGCTTTTTAAAAAATTTTTAAATTTAGGAAGAAGAACCAACTGTGTAACACATCACTTAATAAATCCCGGGCCTAACATATAAATCGCGCTACCTTCTAATTTTTCTAAGTCTAACCTAGTAGTACTAACTTTCAAACGGCACGTGTCAAAATTTCGTGATAATATCTTGCTTGGTTGAAAAGTTACTGTGGTTTTAGTGAAGCAACTTTTGTTTGCTTAAAAACCATGCATGGAAAAGAATTCCGTGTGTTAATTGAATATTGCCTTTTGGTGGAGGAAAACACTGTTAAAAAAATCAATGGTTTGATAAGTGTTATCCGGACTCGGCTCCATCGGCAACAATGATTAAGAAGTGGTATGCTGATTTTAAACTTGATCACACAGACACAAACAACGCTGAACGCTCAGGACACTTGAATTCAGTAGTTGTTCCAGAAAACATAAAAAAAAGTCCATAAAATCGTTTTAGTCGGTCGCAAATTGAAGTTGCGTGAGATAGCACAGAATCTGAAGATATTAAAAGGCAGTGTATTCACTATTTTGCATGATCATTTGTGAATGAGAAAGCTTTGTTCAAAGTGGGTGCCATGTGTTTGCTCACTGTCAATCAAAAACAACAACACATCGACAATTCAGAGCTTTGTTTGCAGCTGTTTGAGCGAAATGAACAGGATTTTTTACGTAAATATGTGACAATGGTTGAAACATGGATCCATTACTACACGCCTGAATCAAAGAGATCGTTAGCTGATGGACAGCAGCCGGTGAAAGCCGTCCAAAGCGACCAAAAACTCAAACGTCAGCTGTCAAGGTTATGGCGTCTTACTGTGGGATGTATATGGAATTTTGTTTATTGACTACCTTGAGATAGGCAAAACAATGAATAGTGAATATTACATAGAGTTGTTGGATTAGCTGAATGAAAAAATAAAGAAAAAACGTTCTCAAATGCAAAAGAAAAAAGTGTTCCACCAAGACAATGTTCCGTGCCACAAATCCATGAAACCGATGGATCAAATTGAACGAATTTCGCTTTAAATTACTTTCCCACCCACCGTAAAGTCCAGATCTGGCCCCCAGTGACTACTGGCTATTTGCAGACCTGCTACAGGGAAAGAGATTTGGCTCAAATGAAGAAGTGATTGCTGAAATTGAAGCCTATTTTGAGAGCAAAGACAAATCGTTCTACGAAAAATGTATTAAAAAGTCAGAGTGCTGGGTTGAATGTATCACTTTGAAGGGAGGAGTATCTTGATAAATAAAGTTCAATTTTGCCTAAAAGTTGCTGTTTTATTAGTTAGGCCCGAAATTTATTGAGTTACGTGTTATTTCATTAAATAAGTGTGTATTGTATTTTCTGAATTACGTTTTCCTACTGTATTTAGTCGAATCGCTGAAATGGAAAACCTTTCTGCATTACCAAAACGTATGATTAATGTTAGAAAATATGTGATTATAAACCATTGTTTTTTCCGTGTTGTATCTATTATATAAACTAAACAAACCCGTGG